>CM057170.1:15027114-15060073 GCA_029962745.1 Echinometra lucunter
TTAATGCTAAATTCGGGGAAAATCACTTGGTCACACTTCAGTGAGGACCTGGTGAGGACGACCTAAAGGCAAAATAACCACTTTTTAAAGTCCACAAGCCCATTGTGATATGATCGGCACCGATTCTGGATCTTCAGTATCAGAAGGCATGCGCTCCTTAACATACCATATGACTTTCGCGCAAAATGTCACGGTTGAGTTTGACATGAGGTAAAAATTTCAAAAACTTAACTTTTGACATCTTTCAAGATTTCAATTTTTTAGGTGGAATTCATGTTTCTGGAAGTGTTTCGAACTTTTCCTAGCAATATCCATTGATTCGCGGATGAATAAGCACAAAATAAAAACAAAAATCAACATATTGAAACTATGCAGTAAGTATTGCTTTGATTTTGTGCACTGAAAGTAACATTTTCTCATTATGTTTATGACCGTTGTATATACACAGGGTGACGCAAGTCCTCTATAAGATGGAAGCTAATATAGAGCATTCATATTTCTACGGAAGAGATCACGAATCGAGGATGGGAGGAGAAGGGAGGAGGAGCAGGAGAAACACGAGGCGGAACACGAGATGGAAGACGAGGATGAAGAGGAGGAGGCAGTGGCGTAACTACGGGGGGACATGGGGCACGTGCCCTCCCCCCCCCCCCCCCCCCCCCATCGGCTGGAGAAAAAAAAAAAGAAAAAGAGAAAAAAGAAGGATAGAGAAAAGAAAGGGGAAAACAAGGTAAAGGAAAATGGTACATTGGGAAGACCTCCCTCGCTTCGGTCGCTAGCATTTTAGTAACTTAACCAATGCGTATGCTATATTCTTATGAAAGGAATCAGTTTGCATCTTGTGTCTCAATCTGATTTTAGAGTCCACTATGTGATTGTTCCACTCACAGAATGTTAGTAAAATAACTACATCTGGATTTCACTACGAGAAGTTTACCTAAAAAGGGCCGTTTCAGTAGATAATGGCCTAGAAAATAAAATCCCATCTTTTCGTTCGCCAGCTCGCTATTCTCGCTAGTAAAAGCTAGAAACAAGATGATTTCAGCGAGTTAGCAAAGTATCATAATATTTGGGCAGCGAGGACGTTCACAAAATTACAACAACAACAACAAAAATCTATTGTATTTTTTGCTGATGAATCCATACATATTTGTGTGAGTATGCGGGGGGGGGGAGTCGCTGACTTTGCTCGCTTGTAAAAACAGAATGGATTCGGACGGTGAGCAAGGTACCTAAATGGATTCTTATTCAGCATACAGGGGATCGAAGAGATTATTTATATACTGTATATTTCGATGGCGAAATAACACTTCTACAATGAAAAAAAGAGTAGACCTATATTTTTCCTCGCTCGCTGCGCTCGCTCGTTAAATAATTGTTTAATCTTTTTTTAAACAAAACAAATTGCGCGCGTGAGGTGAAAAGAAATAATTCAGATGTTTCATATGCTCACAATGCAATTTACTGAAGAGGTTAGTCTAAAAAGGGTGTGCTTCCTCGCTCGCTTCGTTCGCTCGTAATGGTTAGAGACATGGTGGTTTGGGACAGAAAACAGTAGACCAGGGACGTGCTTAAATAGACTCACTGGCAGCGAGGTGACTAGATGTTTAATTGAAATATCATATAGGCCTATAGTGGTCCGATAGTGTATTTTGATAATGAAATAACATGTGTTTTATCGCAAAGGAAGTTGTAATTTTCGGCTAGCTCGCTTCGCTCGCTCGTACAATTAAAAACACATGGTGGTATCTAGCAAGATTCGTCATTTTTCCAAAATTTTAAAACGCTTCACGTCCCTAAAGCACCTTGGTTCGAGATTACTGTCGTAATTGTTAACATGATAGAAATAACCACATGTCCGTCACAACAGGGGGCATGGTGGAGGTTGCCCTCCAGAAATTTTTAATACTTCACATTTATTTTTTACTGGAAATTGTCAAAAAATCCAACAAAAGTGCATACCAGATCCTTCCATTTCAAAAAAAAAATGCAAAAGCGCCCTCATGACCACGTCGGTCGCTTCGCTCCCTCGCTTTCGTATTTTAAAGAAAATTTTACGCGCTTTGCCCCCTCTGAAAAAAAGAAAATATATGAATAAAATAAAATAGATGAATGAATAAATAAAAAGATCGAGAACCATCACTTTACTCGTAGAAAATAAAGAATTTCAAAGAATTGCGTCTTGCATCACTGAAAGAAGTTAACATTTAATGGCACATTAAACTTCTGGTTAGAAGACTCGCGGGACCCATCTATACACACGAATGGAAGTTTCCTGTCGGAGAGCATGACTAGTAAAACTGGTTGATTAGTGAAGTAGATGATAGAGAGTAATCGCTAGAAATGTTTACCCATTGGTTACTGGAACCAAGTGACCCCTGTATTAAACCTAGGAAAATCAGAGAACTACAGTCAGATAGTAGTCAACGATTTAATGATGAAATACAGAATAAGGGAATACAACGATTTTAAACAAGAGACGTAAGCATCGGCATGCTTCACTCCGGAACACGTGGACATTGTTTCCGATGGGAACCCATCGTAAGCAATCCCTTCGCACTTGAAGCAACATGAAATAAAAGTGCTAAACACTGTTAATGCACACCCTTGGCCAAAGAATGGCAAAGGGAATAGCAACCATAGTGGTACGGAGAAAAAAATAAGAGCTAAATAGCATGGAGATTATATCCACCCACCGCTGATATCTCGTACTCTCATTACGAAGTCCTGCTGCTGGGACATGATCAAAAGCTTGTCCATGATACCAAAAAAAGGGGGTTAAAGTGGGAACACTATAACGACGCTTATACTTGGAGGCGCATAGCATTGAAATACCTAGCACTATTTTCTGCAAAAACTCAAATGGAAACCAAATGTGCATCCTATAAGGCAGAAATCCTGCCAGGAATAAAATGTTTCCAAAACGCGAGAAACTATGACACGACCCTGTGCCACTCAAAAGATAATACGTCATTTTACATTTTTGTGCTCCCGAGATCCAAATCTGTCTGGTGAAAATGATTGGATGCTCACTATTCTCGTCAACCACAGTCAACGAAAAGTTGAGAAAAATGTGTTAAATATTTTATCACTTCATAAGTAATTCAATGACGAGCGTCCTCTATGGATAGTTAGGCAGGCCTCCATCTTTCCGAATTCAAATCTGGTTTGATAATAGACTAAAATGTCAAATAATACTCCTGAATTATTATCTGCGGTGTCAAGAAATCAACTCGATATCACCCGAAAATAAAGTAATCATGTTATAATAAGAATTCACATTATTTATTGCCGTTTCCAGATTGCAATTAGCGGGTGAGCTGGCATCCTTGTCGTTTCGCAACAACCATTATTCTAACTCCTGAGGAGCGTTTCATGAAAAGTCTTGTCAGCGATTTTCACTAACAACTGTTATAAGCTACTTAAATCATTGCATCTGATTGGCCGAGAGCAATTTTTTCAGTGAAAATCACTGACCAGACTCTACATGAAACGCTCCCTTGGAACCATGCAGGGATTGATGAAAGCAGGGGCGACGCCAGGGTATTTTGATAGGGGGCAAACATGGCTATATAATGTATCATAGTTGCATAACCCTGCCTTCTCTTTCCCGATACTCTGCTTTCTTTGGGATGTGCAGGTGTACCACTACTACACCAGGGATCTCCCCTACTCTTTATCGAATATTTCACTGGGTTCTTCACATGTAAAGGTGGTGACTCTACTCTTTTTGTTGTTGTTGTTGTTCAAGTTTATTTTATTACATCTCGGTTCTTCATCTCAATTATATTACAAATACACCCCTGTATTTGTTAAAGCAAAAACAATTGCATATGCTCTCTGTACTATGCATTATGTTCACATAGGAAAGTAAAAACTTTTGTATGACTCAGTATGAATGAAGCAGAAGGGGTTTTTTTCCTATACTGTGTTGTGGTCATTCAAATTATTTTTTTGAAAATTTAGTCTTTCATTGTGTTTTATTATGACCTGTTTTTTATAATAAAAATATCTGTTACTTTTATAGAATCATGTCAATTTATCATTCTCTTTTTCATCAAGATCAATTAATCCTACTAATAAATGCAAGACTGAAAATGCTGTTCTATGACTTCAGTCATTGTTTTTGTATTGAGCATAAAGTATACACACCACATAGGCGTAGCAAGTGCGCCAGAAGGCTTCTAGCTGGTGGGGGGGGGGGGGGAGGAGACACTTGTGGGCCCACATCAAGTACTTGTTTCCAACATACGCCCCCCTCCCGATGTTGTGGTCATTAAAACTGTTCTTTTGAAAATAAAGTCTTTCATTTGTGTTTTAATTTTATTAAGCCTATGACCTTTCTCCACAACGAAATATCTGTTACCTTTGTATAATCATGTCAATGTATCATTCTCTCTGCAATCACGATCAATACTACTAATAAATGCAATAACGAAAATGCTGTTGTTTGACTTTGGGAATTGTCTTTGTATTAAGCATACAAGTGTACACACCTCATAGGCGTTAAGTGTGTCGAAGGTTCTAGCGGGGGGGGGGTGAGAAACTATTGGCCCACATCAAATGCTTACTTCCAATATAACCCCCTTCAGCCCCCCCCCCCCCCCGGTAAATTTCTCCCCTATTTTTGTGTATATATTTAAAAATGCATTATTTTGAAGCGAAGCTGTGCATTGTAGGAGATGAGTTTTTGCTGTATTTTGAGAAAAAAAATCATTGGGATATGGGCCATCTCTAGTATCTTGACCCCAAGATTAATCTGATTGCATAAAAATTCTCGTTGAAACAAAAGCTAGGTTGGTAATATCCACTCTTGGTCTGACATACAGTAATGTGATTCTCCTCATCCAGGGGCAGTGCTGCAGGGGGCAGACGCCCTTTTCAGGAAGAAAAAGGAAGGAGAAGAAAAGGGGAAAAATAGAAAAATAAGAAAGAAGAGTATGGAGAAGAGAAGGCAGGGTCATTCAAGTATAATACATATATAGCCTTGTTTGTTCATTTTAAATGTAAATAAACTCACATGTGGGTCATCTTTCCCCCTATCAAAATACCCTGATGCCTTCCCTGCCCCCATCAATCCCTGCACAGTTCCAGGGGAGCATTTCATGAAGAGTCTTGTCAGTGATTTTCACTGAAAATTTTGCTCTCAGCCAATCAGATGCAATGATTTCAGTAGCTTATAACAGTTGTTAGTGAAAATTGCTGACAAGACTTTTCATGAAACGCTCCTCAGGAGTTAGAATAATGGTTGTTGCGAAACAAGGATGCCAGCTCACCCGCTAATAGGTCTGTCCTAGACACCATATAGGGAGAAAGAAATAGAAAGAGGGAGATAGAGAATGGGGAAATGAGAATATGAGAGGGAAAGGGAGAGAGAGAATAGAAGAGGGGAAGGGGACGAAAGAGAGTGGAGGAAAAGAAAAAAGAGAGAAGAAGGTTGCTGGAAAGGGGGGGGGGGGTAATAAAAGAATGAAAACAAGAGAAGTGGAAAGGAAGAGAATGAAGTATGAGAAAATTCAAGTAGAGCGATGGAAAGAGGGAGAGCCGAAGAAATTCCAAAATGAAAAGGGGGTTGTCTGTTTTACTTTATTTGTTAATTTATTTCTTTGTTTTGATTTGATTTTCTTTGTAGAGAACATTCCATTGACATGCCATTACAAGAGTTAGGCTATGCGCGAACACACACACACCCTCACCCACACACACACCCCCCCACCCTCACACACACACCTACACACACACACGCGCGCGCGCACACACAAAATTAGAATAGTCTTGTAAAAAAAAACTTTTTATTTTAACCTGCCATGAAAAATCACCTTAACTTCTTTGTTTACAATCTAACTTAATCAGGGTTGTCTCTTGCAATGAGACTAATCGATGTAGAGTAGGCTAAGCTACACTTTTCTTGGTCAAGAAGCCCCAACTTTACTTTCCATGCAATATGAAAAGACAGAAAAAAAAACACTTGCCGTGAGTTGATTTCTTGGAAGTCTTTAAAATGTCCAAAAGTAGAATGAATTAATGAATACATTTGTCAAATCTTTATACACAGATGGCTTAGACACTGTATTCTGATATGATTCAACAGGAAATGGATAGATGCAAAATGAAATAACCCTCTAAACGAAAGAAGAGAATAATGAAATAATGTAATGATAAACCTAAACCGTGAGAATTGTATACGTGGGCCTGGTATACTTGGCCCATTATCACGAGTTTAGTAGAGGCAGAGTTAATCTTTATTGATAGTAACATTTTCCCCCTTCTTCTTTCTTCTACTGATAAAAAAATTCTGACTGGCTTGTCGCTCTGCGCGCACATTTTTACATATGAATACTCATGTTCTTCGTCCGTTTCTAGTACGTGATTGGTCAAAAGTTTATGTCTTGGTTACCGCACTTGCACATAGCGTAGTTAGCCAGCATCGTATCAACCGAACTCATTCTTGTCTAAACTCTTCAATTTAACTGAAAGTGAGCAATTGTATCCACGGCCGGGGGTTTTACGAGAATTTTCAGTTTTCTCAGGCAACTGACTTAGAAAGCCATACTACCTGCACCATAAGGTAGTCTTTGTGAGGTAATTTGTAATTTGTTTCAGAAGATTAGCGACGTGTATATGTGTTGCAGTTTCTGTAGCATAAAAATGAATTGCTGTTTTATCTATACCTAATCAACGGTTCTAGGACTACTCCCCCGGAGGACAACTCCCCCGGGGACAACTCCCACCTGGCAACTCCCCCGGAGGACAGCTCCCCCGAAGGACAACTCCCCCGCAGGACAGGTCCCCCACAGGACATCTCCCCCGGAGGACATCTCCCCCGGAGGACATCTCCCCCGGAGGACAACTCCCCCGGAGGACAACTCCCCCAAAGACAACTCCCCCGAGGACAACTCCCCCGAGGACAACTCCCCCGGAGGATAACTCCCCCGAGGACAACTCCCCCCGAGGGCGACTCCCCCGGAGGACAACTCCCCCGGAGGACGACTCCCCCGGAGGACGACTCCCCCCGAGGACGACTCCCCCGGAGGACAACTCCCCCGGAGGACAACTCCCCCGAGGACAACTCCCCCGGAGCACAACTCCCCGGGGGATGACTTCCATCACACAACTTCCCCGGAGGACAACCCCCCCCCCCTCCCTTTAAGGACAAAATTACACATGAAATTTGTTTTTATGACAACGTCTTGCTCGTGAGGAACGGTAAAATAAATCTTTCCTTTTTATAAATCAAACTTAAGTAATTACTCCAGTATTTCTTGTTTTTATTACAACTCTCCCGGAGGAGAACAGCTCCTCGGGGATGACAAACGGGGATGGGTGAGGGGTAGAGGGTTGCTATTCGTTTGTCGCTCTAATTGCTAACTTAAAAAAAAAAAAAAAATACCCACCTTTTTGCTCCCATTTTTGCGCCAAAGTACACATTCAAGAAAATAAAAACTCTAGTAATGGGTACGCTTTTCCGCCCAAGGGTGTTGGGTTTGACAGCTTCAGCGGCACACTCCCATCGGAACCAAATCTCATCATGAGAAGAGAGAAAAGAAAGGAATAAAATGAAGAAAGGAAAGTGAGGAAACTAAGTAGGAAGCTACAAAAGTAGAGAATGGTGTATCTAGTCGTAGTCTTCAGGAAAAGGGGGAGATGGCCCACAATCAAGCTTAAGAATAGAAGTCACTTCGCTCGATCAGCAGCCGTAATTGGGTCCCGTTCCTTTTTTTTTTAAACCTAAATGCACAATTTTCAGGCAAGATATCATATAAAAATCTTACTTTTTAGGGCAGCGGTTGACCCCCCCCCCCCGAGATCCGGTATCCGCCCCTTTGAAATACTGCTTTCACACCTAGGTACGGTCGCTGCGAGCGGTCGCTGCGACCGATGAAATCATAGTGTGAAAGCATTTCATCGGTCGCTGCGACCGATCGTTTTGGTCAAAAACGATCGGTCGCTGAGTACGGTCGATGAGGTACTTCAGCGACCGATCGCGACCGATGCAAGCTAGATGTGAAAGCACATCGTACTCAGCGACCGATCGAAATGCAATGACCCCCCATACATGCCTACGCACTATCTCTACGTCCGCTTCCGGCTAGGTCAGCTATACAGCGACCGATCGCTCTGGGCCTGACCAAATTTTGACGGAGGTGTGAAAGCACGTCCGATCGGTCGCTGGGTGTGAAAGCAGTAAACTCACTGACTATAAATGAAAAGAAAACCATGCATGTTAATTTCATTTTTGTTAAAGGACTTGTGCTTCTACGTATTTAGCGTCCAGCGAGCATGTGCGAGTATCATTCTTTGCGCGGAAATCACATGAAAACATTAATAATAAAGTACCTCATTCAAGAGTAGAAGATAAACAAAAAGGAAAAGTCATCGTTAGATTCTTATGATTTGACAAATTTGGACACATATTAAGCTTTGATATCTAAATTCGCTGATGAAATTAATCATTTTTCTTACTTACAATATCTGCATTCAGCTGACCTGAAACCTAGAGGTTTTATGTATTTGTTCTTCTTATTTTTTCTTTGTTATATAGAGCCTAACAGTGCCTAAAGAAATCTATCAGTCATAAAGTTTGGAGAAAACATTAGTTTACTCATTAAAAATTACACTAATCCAGTCTATGTTTGTCAGATAACATTTGATTCCATAATGTTTGCGTACAAAAATAAACAATCATCAAATATGATATGACCATTGCAATTATGTTTCAATTGGTGAAACTTTGGCTTACTAATTAGTTTGAGAATGTAAAACAACAATCACACAAAACAAACATACATCAACAAAACAAAAATACATAAGAGTGGGTGTAAAAGTTTGAAAGAAATACCTAAGAGACACAATTTCGTTTTTAAGTATTTATTTTCTTGAAAAAAAAACCCGTTAACAAAACAAGTGAAATCATTTCAAACACTATGTCAGAGATACCAGTATTTATGTAACGCTATCATCATCACTGAATGTAACATCATATAGAAGAACTGTTTTATATTTATCAAAAAACAAATAGGCATTCCACACCTGGACGATATTTTTGGGTGTGTGTGTGTGTGTGGTGTGTGTGTGTGGAGGCCTTAATTCAACCTTTCTTATCCTCTATATTTTTCTAAATACAATATATCTTTTAGTTTCAACTTTTCTACAGTTTTCTACTCTGACACGTCCTTCAAAGAATGTATTGTATACCAAAGAAAATTGTGTTTTTCTTCTGATTGTTAACTAGTGCAGTGTGAGTATTTGAGCCAGGCACTATATTTTACCTAAAGCCGAGATATGGGTGTAAAGCTTATTAAAAGGATGGAAAGGATGAAACAGGGTAGAAGAAATCTGAAGAAATGGAATGGGCGAGAATTCAAAGTGTAATTCTGTTCTTACTGATTGGCACAATATGATAAGATGACCGACTTGAGATTTCCCCCCCCCCCCCCCTACTTACCAGTTATCACCATGATCACTGCAGTCATCATTTTCCCATCCGCGTTTCCATCCTAGGTCAGCGTGCTTATTTTCTTTGATTTTTACAGCAGCTCTCTCCTGATCATCTTCGTTGTCATGTAATTCTCCTTCTCATCATCAGCTCATCACAGTCAGTTTCAAACAATAGCCGCAATTATATTTGAATTGTAGCTGTTTAAATTACTAAAGGCACACACCCCCTCAATAATATTTTTCAATTTTTTTCAGATTTTATCAAAATAAATTAACATTTGAAATTATTCTTCATATAGCTTTTCCCTAACACATATAACTAACAAAAACAAATATCAACGAAATTATGAAATTAGTTATTAAGATAGTTACTGAGACAACAAACAATACAGGAGGCGTTCACAAAGTGCCCATGCAGTGTAGTCTTTAGTGGTGTAGATACAGGGGCTTCAGTATCGTGCGGGCTGTGTGTGTGGGGGGGGGGGATAGGTGATGACTCGCCACATTTCGAAGTTTGGAAGTTGGTGTAGTATAAACGCGTATACAAAAATACATCCATGGGGCAATCCCCCCCCAAAAAAAAAAAAAATGAGAACCTTTAAGATTATGGCATAATGTTCGGAGGGTTGGGCCTGGATGATTACATTAGAAGACGAAGTGATGGATCGAAACGACAATATATAGAAAAATAAGAAGAACAACAAATACATAAAACCTCTAGGTTTCAGGTCAGCTGACTGTAGATATTCTAAATAAGAAAAATGATTAATTTCATCAGCAAATTTAGATACCAGAGCTCAGTATGTGTCCAAATTTGTCAAATCATAAGAATCTAACGATGACTTTTCCTTTTTGTTTATCTTTTACTCTTGAATGAGGTACTTTATAATTAAATGTTTTCATGTGGTTTCAGCGCAAAGAATGATACTCGCACATGCTCGCTGGACGCTAAATACGTAGAAGCCAAGTCTTTTAACAAAAATGAAATTAACATGCATTCAATATGAAATTCCGTTAAGGTTGTCTTTTCATTTATAGTCATGAGTTTAACAAAGGGGCGGATACCGGATCTCGGGGGGGGGGGGTCGGCCGCTCCCCTAAAAAGTAAGATTTTTATATGATATCTTGCCTGAAAATGGTGCATTTAGATTTTTTTTTTTTTAAAGGAACGGGACCCAATCACGGCTGCTGATCGAGCGAAGTGACTTCTATTCTTAAGCTTGATTATGGGTCATCTCCCCCTTTTCCTGAAGACTACGACTAGATACATCATTCTCTACTTTTGTAGCTTCCTACTTAGTTTCCTCACTTTCCTTTCTTCATTTTATTCCTTTCTTTTCTCTCTTCTCATGATGAGATTTGGTTCCGATGGGAGTGTGCCGCTGAAGCTGTCACACCCAACACCCTTGGGCGGAAAAGCGTACCCATTACTAGAGTTTTTATTTTCTTGAATGTGTACTTTGGCGCAAAAATGGGAGCAAAAGAGTGAATATTTTTCAAAAAAGTTAGCAATTAGAGCGACAAACGAATAGCAACTCTCTACCCCTCGCCCATCCCCGTTTGTCATCCCCGAGGAGCTGTTCTCCTCCGGGAGAGTTGTAATAAAAACAAAAAATACTGGATTAATTACTTAAGTTTGATTTATAAAAAGGAAAGATTTATTTTACAGTTCCTCACGAGCAAGGCGTTGTCATAAAAACAAAATTTCATGCGTAATTTTGTCCATAAAGGGGGGGGGTGTCCTCCGGGGGAGTTGTGTGATGGGAGTCATCCCCCGGGGAGTTGTGCTCCGGAGGAGTTGTCCTGAGGGGGAGTTGTCCTTGGGGGAGTTGTCCTCGGGGGGAGTTGTCCTCGGGGGGAGTTGTCCTCGGGGGAGTTGTCCTCCGGGGGAGTTGTCCTGACGGGGAGTTGTCCTGAGGGGGAGCTTTCCTCCGGGGGACCCGTCCTGCGGGGGAGTTGTCAGTTGGGAGTCGTCCCCGGGGGAGTTGTCCTGATACGCTAATCAACAATAATGTTTATAAATGCACCAAAATGCAACTTCAGTACTAAATCCTTCTGTGGATAACCTTGTGCTTTAAAAATGACAAAGAAAATTTTTATCACAATACTAAAAATGCATTAATATTGATAACATTGATGATGATGTCGATACAGATCATACAGATATAGGTGTATTTGATCATGTAGATGTCTGGAAAGAGCTGAGAGGGTAAGGTGCGATTTAGAATGAAAGAGGAAAAAAAAACGATAGAGGGAGGGGGCCTGGAGATGGAGGAGAAGAGGACATAATGACTGTATTCATGTGTATTTGATTACATTTAATTTATTTCCATTTCCAACATATAATAAGAACACAAAATAAAGGAAAAAATGAAACCCAACAGCAATAATTACGTATATCATTAACATTAAACTTTATGTCAAAAGAATGCACATCAACTAAATCAGGTTAGAAATGTACTAGGGGACAGCTATTTGTCCGAAAAAATAATTACCTACATGCAAGTTTACCATAAGCATGTCATGATGATGTTCACCTGCATACTTTGACACGATGACAAAAAGAAAGTACTTTATTTATATGGTTTTGGTCTTTATGTTCCATTAGGACATCAACAAATAACTAACACATTACGCCATGAAGTTGTATTTTCAGTGATATACAATCGAACAAGATCTAAAATAATTTTTTCCTAGTCAAAACGTGGTCAGTATTCGAGAAGGACATTCTCCACAAAAACCATATCTTACACGTGATGATGGAACTGTATTATTTGAAGAGTTTATATGCAAAAACTGATAAACGTCATTTTTGAAAATTTTAAAGCAAAAGTCACAATCATATAGTACCGCTAAAAGTAATACTTTTCGATGATACGTTGCTCATTGTATATGGTATATTGTTGAAGTTATGGTCAAAAGTAGCATACATGCTGTTATTATTTACTTTAATTTCCCTTGATCTTTATTTACAAATATCTCAAGTTCACAAAAATGGATATATCGGTGTTTGCATTCAAACTCTTGTACACCAAAATACATACCGGTAGTATAATGAAGATATGTAGAGAATCGATCTTGATTAATTAAATATACAGTATTTATGTTGATAGTTCATATACTCAATATGATTTTAACAAATATTTTAAAATACAAATATACATCAATCAGTTAAATTGCATTATATATGTTAATCCTAAATTCTTTAGTGACACTCGTATGTGTCAGCATCACTTTCCTTTACACGTACATTGTACAATCAGATGACAGAAGAATATCCCTCAATGGCTAACATAAGGTCAGAAACAAGATTCTTGATAATATCTGGCACGTATATCTGTATACGAGTACAGAGTTAATGAATGTTGCTTAACACATTAAATGTCCAAAGGAAAAAAAAAACAGTTAATGATAGATTTGTAGAGTTGTGATAAGTATAAGGTTCTGTTCTAGATATTCATGCTACTTACTTCACCATGTCAATAATTATTTCACACTGATGCTACTCAACCTGGTCATGAATAGCAAGAAACTATGATATCAGAGTAAATACTCATGTTGAACCTGAAGCATGAAAGTAATTCATTCTATTTCCAAATCTTTGATCTGAGAAGCATTTAGAATCCAAAAACATCAAGAAAGTAAATTAATTACTCTCAGTCTACATAACATACAGGTATAAAATTCGATATAAATGATATTGACCTCTTTAGCAAAAGCGTATGTATTCCAGTAACACTAGGAAGAGGAAATAATACTGTAAGCTTTCTCTCTCTCTCTCTCTCTCTTGTTTGTAATCCGTCAATAATCCCTTTTCTATTTGTTGTTTTTTTCTTTTATGGGATGTGGGCTTTGTAAACTTGCTGTTTCTTTTATTTTTTTTTCTTGACTTGACTTGAAGTGTACAAGAATCTTGTGTGATTTCGGTTTAATGATATTTTTGGTGTATTTGTTTGGAAAATATTTAAGTTGTTGACTTAATCATATTGCGGAAAGCTGATGAGAACAAAACAAACCAATTTAGACAATTCAAAGCTTATAAGTTTTTAACAATGCAAAAAATAGATTGTACAAGTTTAACACTTGTACCCAACAAACGAATTATCCTAATGTTATAAGTAGATATTCACAAGGTTTTGTAATATTGACATTAATGTTACATTAATATGAATGCTGCTTTTAGCTTTATGTCTTATGTCAATACGGATCCTACCATTCTTTACAAATTAATTTCGTATACCTGTTGTTTCATTATACTTACCACGATGCAATTAATAAACTAATAAACTATAGAATTTAGATCATTACAAAGTCTGCATCTGGAGAAAATATTCAAGAGACATGTGGCAATGCATTAAGTCAGAACACCCCGACGCTTGCGTTAACCTTAATGAGTGCTATTTACAGTGACTGGAATATGTATTATTCTATAGCAAAGTAAATGTACGAAAAAAGGAAACATGTAGCTTTCATATTCGCTCTTTTTGACGCATTAGGCGTGTCAAGTATACAATTTCACCGACAATTATTTTTTTTCTGATTTTATGTATACAACATTCAACATGTCTAAGGCGTCATTAGTAATGAATAGGCTATTCCTTCAGTGTAAAGCATGTAAAAAGTTTATTTACATGTATGTATTAGATATTGGATCTCTTTCTCCCTAGCTTTCAGCGTAACTGATGATTCCTTCGCCTACAATCATGAAAATAGTTTTTTTCAGAGACTTCACTATAGCCTACAATTTGAAGGTATACACATAGAAGAGAACAAAGTTAGTTATCTTTAGATGACGAATGCTTGTAGCTAACACAATAATCAATGGTAGTTCCCATCTTGTAGGTCCTACTCAAATTTCGCACATAAGGCAACTAATGTATAATACATGCATTTCATTTAGCTACCTTTTATTTTCTTTTTTTTTTTTGTTCATGCATGTTAATGCATGATATATATTTACATGTATGTTTATAATTAATATACACAAATGTTAACAAAATAATTTTATGTATACACCACTCATTTTAACTGCACTTCTTTCTAAATTCTTTTAAATTTAGTGACACTCGTACATGTCAGCAGCACTTTCCATGAATACACATTATACAATTAGATACTGGAAGAATATCCATTAAGGGAGAAAAACTGTTTATGATAGATTTGCAGATTTAGATGTTCCGTACTTCACCTTATCAATAATTATTTCAAATCAACCTGGTCATGAATAATTCAAGAAAATTTGATACTAGGTTATGTATTGAACCTGAAGCATGAAAATAATCCATCGTATTTGCAAATTAACCGATCAAAGAAGAGCTTAATATCCAGAGGTATCAGAGGAATGTTTGTAGTCCACCAGCTTTCTATGTTTGTTTGTTTTTGTTATTTTTCTTTTATTGGAGCTAATCATTGTAAACTTGTTGTTTCTTTTATTTTTTCCCTTATCTCCATGACTTCTAGTACACCACAGTCTTGTATAATATCGGCTGAATATTCTCTTTAGGTGTATTTTTTTGGAAAATAATCCAGTTGTTGACTTCTTGTGAAAATATGTATAATTCCTGATGAGAACAAAACAAACATTCAAAAGCAATTTACACATTTCAAAGCTTATAAGTCCTTAACTATGCCTAAATTATACTGTACAAGTTTAACTTTTTTTTTCCTCAGAAAAGGTGTCCACTCATGTTTTGAGTATATTCATGAGGCTTTGAAATACTCGCATGAATGTCATATTAATATGATTGCTCTTTTAGCTTTATGTCTTACATCAGTACGGATCCTATATACCATTGTTTAAAAATGAAACATTTACTTTACTTTGAGACATTATACTTATTACGATGGAAAAGAAAATTCACGTGACATAATATGGAAATGCATTAACTCTGAAAACCACAACAGCTTTCATTTTATCCTGTATAAGTACTATCATTTTACAGCATTGTAAATGTACGAAAGGAGAAAGTAGCTTTTTACATTCGCTTGCTTTTCCTTGTGTACAATTTCACCGACAAGACAATATAGAAAAATTTTGAATACAAAACTTAAGGTTGGTAGAAGCTTAAACTAGAAGCTTAAACTACTGGTGTAAAATTTTTCATTCTATGTACATGTACATGTTCAAAACTTCATCAGGTTCAAGGCGTTATTAGTTTTGTGTATGAATTATTGACTGTTCCACCAGTGTAGATTATGTACAAGGTACATCAATTGGACATTGGATTTCTTTCTCCCTATCTTTTAGCGTAAATAAAGATCTTTGCTGACAACACATGTATATAGTTTGTCAGAGTTCACTAGATAAAATCTAAAGAAAACATACAGAAGAGAATAAAAAAAGGGTTATCTTTAGATGATGTATGCTTGTAGTTACACAATAATAGTTTTATTGAATATCAAATATCGTTTGGTAATTCCCTTTAGGTGTATTTGTTTGGAAAATATTCCAGTTGTTGACTTCTTGTGAAAATATGTATATTTCCTGATGAGAACAAAACAAATATTCAAAGTAATTTACACATTTCAGAGCTTATAAAAGTCCTTAACGATGCCAAAAATAGTCTGTACAATTTTAACTCTTTTTTGACAGAAATTGGGTCCACTCATGTTTTCAGTATATTCATGAGGCTTTGAAATACTGGCATGAATATATGTCACATTAATATGAATGCTGCTTTAACTTTATGTCTTACATCAATACAGATCCTATACCATTTTTAAAAAAAAAAATGAAACATTTACTTTACTTTGAAACATTGTACGTTTTACGATGCAACTAATAAAACTAAAAAAAAAAAAAAGAAAAATGAAAAACACAGACCATTATAAAGTCTGCCGCATCTGGGAAAGAAAATTCATTTGACATAATATATTACACTTATTACGATGCAACTAATAAAACTTTAAAAAACTACATAGACCATTATAAGGTCTGCCGCATCTAGAAACATTATATGCAACTATAATAAAACTATTTAAAAAAGATATAGACCATTATAGATTCTGCCGCATCTGCAAAAGAAAATTCATCTGACATAATATGGCAATTCTTAACTCAGAACACCCCCAACAGCTTTCATTTATTTTGTATAAGTAATATTTACAGTGACTGGAATATGTATATTATTTTACAGCATTGTAAATGTACGAAAAGAAGAAGTAACTTTTTATATTCACTCGCCTTTTCTTTTAAGCATTAAACATATTAAGTGTACAATTTCACCGACAAGCAATTTTTTCATTCGATGTACATAATTAAAACTTCATCATGTTCAAGGCGTTATTAGATTTTTGTATGAATTATAGGCTGTTCCTCAAGTGTAAAGCATGTACAAGGTACATCAATTGGACACTGGATTTCTTTCTCCTTATCTTTTAGCGTAAACATCTTTGCTGACATTATATAGTTTGTCATAGCTCACTATATACACTCTGAAGTATACATAGAGAAGAGAATGAGAATAAAAAAAGGTTATCTTTAGATGATGTATGCTTGTAGTTACACAATAATACTCGTTATTGAATATTGAATATCGGTTGGATATTCTCTTTAGGTGTATTTGTTTTGAAAATATTCCAGTTGTTGACCTCTTCTGAAAATATGTACATTTCCTGATGAGAACAAAACAAATATTCAAAAGTAATCTACATATTTCAAAGCTCATAGCCATTTACAACTTTTTCCTCAGAAAAGGTGTCCACTCATGTTTTGAGAATATTCATGAGGTGTTGAAATACTGGCATAAATATATGTCACATTAATATGAATGCTGCATGTCTTATGTTAATACAGATCCTACATACCATTTTTTAAAAATGAAACAATTTACGTTACTTTAAAACATTATACTTATAACGATGCAACAAATAAAACTAAAAAAAACAACTACATAAACCATTATAAGGTCTGCCGCATCTGCAAAAGAAAATTCATGTGACATAATATGGCAATGCATTAACTCAGAACACCCCCAACAGCTTTCATTTATCCTGTAAGTACTACGTTATATATACATGCATTGACTGGAATATGTATTTTGTTTTTACAGCATTGTAAATGAACGAAAAGAGAAACATGTACCTTTTATATTCGCTATTTCTTTGAGGCATTAAGCATATTAAGTATTCAGTTTCATCGATGACTAAAATTGTTCATTCTAAGTGCATCTTTAAACTTTCAACATGTTTAAGGCGTTATTAGCTTTGTGTATGAATCATTGAATGTTCCTCCAGTGTAGAGTATGTACAAGGTACATCAAGTGGATATTGGATTTCTTTCTCCCTATCTTTTAGCGTAAAGATCTTTGCCGACAATTATAGTTTTTAGAGCTCACTGTATACAATCTGAAGTATGAATGAATGAATGAATGAATTTATTTCCGTTAAAAACAGATAACAATACATATAAATTATACATATGGATTGGTAAATAGAAAACGGGAGGATGGCCCTACTCAGCAGCATCAATCATGGTGCTGCTGGTCTACCGAGGGGTCCTCATATAGCATAAAAGAAAATTACACAAATATAAATTATACACAATATATAAATAACATACCAAAACAACAAGAAATAAAACTAATCGGTCATAACATCTAGCCCCCACCCCCCTACGTTAACACACCCTACATTTCAATGCATAGGAATTGAGCAACAGAGAATAATGTACAGTCAGACCCAATTTAAGATATGGTTATTAACTATGTTATTAAATGAGCTATAAGAAACAGAACATTTAGCATCACGTGGCAATTCATTAAAATATGTCGTACCCCTGTATGAAAACATTCTTCTACAGTATTCAGTCCGTGGTTTAGGGAGAGAAAGATTTTTATCAGAACGGAGAGAATATTTATGAGTAGAAAACTGAAATATATTATTCATGTAAGGCGCACTAAGACCATTCAGACTCTTATACACCATTGAAAGAGTATGCTTTATACGCCTTGATTTTAATGACTCCCAATTTAAGAGTTGATGAACAGTATGGTTTGATATATATTTATACGGATTAATTTTTAGTATTATTCTGCAAGCTCTATTTTGTATTTTTTGCAGTTGTTGGGTACATTTCAAATTTGATGAATCAAAGACTACATCAGCATAATCAAACAATGGCAAGATTACTGAAGAGAAGAGAATAAAAAAAAGGTTATCTTAAGATGATGAATGCTTGTAGTTACAAAGCAATAGTCGTTCTTGAATATTGAATATCGGTTGGATATTCTCTTTAGGTGTACTTGTCTTGAAAATATTCCAGTTGTTGACTTCTTGTGAAAATATGTACATTTCCTGATGAGAACAATACAAATATTCTAAAATAATCTACACATTTCAAAGCTCATATGTCCTTAACGATGCCAAAAATATTCTGTACAAGTTTCACTGTCTTTCCTCAGAAAAGGTGTTTACTCATGTTTTGAGTATATGCATGAGGCTTTGAAAAAACTGGCATGAATATATGTCACATTAATATGAATACTGATATAAGCTATATGTCTTACGTCAATGCGGATCTTATATACAATTCTTTAAAAAGGAAACAATTTACTTTAAAACATTATATGTAACTAATAAAACTATTAAAAAAAGATATACACCATTATAGATTCTGCCGCATCTGCAAAAGAAAATTCATCTGACATAATATGGCAAGTCATTAACTCAGAACACCCCCAACAGCTTTCATTTATCTTGTATAAGTAATATTTACAGTGACTGGAATATGTATATTATTTTACAGCATTGTAAATGTACGAAAAGAAGAAGTAACTTTTTATATTCACTCGCCTTTTCTTTTAAGCATTAAACATATTAAGTGTACAATTTCACCGACAAGCAATTTTTTCATTCGATGTAAATAATTAAAACTTCATCATGTTCAAGGCGTTATTAGATTTTTGTATGAATTATAGGCTGTTCCTCAAGTGTAAAGCATGTACAAGGTACATCAATTGGACACTGGATTTCTTTCTCCTTATCTTTTAGCGTAAACATCTTTGCTGACAATATATAGTTTGTCATAGCTCACTATATACAATCTGAAGTATACATACGTCACCATGTACGTGCAGAAGAGAATATAAAGGTTATCTTTAGATGATGAATGCTTGTAGTTACACAATAATAGTCGTTCTTGAATATTGAATATCGGTTGGATATTCTCTTTAGGTGTACTTGTCTTGAAAATATTCCAGTTGTTGACTTCTTGTGAAAATATGTACATTTCCTATAAGAACAAAACAAATATTCTAAAGTAATCTACACATTTCAAAGCTCATATGTCCTTAACGATGCCAATAATATTCTGTACAAGTTTCACTCTCTTTCCTCAGAAAAAGTGTCTACTCATGTTTTGAGTATATTCATGAGGTGTTAAAATACTGGATAAATATATGTTACATTAATATGAATGCTGTTTTAGCTTTATGTCTTATGTTAATACGGATCCTACATACCATTCTTTAAAAATAAAACAATTTAAGTTACTTTAAAACATTATACTTATTACGATGCAACAAATAAAACTAAACAAAAACTACATAGACCGTTATAAAGTCTGCGGCATCTGCAAAAGAAAATTCATGTGACATAATACGGCAATGCATTAACTCAGAACACCCCCAACAGCTTTCATTTATCCTGTAAGTACTACAATATATGTACATGCATTGACTGGAATGTGTGTTTTTTTTACAGCATTGTAAATGTACGAAAACAGAAACATGTAGCTTTTGTATTTGCTATTTCTTTTAGGCATTAAGCATATATTATTCAATTTCATCAATGACTAAAGTTGTTCTAAGTGCATCTTTAAACCTTCATCATGTTTAAGGCGTTATTAGTTTTTGTATGAATCACTGAATGTTCCTCCAGTGTAGAGCATGTACAAGGTACATCAATTGGACATTCGATTTCTCTCTCCCTATCTTTTAGTGTAAATAAAGATCTTTGCTGACAATATATAGTTTTTCAGAGCTCACTACAATATGAAGTATACATACAGAACAAATTTTAAAAGGGTTATCTTTATATGATGAATGCTTGTAGTTACACAATAATAGTCGTTATTGAATATTGAATATCGGTTGGATATTCTCTTTAGGTTAATTTGTTTTGAAAATATTCCAGTTGTTGAATTCTGGAGGAAATACGTATATTTCATGATGAGAACAAAACATTCAAAAGTAATCTACACATTTCAAAGCTTTTATGTCCTTAACGATGCCAAAAATAAACTGTGCAGTTTTAACTATTTTTCCTCGGAAAAGGGGTCCACTAATGTGTTGATTATATATTCATGAGGTTGTGGAATACTGGCATGAATGTATGTCACATCATTATGACTACTGATATTAGCTTTACGTCTTATGTCAATACGAATCCTACCATTCTTTAAAAATGAAACAATTTACTCAACTATTACGATGCAACTAATAAAACTAGAAACTGCATTATAAAGTCTGCTGCATCTGTAAAAGAAAATTCAAGTGACATATGGCTACGCACTAACTCAGAACATCCCGGCAGCTTTTATATATCCCGTATGAGTACTATTTAATGTGACTGGAATATGTATATTATTTTACAGCACTGTAAGTGTACGAAAAGAGAAACATGTAGCTTTTTTTTCACTAACTCGCTTTTTCTTTGAGCCATTAAGCATATTAAGTGTACAGTTTCACCGACAAGAAAAAAAATTCTATGTACATGTTTCAACCTTCAACATGTTTAAGGCGTTATTAGTTCTGTGTATGAATTATTGGCTGTTAGTCCAATGTTAAACATCTACAAGTTACTTAAATTGGACATTGAATCTCTTTCTCCAAATCTTATGGCTTAAAATAAATATCTCTGCTTTATACAATATATAGTTTTTCAGAGTTCTCTATCTGAAGTATACACACAGAAGAGAATAAAATTAGTTATCTTTAAAGGAAGAATGCTTGTAGTTACACAATAATAGTTTTCATCATACTCATGTACTCAAATTGCTCACATCAAGGAAAATATTGTAAGATATTCCACTTTGCTGCTTTTGTTTAGTTGATTTTTTTTAGTCATGAGACAGAGTGCAGGATCTCATCCTTGCAATGTTTTAACTTCGTTTAACTTTACAAGTTAACACGTGGTTAAGGTCAACTTTTACTTTAGCTAAGACCAAAACGAAGATTGCTTTGAAAATCTAAATACTTCTTGCTATTGTACATGATTGTGTAGATGATGCTAAGCGCTAAAATTCTGACAACTTTTACCGCTGTATTTCTGCTAGCTGTATACATTTAAGGCAATCGCAGGGTTCGTGGACATGTCATTTAGACAGCAAATTTAGCTATCGCACAAGAGGACTTCAGCAGCATAATCTAACCCAGTTTCCTTTAGGGCAAGACGAAGCTCGTCCACCTGCTCACTCGGTCGAACCCGCCGCCTCCAGGCACGAAGCATATCACCAAAGCCTGTTCTTGAGACGATGTTAGTCGCGGAGTCTGCCCGGTTAAGGTATTTCTCTACCTCTGAATTTGAAAATCCCAGCTGGTAGCCCAAGGGAAATACATCCCTTGCTCCATGGTAAATTTCAGTTAAGTCCTGCAGTACAGCGTCTGATGCAAACTGAAGTCGACGACGTCTGGGGAATTGAAGATGAACAGACATGAAAACAAGATTCGGTGGAGTGGGACAAAATGGAAAAAAAAAAAATTGGTGGAGTGGGTCAGAGCATTATTTCATTACAGCACTGCTACCAATGTGAACATATTCTCAGCAATCATAATTCTTCTGAACAGAATGAATGGCGTTTTGCCTAGCAATGATGTGAAAAACGGTGAAAGCGAATCTCTAGGTGTATCAAGAGAACGTCACGAATGGTCTGTCTTCACCGAAGGTGTCCAAAGCAATTAGGGGGATGAGATAGAAAACCTCAATGAGGTCTGAAAGACAATTAATGAGCCTTAGAGCTATACTGGACTGCCCAAACTTTCTTGTCCTTGCAAATTAGTCTACCATTTAGAATTTATTTGTCAAACGTCTCATCTGTGTATGTGTGTGTGTGTGTGTGTGCATGTTGGTGTGTGAATTTATGTTCTGTTAATTCATTTGTTCTTAAGGTAAGTTTCTTCTTGTTTTTTATAATTTGTTGGCATACCATGTACAAGCATTTTGCTTTTCGGTGTCCCAAACCATAATTTAATTTCATCATTTATTGTACATTGCTATTTTGATGTGTGTCTTATGGTTGAATAAATAAATACAAACAAAAGATCTTCGAGGTTACTGAATATTTTCAGGGAAAGGGAGAAAATCACCCATGCACGCATGGATGGGTGGTGCAGACAATGCTCTATTCCACCACGATGTACAATCCCGCTTTTTGCGCTTTTTGTATGAACAGCTTCAGTCCCCTCTATTTTTTTCTTTTGCTTGTTTTTTGCAACTGATTATACGATCTAATTAACAGTGTAATAAGAAATTCGGATTACAATCATCGTGTACTGAGTAAGGAGGTAACTACTCACTTGTGAGAGACTCCGTAATCTGGTTCGACTGTTTGAATTGAATAGGAAAAGAAGAATTGTGACGTGCAACCTTTGATTTGAGATTTTCTTTACAAAGTAGAATATACACCCCTTTATTTACTACTGTGGTCGTGTCTTCAAATACAAAATTGAATATTTTCTTATGGATACTTAATGTGTATACTATTAAAGAAAGCGAATAGGTCGTGTAATTGCTAAACTGCTCAACAAATAATAGTGACGATCCAAGATCTGGTGTTTTTTCCCTAATTAAAAGTTCTTGGGTTTAGTGATTTGGTAACGATCGGAAGTCTAGCTGACATAAGAAATAAAGGGAATGATGGAGAGATTTTCATCATATGCGTAGCACAGTTAAATATGCACCATTGAAATATAGAATCTGCTCCTGTTATATTTACGGACTTACCTTCGTAAAACGTTTAGGGCACAGTCGTCCATGTATCAAGCGTACAATGTACCTCGCTCACTGGATGAACATTGTGCATGTTGTGCATAACAAGCTAAATGGGTATGATTTCTCTAAACAAGTAATTTCCATGAAATGTCCTCTGTAAACAAATGAGAACTATTTCGCCCCAATTTTCCTTTATCTGAACTTTTGTGTGATTCTCCTTTGATCGTGTGGGCCAAATGAAATGATATGCAAGTGATACCCCAAAATGGCGTACCTTCTATTGAGGTGGAAAAATTTTGATCTACCAGTCTCGATGAGCCCTGCTGGACATGTAGACAAACACTCTTCTTCCCGCCCTCATTCGGTGAGAACTGAAGCTCAAAGTTTAGGGTGACACATTCTCCCTTCAGTAAGCCATGGACAGGGACCTGCAGGAATTCAAGTAGAGACCCGTTGATGTATAGGGATGTTGTGGTGAAGTGGATAAGTTTTAGGACAATGAACCACAACCATAACCAGTACCCTGAGAAAAAAAATGCACTGGCTACCTTTCAACAAACGCATATTGCTGACATACAGTACATCACACAACTTTTCTTCATCATACCTAGCAGAATTGCTCAACCATTATTACCCTCCTCACAGCCTTCACCCATGCAGCCAAGAACTAATCCATATACCAAGAACCCATACGTCCTATTACGGAGGCAGATCACTTCCAGTTGCTGCGCCAAATCTTTGGTACAATCTCCCACAAAACATTGTTTGTTTGTTTCTTGTTGTTGTTGTTGTTGTTGTTGTTGTTGAGTAGTAGTAGTAGTAGTAGTAGTAGTAGAAGCCCGTTGTTGTCACTCTGTATTCAAAGATGTAACCATATCGTTCGCCCAGAATTTGACCCCCTATTTCACGGAGTTTCAAGTACATTTTCAACCATTTTTACCTCTATTTGGCACAAAACGGGTACACAATTGGCCTTTAAAAACACTCCTATTTTTCGTATTCCAAGTATACTTTACTATACCACCCTTTTCAAATTCAATTCACGGCTGAGTCAATAACAGAAAATTGCAAACAATGACCAGAAAAAACACACCATTCTTTCAATTTCGAGTACACGCTCACGAACACCCTTTTTTTCGATTCCGAGTACAAGCTCATAAAAACAACTCTCTTCTTTCAACACGTGTTTCAATATTTCGTGTCACGCGAACATGTTCAAAAAGACCCCTTTTTACGGGAAAGTTTGAACGATCATGCGTACACGAAGTCAATATAGAGTGACAACACCGGGAGTAGAAGTAGTATCAGCAGCAGCATCATCCTTACTACCAGATACTGTCTTTTATATAATCATATTTATTTATTTATTCACGTTTTCTTTATAAAAAGCAGGGTGGTCCCACTCAGAGCCGCAGATGGCCTGCTTTACAAGGGAGCCCTGCTATAGAACAAATACAACAAATACAACGTAAATATAGAATGGTAAATGAAACATAATTGACAAAAGAAAATGAAATGCAAGCATAACATAGAGTTATAATGTAATAATGATAACATAACATCAAGGGAAAATAAACATACAAATATTTAAACAAATCAAAGAATATGAAGAACAGGTAAAAAATAATAAATAAAAATAAATATTTTAAGTAAAGTGGGATGGTTACACATTTATGAGAGTGATTCAACAGGTGGTCTGGTATTGTCTAAGGCGTTTTTTAAAAGTTGGGAGTGAAGGGGATGTTTGAATGTACAACGGCAGGGAATTATAGAGTTTAGTTGCAACGTGTTTTTTGTTTTCAGTTTTGGGTTTGGGAAGGTATAGTTGATTAGTTAAAACATGGCGGGTAGGTTAAATGGTTTTACGGTAAGATACGAGTCTAGTTAAGTATGGAGGGGACAAACCATGTAATGACTTGTAAATCAAAACACAGTATTGGAAGTTCAGCCTTGTTTCCACAGACTGCCACTTAAGGGTATCCAGGAACTGTACTGTTGGGGTATAATAATCAGCATTTAATATGAGGCGGGCATATTTATTTTGACATCTTTGAAGTCTTTTTAAGTTCTTTTTTGTTGAAGATGCCCAAACCGTAATGCAATAGTCAATGTGAGGTAAGATTAAGGTGTTGTATAATTGTTTAGAGTTACTTCATTCAAACAATGCCTGATTCTTCGGACAGACTGAACGGAATGTGAGAACTTTTTTACAATTTCATTCACATGAGAGGACAAATCTAGATTGTGGTCAACCATAACACCTAAATATTTATACTCAGTAACGTTTTGAAGCTTCTCAACGTTCATGGTTATTTCTAAATCTAGAGATCTTTTGTTCCTACCACTCGTAAAGAGCATGATTTTAGTTTTGTCTGTATTGACTATCATAACATTTTCCCAAAACCACTTGCTAAGGACATTTATGTCTTTTTGTAGTTGTTTCTGTACAGAGTTACCACCGTAACCTGGATAAAAGATAGCTGTATCGTCTGCATAGAGGGATAAGTGTGTGTTAGGGTGGAAGGGTAAGGTAGGCATATCGTTGATTTACATATAAAAAATTAGGGGACCCAAAATTGAGCCCTGAGGCACGCCTGAGTAAACCGGGAGAAAGTCACTTACTATGCCCTCAAACGACACACACTGCATTCTACCAACTAAATACGACTTGAACCATTCCAGTTCAGGTCCTGTCATACCAAAAAATTCTAACTTCTTCAAAAGGAGTTCGTGGGGGATGATGTCGAAGGCTTTCCGCAAATCCAAGAAAGCTGCGCCAACCAGTCGCCCTTTGTCAATGTTATCGAACAAGAAAATCACTTATTTCGGTTAGGCATGTCGCGGTTGAATGGTTTGATCTAAAGCCAGACTGGTGGTCGCTCATCAAGTTTTGTTTTGTTTTACGTAACTGAGTAATTGTGAGTGAATCGCCCTTTCAAAAATTTTCGATACTACAGATAAAAAGGATATTGGACGAAAGTTTTTCAAGTCACTGGATTTACCTTTAGGTATTGGTACAATTTTGGCGAGTTTAAAATCATGAGGGAAATGACCTGTGCGTAACGAATAATTAAATACATGAGCTATGGGCGATGCGATCAAGTGAGCACTTAATTTCAGTAGCCTGGGATGCAGATCATCTAGACCAATGGCTTTAGAGCAGTTCAAAGTACTCAGTTCTTTCTGAATGAATTCAATAGAGACTTCTTCAAATGTAAATTTTGATTGGGTTCGTTTCAATCCTTTCAGAGCTTTATTTCCAATGTTTTCTTTGTTCATTCTGTCTAATGCTGCTTTACCAACATTACTAAACATAGAATTGAATTCAGATGCTATTTTGGCTGGGTCTGACTCTAGTTCACCATCAATCACAATGTTTGACCCTGTACATGAACTTTTATTTGGTATTAAGCCTTTCAAGATGCTCCACCCTTTCTTCATGTCATTGCTCGAGTTACGTAATTTATCTTGATAGAATGCCCTGTTTAGCTTTTTATTAAGGTTGTTTGCTTTGTTTCTGTAACATTTGAATTTCTCATAGAAAAGTGGGTCCCTAGTTGCATTCAACTTTCTCTTGCTATTTCAATATACTGTGTGTTAATCCAGGGTGATCCTTTTATTTTTCTACGTACTGTAATGTAAGGTGTATGCTTATCACACAACTGGAGGAACAATGACTGAAATGACTTCCATTTTAAGTTAACATCCTCCTGAACAACTAACAATGCATTCCAGTCAATGGCAGTTAGGTCACTCAGGAAAGTTCGTCAAAAGTTCGAAACGATCGAAAACGTGAGATTTTGGGTTTTAACCGTTGAGATGAAGCCTTGGTTAGTGCATAAGTGAATGGTCGCTGAACCCAATTGACTGGACTCCACATTGTAATTTTCCTAAGGAATTTGAGGCATATATCAAGTCAATTAGTGTACTGCTATTTGGCGTCACTCTCGTAGGCTCGTTAATAAGGTGATTTAACCCTGTCGAGCAACCCAATTCATTTAGCCTCTTGGACAAAGAATTTACTGTCAACATATTACAATTGAAATCCCCTAGTAACAAAATTCAACCTGAAAAGGCAGCAGCCTTACCAAGATTATTTTCTAGTGCATTAAAAAAGACATAGAGCCACTGGGTTGTCTATAAATTGTACCGACGAAAAAGCTAGTCTCATTTCTAGGCTTTATTTCAATCCACAATAATTCAAGTTCATCATCGTCTAGATCATACCTTCTTATGTACGGTACATTATTACGTATATAACAACAAATACCTCCTCCAAATTCAGTTCGATCTTTTCTTTCTAGATTGTAACCATTGACTGCAATCGTATTATTAAAAAATGCATTCATCCAACCAGGTTTCTGTGAGCGACATAACATCGTAAGGATAATCTTTCAGCAAAATATCTAAATCATGTATCTTATTTGGTAAACTTCGTATATTGAGATGCGAAACTTTCATGCCTTTCTCTCTGGGAAATTGAAATCTACTATAATCCTCTCCTTTCGGTATATCAACATCAGAGTGTTTATCATGAGGATAATATTCATCTGCACTTTCAGTGTCATCAAAAAAGGTAAAAGGGAGAGAATACATTTGGAGCATATCCAGTCTACGAAATGATTACTTGGGTCATTGTAGTGGAGCTCTGGTACACTTGCACATTTAATATGAGCCCATAAGTTACACCGTGTACATAATAACGCCTTTTGGTTACTTTTTACTGGTTCAGTACAAAATACACAAGGATATGAGGTAAACATTTGGTCTACAATGATAAAGATAGTAATAAAGCAAAAAAAAAAAATATATATATATATATATATATATAATAGATAGATAGATGTATATAGATACCTAAAGTTTGACAAAGATTGATTATAAAAACTACGGTAGAAAGGCATACCAATTTTAAAAATATGGGGAAAAAATATGAAACAAGCAGAATATCAATTTTGACAGAAAGACAGATGTTGATCAGTATTATATCATAAAAGAGATCTACGTTTCTAAGGATCGATATGTGAAAACAAGCAAGTTGTGTATCCTAGATAGATCGTAAAATTGTTCCAAAATGTAACATTATGTTATAGTATTCTGAGTGTATGTCAAGCTGTACTTCACATTGCACAGTACAGAAGCTACAAAGTTATTCTTTCAAAGTTTAGAGTTTGATGTTGATAACAGAAACTTTCACTAAAGATCATTTTGATAGATTTTTTTTAATGTCGGTGTGTATGACATACAAGTCAACAGCAAAGTAGCTTAAATACTCACTATCCTGTGGGCCATTTCCGATTTGTCAACGCATGAAACAATGAGATTTTCCTCCTTTGACTCCAGGCTGAACTCCACAGGTTTCTTCACCGAGCAGAACGGGTCCGACGAACACTTCTGGACTCTTTCAAGCTCCTGGACACAAGACAGCGTTGAAAACGCCATTAATATGATTTTTATGATGAATGTATGAACGTATGAAAATACCAGAGTATGAAGCGATGAAAAAAAAAAAATCAAGCACGAAATCATGCCATTCGTTTTTTTTTTTTTTTTTTTTTTTTTTTTTTTAATAAACCGCGGTTTCATATATACAGATTTCAATTGTTGCTTCAGAACAAGCAACAATTAAAATCAACAACTGAAATCTCTTAGCATTTAGAAGTCTCATGTCTGAGTGTTCTGTACATTGAATGACCCAGTAGGAGAGGTATTACCGAAAATATTTTAGTGTATAATTGACACTTCTGAATAAAAAAAGAAACAAATTTTCGGAAATTTCCGTATAGGAAAAAAAACAAGCAAATGTATGACGATCTCGTGACGATCTCGTGACGATCTCGTGAAATTCCATATGCTCTGTGTTGAGATGATATGAAAGCTTTTAAAACATATTGTACGAAATCATATGATAAATTTGAGGAGTGCAAATAGGTGTGTGTGTATTTGAATGGATGTGCGTTCGTGTGTAGTTGATAACAGTCCATTACCTTTATCTTGCTTGTAAGGAGATAACCTTGATATTTGTACTTATTCTAGTACTTTGTTATCCCCCAGTTTATGATATATCAGGTAATTCTGTACACTTGTAATGATGTTTTGTTGAAAATGAATTCTTTTCATTCAATATCCTGAACAAAGTTGCTTATGCCTTTTGGTAGTATATTGTAAGATGAGAAATGGGCGTAGAATACAAGAGACGCACCTGTAGATTTGGTACATAACCTACCGTAGCATATCTGTTACATGGATGAACTAGGCAGACACGAAGCGTAGGTTTCCTTGAAGGAGGCATGAAGACATTCTGAAAGGTATGACAGATGAACTGAACTCCTTGAACATTGGTAGATGCTAAGGCCCAGTGGTGAATATGACAAGTAGAGAAATCCACCTTGTCCTTTGACATATGGTAATCTCTTGTATGTGGAAGCAAGGTTCTGCGACCAAAGCAACCTTTGGAATTGTAAAAAAGCATAACGCCAATAAGATGAACTGAAGGTTTGAACTACACAAAACTGAAAAATATGTGAATAATAAAAATAAAGGTGAGGTGCAATATTTATGTCATTCATTCAATCAGTACCCTGATTCAATAGAACAATCTGGGTCATTACTTCATTCGTCTTTTTAACCCATTTGTTTAATATGCCATAAGTTTTTAAAAAGTTAGTGCTCTATTTTAATCCAAGTAAATCAATGCACATTAAATAGCTTATATTCAAAGTTAATAAAGGCAACAAACACCTCAACTTTGGGCGACCATAAGGATTAGGAATTTTTTCGAAAACAGTTCGTTTTCAGGAAAAATGAAGGTTGAAAAATGGAGAGAAGAAACTTAAAGGCTTGGTCACAACCAACCGTGCGTGTTTTTGCATGTGCGTGTCCGCAAGAGTAGCGGGGCTGTGAGCCAACTTCTGCAATTCTCTGCGATTGTATGGCAACGTACCCCCAACTTACGTCCTTTCCGCGGGTCCGCATAGGCCTCTTGCAAATATTTGATTTTTTTCCTCGTCTAAACCCGTAGGGTGAACGTGCGGTTACAGCTCGTTATTCCGAAGGTTCGTTATTCCGAAGGTTTGTTATTCCGAAGGTTCGTTATTCCGAAACACGCAAATTGCATATACCTAGATGTTCGTTAGTCCGAAAATGAAAAAGGGTTCGTTAATCCGAACATTTGTGGAGTTATTCCGAAGGTTCGTTATTCCGAACGTTCGTTGGTCCGAAAATGAAATAAAGTTCGTTATTCCGAAGGTTCGTTAATCCGAAAATGAAATAAGGTTCGTTATTCCGAAGGTTCGTAAATCCGAAAATGAAATAAGGTTCGTTATTCCGAAGGTTCGTTTATCCGAAAATGAAATAAGGTTCGTTATTCCGAAGGTTCGATAGTTCGAAAATGAAATAAGGTTCGTTAGTCCGAAAATGAAATTAGGTTCGTTAATCCGAAAATGAAATAAGGTTCGTTAGTCCGAAAATGAAATAAGGTTCGTTAATCCGAAAATGAAATAAGGTTCGTTCGTCCGAAAATGAAATAAGGTTCGTTATTCCGAAAATGAAATGAGGTTCGTTATTCCGAAAATGAAATAAGGTTCGTTACTCCGAAAATGAAATAAACTCCTAAAGTAACAAATACGGTGTTTTGATTAAAAAATGATAGGATATTACGCAATAAAAAGGTTAATAAAGGTAACAAACACCTCAACTTTGGGCGACCATAAGGATTAGGAATTTTTTCGAAAACAGTTCGTTTTCAGGAAAAATGAAGGTTGAAAAATGGAGAGAAGAAACTTAAAGGCTTGGTCACAACCAACCGTGCGTGTTTTTGCATGTGCGTGTCCGCAAGAGTAGCGGGGCTGTGAGCCAACTTCTGCAATTCTCTGCGATTGTATGGCAACGTACCCCCAACTTACGTCCTTTGCGCGGGTCCGCATAGGCCTCTTGCAAATATTTGATTTTTTTTCCTCGTCTAAACCCGTAGGGTGAACGTGCGGTTACAGCTCGTTATTCCGAAGGTTCGTTATTCCGAAGGTTTGTTATTCCGAAGGTTCGTTATTCCGAAACACGCAAATTGCATATACCTAGATGTTCGTTAGTCCGAAAATGAAAAAGGGTTCGTTAATCCGAACATTTGTGGAGTTATTCCGAAGGTTCGTTATTCCGAACGTTCGTTGGTCCGAAAATGAAATAAAGTTCGTTATTCCGAAGGTTCGTTATTCCGAAGGTTTGTTATTCCGAAGGTTCGTTATTCCGAAACACGCAAATTGCATATACCTAGATGTTCGTTAGTCCGAAAATGAAAAAGGGTTCGTTAATCCGAACATTTGTGGAGTTATTCCGAAGGTTCGTTATTCCGAACGTTTGTTGGTCCGAAAATGAAATAAAGTTCGTTATTCCGAAGGTTCGTTATTCCGAAAATGAAATAAGGTTCGTTATTCCGAAGGTTCGTAAATCCGAAAATGAAATAAGGTTCGTTATTCCGAAGGTTCGTTTATCCGAAAATGAAATAAGGTTCGTTATTCCGAAGGTTCGATAGTCCGAAAATGAAATAAGGTTCGTTAGTCCGAAAATGAAATAAGGTTCGTTAGTCCGAAAATGAAATAAGGTTCGTTAGTCCGAAAATGAAATAAGGTTCGTTAATCCGAAAATGAAATAAGGTTCGTTAGTCCGAAAATGAAATAAGGTTCGTTATTCCGAAAATGAAATGAGGTTCGTTATTCCGAAAATGAAATAAGGTTCGTTACTCCGAAAATGAAATAAACTCCTTAAGTAACAAATACAGTGTTTTGATTAAAAAATGATAGGATATTACGCAATAAAAAGGTTCGTTAGTCCGAAAATGAAATAAGGTTCGTTAATCCGAAAATGAAATAAGGTTCGTTAGTCCGAAAATGAAATAAGGTTCGTTATTCCGACAATGAAATAAGGTTCGTTATTCCGAAAATGAAATAAGGTTCGTTAGTCCGAAAAATACAGAAATTAACTGCAGGGGTGTCCTAGACTTTTTTAATGGGGGGGGGGTGTAGAGGCCAGATTGCCGACAAATAATGCCTCCGATTGCCGACGACCAACGTCGACATATTCAACCGTTTAAAGCCCACGAGGCATGTTCAATGGTGTGCCTCTATCATATTTTTCTTCTAAACTATATAATTGTTCACCTCACTTGCTAAATGTGTAAGCTTTCCGAAAACATTCTGTTTCTAAATATAATACGAGCGAGCGCAGCGAGCGAGAAAAAAATATACACTCTCTTTCATAGAAGTGATAGTTCTTCATCAAACTACATGATGGGCATAAAGATATCTAAATTATAAATTTGGTAACCTCTCTGGCCTGATTCATTCACTTTCAAAGATCATCCTAAATCTTAATATTATACGAGCGAGTGCAGCGAGCGTGCAAAAAATCTATGTACTCCTTATCATATAATCCTCTTCATGATAGAAGTGAAAGTTCTTCATCAAAATGCATGATGGGCTTTTAAGATATCATTTTGATATATTTGGTCACCTCTCTTACCTTATTCATTTGCTTTCAAAGACCACCCTGTATCTAAATATAATACGAGCGAGCGCAGCGAGCGAAGAAAAATATGCCC
>CM057170.1:15060573-15071573 GCA_029962745.1 Echinometra lucunter
AACCTACAAATTGTAGAACATTGATTTTCAAATTGCTCATAGACTCGTAAAACCTTTGAAAAAAAAACCTAAGGGCTTCAGTGGGCTCCGCCCCCTGGACAGTGCCTCTTTGGGTTTTATCCCCCCCCCCCAGAAAAAAAAAGAAAACAAAAAACAAAAACAAAAACAAAAGACGTTCCGCGGCCTCTAAAGTTGTGGTAATGATTTCCCATTGGTCAAATCTTTGTGCCTTGTCATTTTGTCAACCAATCGAATTATTCGGTCATTGTGACGTCACAGTGGACTAGTTTCTTGCATGTGTGTGTGTGTGTGTTGTGTGTGAGAGAGAGAGAGGGGGGGGGGAGATTCTTTATGCTGAGGAGCCGAGGAGGCAAAAATCAAACTAATTAATTGGAGTTTTGAAGAGAAAAAAATCATAACTGGTAGATAGACTTCTAATATGACCCAATCGCTCCCCCCTCTCTCTCTCTCTCTCTCTCTCTCTCTCTCTCTCTCTCTCTCTCTCTCTCTCTCTCTCTCTCTTTAAAACCTTACCTTTGATACACAAGATATTGTCCCTATACGTCTCCCACCCCCTTAAAAATTAAAAAATAAACAAAATCCTGGACTTGCGACGGAAAGGAATTATCTCGGAAAGGAAATACAGGCTAATTGCTATCATATTTTCTCAGATGAAATGCCGGTAACGGTGTAGTAGTACTATAGCCAAGAGAGATCGCACTAGCAGACTGCCGCTGTACCTGAGAACTTGTTGGTGTTGACGTTATCGATATGAGCGATTTAAATGGTTAATCAGTAACGAATACTTTATTACGTTATACCTATCATTAATCGTCGCTGTCACAACCGTATATAGCGAACTTATCTCGCGAATCATCGCGGGCAAAGTCAACCGGCTACAGCTGGCTCGCAAAGGAACTCCACCCTCGCACATCGCCGAGATTTAGGCTTAGCAGTGCAGAGCGGTTCCGCTGAGATTCGCGATGGAAATCGATCCAGAGAGCGTCCATAACCCCACCGGAGATCCAGCCCGACATGGCCCCGAGCATGGGCGAAGGCTCACGGTCCCAAGCACTGACTCAGCGCGGCTGGTGTTCAGTCTAAAACCAATCGACAAGATGTTTTATCTGTATCTTGGTGTAGTTGTCTTCCTATGCTTACCTAATTCCATACATAGTGTACCTGCTTATCATGAACAGTCTGTGAACAATGCTGATACACACGGAGGACCATTACAAGACAAATACGAACAGTACTACCCCCGGTACTACCACGACAATGGAAATACTGAAGGAGAAAATACAATACAAAGGACATCACTTCAAGAAAAATTGCAGCAGGTGAGTGAAATAGCAAAAGAAAATTATCATTTTAACGAGAACAGTTATTTGCTTGGAACTGAAATTTCAGTTAAACAGGGTGAAGAAATATCTTATTTATTGAATTCATCATAATCTTGATGATGATCTCTATTATGCATTAATCCCGGATATTAATTTTGTACCTTTTGCATGCGCTATCAACTATGGTTTGTTGCTATGTCGGGGAAAATCTCATACACTATGACGTATTCAACAGATCAGATTGCACATTTGCTAATCTACATCAGTCGTGCATGTTTCTTAAACTAAAGTTGACCCGACATAGCAACACCATATTGATAGAAACAAAATAATAATACAGTTTATTCCTCCAAACAGTTTTCATTGTGCAAACATTTAAAGAGAATAAATTGGTCCTTTAATACAAATTAACCTTTTTTATTAACTCATTACTCTTATGATATACGTGTATGTCTACATTGTTGTTGAATCTGATGATCTAATTTCGTAAAATTCAGGCTTTTGTCTTAAAAAAGGAAACATGTACTGTATACAGTATGCATATCGACTCCATTTTCATACTGTTCTCCAACGTATATTTGCCCCATTCCCTTGTACTAGATCGGAAAAACAAAACTTAGACAATCTTTTGATTTTATTGCACATTTCGTCAGGAAAGCTTACCATACACAACTACAGGAATATTGATCTTTTGACTACCCTTGTACATTGTTGTAAAGAATATGTAGCTTCTATGAATATACAAGTATATCTCCATGTCGCACTTGCTATGGGTTAAACTTGTACCTCAGGCTAAGTGATTAACAGAACCGGAAATATAGCTTATCTAGTTAACACAGCCGTTATGTTCCCATACACATTATAGAAACGGTTACATGTTCATACAAAAGAAACAGTAATTCAAAGCAGACTTATGCTTGGGGAGCCGGAGTTAAAGATTAAACTCAAGCCATGCCAGGTTCTGGCACAAGGAGACGTTTTAGGAAGGGAATTCGATTTTAATTTATGTATTTCATAAGCAAACTAAGCCGTTGTGCTAAAGTTATCAGCCCAATTTTTATGTAATTACGAAGTTGATGTATGGAATTGGAAGGGTATCACGTAATTCTTTGATTTATCGATGATGATTTTACAATGAATGCAAAAAAAAAAAATCATTTGTTGTATCACGCATATACATTTCAGAAGAAAAATACTTTATTGAGTTGAATTCCAACTGTACGTTTGAGAGCGGCCTTTATCATGTTTATGCAGTGTTACCTTTATTAAGAAAGTAGGCATATTCTTGAAAATAGAAAATGAAAGCACTTTGTTTTCTGGACATTAGGAAATGAAAAGAAAGAGAAAAGCGTTAAGTATATCAACTCAAATGTTATACACTTGATATAATGTGAAAGTTTCCTTGACGTCATTTCATTTTTAATTATTATTTTAGAAACAAAAATGCCTAAATTACCATGATTCAAGCCTCTAGCTCATATATGCCGAAATAAAGATTCACTACCTTCACTCTAAATTTCTACAACTTAAATCAGGTACAACTACAAGACTGGTTTAAAAATCTTAATATAATAGATTTAGAAATCAGTCTAATTGGCTATAATTTCTTATTCTTAGTTAACAGTTGTCCCTAATCACAATCCACTAAGATTAATTTATCTATAAATTTAGGTGTTACGATGACGTTATGATGATAACGTATGATTGGTCTGCATGCACCTCCATGACTACATGAAAATGTACAGACACGTAATTTGCAGAGTTTGTCATTGTACTCGTGGAGTTTGTTATTCTAAACAAATTCAAAGGTTGATTATATACACTAATAAAAAAAAAAGGTGCAAGTTTGCACCCTAAATGCAACACTGGCAGCACCTTTTTGGGTGCAATCTTGCACTCTATACGAACATGACGAAAAAGGTGCAAAAATGCACCTTTTTGTTCTTGTTTGCACCCGGCAATGCCCGTTTGCACCCTTAAAGATGCAACTTTGCACCTTTTATGGTGCAGAAATTTTTGCGTACAAAAAGGTGCAAATTTGCACCTTCCCTAAAAGGGTACAGCTCTGCACCCTTTAGGGTGCAAAATGTAGCTAACTGCAGCCTTAAAGGTGCCAAAAGCTTGTAAAGGTGCAAAGTTGCACCCAAAAAGGAGTTCCCAGTGTTGCATTTGAAGGGTGCAAAATTGCACCTGTTTTTCTTAGTGTGTATATAGATCTGCGAAATGTTAGTAAACATTTGCGACTTGGAATTAAGACATCCAAGCTGATGTCCAGATACAACATGGGTGCTCATATAACCATGTTGAGTTCCATTTTCTTGCACCTCGATATACATTATTCTTCCTTTTTAAAAGGCCTATAATGAAGTTATCTTTCCGTGTCTGTCATTCTACACTGTTGAGATATCAATGCTCGTAACTTAATTGTGAATCTGTATGAGACAGGTCTTTATACTAGCAAGACAGGCAGATTTCAGAAAAAAAATCCATGGATTATTATGATTATAACATGTACCGCATGATTGAAGATGTATGAAGATCTTATTTCCTGTATTGTTCTCAGTGTCCAAACCTACTTATATTTCCTCATAAGTATCTTATTTCATATGCTACAGACTTGTTATTGAAACTTTAAGATATAAGCTTCCTGTTATTTTCCATTTTCCATTTTCAGCATGTGTTTTTTTTACCCGAGAAATATATGTAAAATAGGTTAAAAGTGGTATCGTTATCATTATAGAGGAAAGTGGTCCACGCATTCTTTTAATGAGACTGTCTTCTGTTTTTAACGCGCGTAATCCAACTTGGAGAATTTCTGTATGATACATGTATATATATATATATATATGCAACGATTCCCTCACCCCCCCCCCCCCCAAAAAAAATACAATTTGAAATAAACATAGATTAATATATAGTTAATAACTATGAAAAAGAGACGTAGAATAATATTACATGTGAAATATTCATCCCAGAATATCTCAAATTTGAGACCATTCACAAATTACACTAACCTTGTCAAATCTTTAACTAGACAGCTCAACAATCAAATTACCAAGGCAATCAACCTGTGTAGGAGGTGGGCAAAGCCTGTATAGTAACGATCATCTACAAGAAGTAGGGGCGTCGCTAGTGGGGGTTGTGGGGATGCGACACCCCCCCCCCCCCCAACTCGAGGATTTCTGTCGGCAAATACGTCACCGCTGTCGGCGAAAAAACATGAATGAAAGGAAAAACGAAGGAGGGGAAAGAGAAGAAAAGAGGAAAGGAAGAAGAAAGGAAGGGAAGAAAAAAGGAGAAGAGAAGAAAGAAAGAGATAAGAAGAGGAAGGAAAAGAAGGAAAGGGATAAGAAAATATTGTTGAATGCTACAAGCCGATCATAATATAGGCCTATAAGGCCATTATGAAATGGAGGGGGGTGGGTGAACTTCCGCAGACGTCAGCGAAACATAGCGTTATTGTAATTTTCATAAGCTCCAGAAACACCACCCTTAAAAAAAAAACCTGTTCATATCATTATGCGAAAATAGAGACATGTATAAAAATCAAACAAACAAAACACTGCCTTTGCTCTCTCTCTCTCTCTCTCTCTCTCTCTCTGCATGCATGCTTGCATTTCAAATGTCCGAAACTATTCGTTCTGACAAAAGCGGGGGAAAGAAAAAAGAGAGCATAAAATGAGACAAAGAGAAATCTTTAAAAAAGCGCTCGCTCACATTTTAAGTATTGTATTGTGTTGTATTATATTTATATATTCACAGTAAAAAATTTGACAATTAATCAAGACAGACCGCTTTTCAGAGAGTCCGCGACAAATATATAGGGGAAAGTGAAACCACAGTTAAGTATCTTAACCCCTGCCAGTTATATTAATAATCACTAAATTGCTATTCTTGATGAAAGGAAATTGATTTGCATCTTATGGGTCAATCTGATGTTTTACTCTCATTCTACTCATAGCAATGCTGGTTTTAACACTGCAAAGAAGCGAGCGGCAAGTTGACGAATTTGCCAGAATATAATGGCCTGGGCAATAACCCCATTTCTGTCATAATGTACTCACTATGATAATGGAAGATGCTGATAAAATTTGAGTTACAGAATAGAGGAACAGCATACTAGAACCTGTTCTCAAAGTGCAGTCTTCCCATTTTTATTCGCTCGCTCGCTGTGCTCGCTCGTAAAATCTAGAAACAGGGTGGTTTCTGCATGGCAGCAAGCAATAGAGAAATGTATCCGGCAGCAAGGTGATCGAATATAATTATTACGATTTATTTTGATGACGAACTATATCTACTCCTTCGTGAAATGGGATGTATTTTTCGAGCTTTCTTAGCTCTATCGTAATAATTTAGAAACCGGAGCTTTTCGGAAAGCGAAAAAAAAAACTATCGGAAAACGAAGTGCCCAAGTAGACTTGGGCAGATAGGTAATCGAATATATTAATAAGATATCTTATACATGTTATATGCGTGTATTGTATTTTGATGACTATTAAGCGCTTCTGTCTTATAAGAAGGAGTGTTTGTGTGTTTATCGCTGCTTCGCTCGCTTACAAACTTAAAAACAGGATGATTAATGCTCCAGCAAGAAGTGTCATCACCCCTTTCAAATCTGTCCGATGTCTGGGGGGGGGGGGGGGGTCGCCCTGGCATAATTTGTCTCTCCTTCAAATCCAGTAGGTGCAATGAGCAATGCTAATGTATGAGTTTGTTAAATCACCGCTCTAGCTTCGTGTTGCGACTGCCCCATAAACTTTATCCCGCCTTTCGCAGTGCTTCAAATGCACTACATCCATCAAGAAGTCAAATGTTAAAATTCTTTTATTAGCCATGAGACATCCTACGAAATATGGGGGAAAAGCAGGATATATATATATATATATATGTATATATATATATATATATATATATATATATATATATATATATATATATATATAATGTGAAAGTGCTTCGGTCACGTACGTGATGGGTGCTGCATCGTATGTAAAAATTATAGTTGTGACTGAAGAAGGAGGCGGCGGGACGTTGCTAGTATGTTCACTCTGCCTTTATTAAGCCGAGCTTTCGACCCTGTGACAGGTCTTCCTCAGGGCTTGAGATACAAAACAAAAATTAACCAATTGCAAGTATGCAACAAAACAACGAAATGAAAACAGCATTATAACACAAATACAAACGTAAATAACAGAAAACGGTGTTTGTTTATTCTGATATTTTTTTCTAATGGTTGTATGATTACCTGTAAATATTGTAATTGTTTTTGATTTGTTTTTTTTTTGTTTATATTTTGTTTTTGTTGACTGTTGACCTAATAAAACATATAAATACAAAAAAAAAAGAAAACGGTGTTAGCAATTACACAGTCTTTTTAAGTTACAGTTAAATTAAAATCAAAGTGTTAAATCAAAGTGAAGAGACGAACGGAAAGTGTAAATAATATAACTCAAAGAGTATAATCAAAACAATACCAACTAGTTACCTGGATTTTGGCAGTAGGGAGGAGTTGGGTTTGAGTTTGAGGGGGTTTGGGTTTGGGGTTTGGGAGTTTGGGGGTTTGGGGTTTGGGAGTTTGGGGGTTTGGGGTTTGGGAGTTTGGGGGTTTGAGAATCATATAACTCTTTGAGTTATATGCAACTCTCGTGGAAATAAATACATGTGAGATCAGTTGAGAGAATAATACCGTAGCATGAATCAAAGTTCCTCAGAGCTGTCCTACCATTTCGGAAATTTTGCAAAGGTTGAAAAAATGTCTCCGCCGGGAATCGGACCCGGGCCTTTGGCGGAGACATTTTTTCAACCTTTGCAAAATTTCCAGAATGGTAGGACAGCTCTGAGGAACTTTGATTCATGCTACGCTATTATTCTCTCAACTGATCTCACATGTATTTATTTCCACGAGAGTTGCCAAAAATGTTGTATATGTTACCTGATCACAAATATATGTATGTATATATATATATATATATATACCAAATGCGCCAATCGTATAAAAGCCGATTAACATTATGCATATCTGTTGAATTATTGGATACATTAAAACCTTCCCTTTTACTGGAGAAGGTGTTTTTCTTTTTTTTTTTTCTTTTTTTTTTTAACAGATAGATTTACTTGAATTAGGGAAAAATTAAAAGCGTCAAAAATATCCCAACGGATGATAAGGTTTACAGACAAATTATTTTCCCATGTATCAGTAATTCTTCTTCATCGCAAAGAATATCTAAATTAATTAGGCAAAGGTGAAGTAGAGTTATAACAAAATATCATATCATATATATATATATATATATATATATATATATATATATATATGGGGAATTTGCACCAGGATTAGGTTTAAAAAGTACCAATAGCAGATTATCATTATTAATATTATTATTATCATTATTATTATTATTATTATTATTATTATTATTATCATTATTATTATTATCATTGTTATTTTTATTATTATTATTATTATTATCATCATCATCATCATCATTATTGTTGTTGTTGTTATAATATTATCATTATTATTACTACTACTATACTACTATTACTAGTACTACTACTACTACTACTACTACACTAATGTCATTATTATTGTTGTTGTTGTTATTGTTGTCGTGGTAACTATACTGATATCATCGATTGCTTACCCAAAATCCAAGGTCCACGACCTTTATTCTTGGACTTTGCAATGTACGTTAGCGCAATATTATTGTTCTGTACGAGGTCAGACGTTCATATACAGCTAAATAGTGAACTTATGCAATAAGAATTATGTTTTTTTATGTTTACTTGCCTTTTTTTTCTTTATGAGCCCATCACATGCATATATCTTCTATTTCATTTTCATTGCATTTCATTTAGGTTTTATTTCCGCATTATCTGCATTACAACAGTCTTTACCAAGTCAAAACATGTACAAAGCAGTACAACGAATAAGTACATTACGTTAAATATAGCAAATTTTGTCAGGAGGGAGATAAATAACAGAAAATAATGTGGAGGAAACCTTAGAAGCAATTTGCTAATGGATAAGGTTCCCTTTTAATATACTATGTGATAAATACAATATTTTGAATTATTACACGTGACGAAAAAGAAACGAAATTAAAACAGCACAATAGAACAAAAACAAAATAAGCGAGATTATTATTATTATTGTTATTATTCACTTCAGTTACACGATTAAAACAATAATCATGATAACTGCAAAATATTTTGCATATCATCATCTTACCAGTTATCTGAAGCAAGTTTTGAAGTATTTACACCGGGAAAAGCGCAGAGATTTTTTCAGTAACACTATGCTTAAAAGTTACCTGAAATCTTGCTTGCCCATACCGGCTTTTATAAAATGCATTTAAAATATCTTCTCAATTAGTTTTTCGTAATAGTTGCTGACTGAGATTCCGATCATTGTAATATTTGCCTGTTTTCTTTTATCATTTATGTTAACTTTGTTTTAGTTTTAGTTTTTGTTGTTTATTTTTGTGGTTTTTCTCATTTTGATTTTCCCATGTGATTTCTGTTTCTCTGCTCATAATTTGTATTTATCATTTTTTTCATGATTTGTAATTCATTACTGTCATTATTTCTGTATATGTTTTCTATTTTTATGTACGGACTTGCAGAAAAACAGCCTTGCTGCTAATAGCAGTTTTTTTTTTAAAATCCTGTACTGAAATAAATAGAACAAAAAACAAAAACATACTGCCTGCTCAGCTTAATTCTTCGCTCACCTGTGTGAAGAGAGCTTCAGTTCATATTTGCTTGAGCTTGACCTTATCTTCTAAGCAATTGCTAGCTTTTATTAATTTGTTACGTTATTCTTGACAAGTTTAACACGCAACTTATGCATGAAACCAGTTTTTATTGATTTGCTACGTTATGATTCTTGACAAGCTTACGTACAATTTTTTTTCTTTACAAAGTGAGTAAATTCAGCTTTACCATTCTGGAGTGCTACCCCGATGAAGGTTTTAAAAAAAACCTATAATTTCAATACCCAGTTCATCGCCTTTACAAAATTAAGATCGAATGAGCCGATTTACTATTACCCAGATTGTTTTTCTTTTGGAAGGTCTCTGCGATAAAGCTGTGTAATACATCACCAACAGAGTTCAATAACTGACATATCCTTAATGATGTTGATACCACCATGTCAAATCCTTATCGTAACCAAGACACTTCCTTTGGTTTTCTTGCTTTCTTCAAAGTTTGTTCGACCATCGGAAACGAATCGTTTGGTAATGTTTTCTCTGTCAGTTATCTGGTTATACATGTATATAGTCGAACTATTGAAAGCTTTTGTTTTGCTTTGCTTTTTTCTTTCCTTTCTTTCTTTCCCCCTTCTTTTATGTATTTTCTATTCTTTGATATTTTTTTAAGCAGGCTTATTACTTGTATACAAATACGGCGACCCCAGCCCCATGCTTACCACGCCCCCTTCCATCTTGTTTTCTTGACAATGTATTTTTCTTTTTTACTAGTATTTGATTATGAGAAGGAAATAGATGTGTTTTCAATCTTGAATTTGTTTTATCGTCTTTGATCTTGCCCAGTCAAGGTTCGTGTATTCTACTTTTTCCATAGTAATTCCACATAATGCTTTCGGGGGGGGGGGGTGAAGGGGGAAACGGAAGATACGAAAAAGGGGGAATCCCGTGGAAGTCATTAATACACGCAAGAACCTTGCTCTATGCAAATATCTGTTATGAAACAGACTGTTACTAATCTGATTATCTCTTGAAGAAATGCACTTATATGCCATAACTATTTACACTCATTTGGAACAATTCGACTGATCTGGTTTTCTGTTGTTCTTTGTCATAGACCTCTCCTTTTAAAGAGAACATCCAAGGAGGGCCATTATATACAGAAATATTTATTTCTTATGTGCATTCCTCATGCATTCAAGGTTCTTCTTTCTTCTTCTTCTTCTTCTTCTTCTTCTTCTTCTTCTTCTTCCTCTTCTTCTTCTTCTTATAACTTTTTAGGGGTCCTATGATAAGATTCAGTACGTTCAATAGCGGCTTCTGGCCCAAACATTATGGTGAAAACTGATTACTATAGAGAATTTTTACATTTTTAAGCATGTACCAATTGCATAATAATTATTGGAAGTACCGTAGTCGAGTGGTCTAAGGCGCTTGACTGGAGACGCGAAGCTCCTGGGTTCGATCCCCGGCACGGCACTTGAGCAAGGCATTTTATCTACATTGCTGTTTTATCGTATTTCAAATAAAGTGATGTGCTATATGCATATTGATACCAACGTGTGCATGTGTTGTTAAAAAAATAATGATAATAATTATGGGAGGGGGCATACCTCTCGATCGACCGGGGGAGGGGGAGGGAAAGTAGGGCGAATAGAGAGGGAAATAATAAATTCCGACTCCCTCGTCTCACTCCGTCAGTATGGAATTGATCTCTTGCGTTTCAACCAAACAGTAGCACCGACGCCACCCAATAGACTCACGCTGCACCGCTGATGAAAAACCGATTACTGCATACTGCTCACGACGATGATTGTTGTAATATATAGTGCACAAGTCATGACTACCTGCACAAACTCATAAAAACGAATGTTTATTAGCAGCAGCCAGATACATGTGATGGGGAAAAAATAGTGATCTCCAAGCTGATTAAATGTATCTACTTTTA
>CM057170.1:15072073-15082534 GCA_029962745.1 Echinometra lucunter
CGAAGAGATGATGTCACAAAAAACTTTTTTTTTTAATTTCAGATTTTCGGATGCCATGTCTCGATGGTGCATGATGAAAAACATCCACAGTCCAAATTTCATGGGAATCAGCTCATGGGGACCCGATATGAGGCCACATGAATTCCTACCTAGCCCCAATGAAATCAGTGTAAATTGGCCTGGTTCTTAACAGTTATGAACCAGGCCAATTTACACTGATTTCAATGGGGCTAGGTAGGAATTCATGTGGCCATACCTTGGGCCAACTGTGAACCGATTCAAGTCAAATTTGATGTGTGGTGGTTTTTCATCATACTATGCCGTCATATAGTCATGAAAAAAATCATGACGTCACACTTTGATACTCTAAGAGTACTGATTCAGGAAGGTGGAGCATGGGAAGAAAAATAGAGTGAGAGAAAAAAGGAGGCAGAGAGAGAGAAAGAGGGGAAGAGAGAGAGAGAGAGAGAGCCGCTTGCAGAGAGACTTTTGAGGTTAGGGTTAGTAGGAGTTCTAGCTGGGCATGCAGGGGGAGGGGCTCGGCGGGGGGGGGGGGGTTATCTCAAACGCTTTCTGCTAACATAATTCCCCTATTCCCCCTAATAAGTGAATACGCATTTTATCATTCTGGAGCACAATCATGACAATGATAATAAATGGTTTTCCGTCAGTGGTTCGGGTAGGCTGGCATGACAATAGAGGCCGAGCATAGGAGGGTTATGAATGGAGTATCCACAGGCTTTCAGACACAATTTCTAACTAGACTGCCGCCTCTTACCCGAATATCAACTCTTCTATTTCAAAATTTTGTGCGCGCAAATATTTTATTACCCTTTAGTTGTGAAAAATTACAGAAACTACATGTTCGGGCACCTCCGCCCACACTGCCAGTTTTCCATGTCATCTAATTTCACAAAGAATCCGTTCCGACTTTTATTCGACTGTTAGAAGCAGTAAAAGTGCTTTGACAAAATTGTAGATCATGAAATTCTGGGCCCCTTTTTCATAAAGCTTGTTATCAGGAAAAAAAAAACATTTCTAAGACGAAATTTGCTCTCAGAAAATCAGATGCAAGGATTTCAGTAGCTTATAACAGTTATTGCAACTTGTTATTGATAATAAATTGATAATAAATTTCCACAGATACTTTTCTTCTATCCTAACTATATATTATTTGTCTATAAAATATTTTGTATTATATTTTTATATGTTAGTTATCATGATTATTATTAATGTATTGTAATATTTGTTATAATCTATGAAAATGATTTGTATAAATATTTGTTATTTCTGTTGGAAATAAACTGAATCTGAACAATTGAACAATAAGTTTTATGAAACGGGGCCCTGATGTCCAATCCAAATTCTGAATCAGAATAAAAACGAAGATAAATATTATGTTCAGATTTAGTATGAGATTATTTACAAGATAAGTGAAACAAATTTTTTAACCATGTACTGCACTGTTGAGCTATCTTGAACGTGGTAATAGGAAGAGCTTAAAAGAGGAGAATGAATGATTGAAATTATGGAATCACATGTGAGACATATACTACGGCCATCCGATCCGGTTTTTGTCAAACCTCGTGAAGTATGATACTAACAAGAACATGATAGAATCTATCATATTCTGTATGACAACAGGAATTGCGAGTCATGAATGCAAAATGGGACTGATCAAAATTATAGAATTTTTCAATGACGTCACACCAGCCCTAAGCAAGGGCGTAGCTTGACATAAAAATCTGGTACATGCTTCGACGTCTGTTCGATTGAGACTACGTTAAGATCCAATTATTGATTTTGAAAAATATGATTTTTTGTAGGCAGGTGAAAAAAAAATCGCCTTATCGACGTCCGGTAACATGTTAACATTCGTTCCCAATGGGGGGGGGGGGGGGGAAGGGGGGAACGAGGCGGGGGTCAAAATTTGAAATGTTTTAACACACATCTATAAATGTGACTCCCATTCATTAAATGAACACGATGTATCAAATTAGCTTCCGCGTCAGCTGTTATGTTGGTAATTCTAGAATCCTTCTTCATACTCAACCACTTTTTCCCCCTTTTTGATCGATGTTCATTCACAAATTCACCAACTTGAATTTCCCTACTTTTAATTCAGCTGAAGGGTTGATTATAAACGAAGCCCCCGTACTTTTCGGGCTGACCTGGAAGGAGTTTTTATGGTTAAATGTATAATAATATTCTTTACTTTTGAAATATCAAACCCTTATTTTTTTCGCCTTCCTCTTTATTTTGTTTTGTTTTGTTTTTACTAAAAAGGAAGGGGAAAAGGTTCCTTTCTGTTCAGGGGTCCATTTACACCTAAACGAGTTTTAAATTTTTCACACCCTAATATTTGTGTGTTTGCTAAAATAACAGCCTACATTTTTTCATAGATACTAGTAGTATCCATGATTTTTTCAAACACTGATGGCTTTTTCTGTAAAGGGACCCAATGACTCCCTAAATGTTATAAGTGTAAAAGTACAATTCTAACGATTCTTTTCCTCATAAAAAAAGAGTGAACGCATTCACTCTGTTACGGGTGAATTTGAGAAGGAGTGCATTTAGAGTGAATAAGAATAAAACTCTTTTAGAGGTGACTTCAGAGATCAATCAATATTTTGTGTTCTGTTGTGACAGACAAATATCTAGACTCATGACCAGGCGCGTAGCCAGGTTGCGATGGGGCGGTCCCCCCCCCCCCCCCTGCCAAAACGCCAGAAAGAAAGGAAAAAAGAAAAAAGAAAAAAAAGCGTGAGCCAGAAAAGAAAAAGGTAAGAGAATGTAAGAAAAGCGGGAGCAGACAAGGAACAACTACAAAGTAACGTCGGAGTTTCCTTAAGTCCCCCCTCCCTGCACCCTCCCCCTAGGTGATTTCAGGGATCAAACCAGCAATATACACTAATACTGCACAATGTTCAATGAATCATACCCTATAAATTGACAGAAGTCGTTTCATCTTCAGGGGCTTTGAAAAGCATATGACATTTTAACTAACTAATAGCATACAGAGGTGCTCTGTTCTCTCATATAGGTGGCGTGCCAAAAGTTTTTGTCTGGACCTTACTGTTTCAAATTGAATTTTAGGGCTTCTACCTCAGTGTATGCTGATTCCGCACAATGTTCAATAAATATACCCTAAAATGAATGACAGAAGTCGTTTCCATCTCTAAGGACTTTGAAAAGTATCCTATGACATTTTAACGTAATAATGGCTTACATGGGGTAAAAGCTAAGGAGTTGCTCTGTTCTCTCATATGAGGGCAAAATGCCGAAAGTTTTTGTCCGGACCTTACTGTTTAAAATTGATTTCAGGGGTCTAACCAGCAATATACACCGATTCCGCGCAGTGTTCAATGATTCATATACCTTAAAATGATGGAAATAGTTGGGGGGGTTTTCAAGGGCTTTGAAAAGTTGGTATCACTGTCATCCTCTACTGTGAAGTCAAGAGTAGGCGTGGTTGTCGGGCTGGTTGGTGTGGCTGTCGTCTGTTGCTGGGTCATCTGTCTAGAAGTCGGAGTGGGCGTGGTCATCAGGCCGGTCGGTGTGGTGGTCTTTGGATATGATGTCATCTGCTTTGAAATCGGAGTATTCATGGTCGTTGATCCTGTTGGCATCGTCTGCCGTGAAGTCAGAGTGGGCACGGTCATCAGGCCGGTTGATGTGGTTGTCGTCTGTCTTTGGGTCATCTGTCTTGAAGTTGGAGGGGGCGTCATCATCAGGCCAGTTGGTAGGGTGGTCTTTAGATGTGGTGTCATCTGTAGCGAAGTTGGAGTGGTCATGGTCCTTGGTGTCATCATCTGCTGTTTTAAAGTCAGGGTAGGCTTAGTTGTCGGGCCAGTTGGTGTGGACATCGTCTGTCATGGTATCATCGGTCTTGAAATCGGTGTAGGTCTGGTTGTCGAGCCATTTCGTGTGGACATTGTCTGTCGTGGTGTCATCGGTTTTGAAGTCGGCGTAGGTGTGCTTGTCGGATCAGTTGGTGTGGACATCGTCTGTAGTGGTTTCATCGATCTTGAAGTCGGTGTAGGTGTGGTTGTCGGGCCAGTTGGTGTGGACATCGTCTGTCGTGGTGTTATTGGTCTTGAAGTTGGCGTAGGTGTGGTTGTCGGATCAGGTGGTGTGGACATCATTCCGTCGTGGTGTCATCGGTCTTGAAGTCAACGTAGGTGTGGTTGTCTGGCCAGTTGGTGTGGACATCGTCTGTCGTGGTGTCATCAGTCTTGAAGTTGGCGTAGGCGTGGTTGTCGGATCGGTTGGTGTGGACGTCGTTAGAGAGTTGACACCACTCTTCAGGAGCAGTGGAGCTGCTGCCAACATCCTTCATTCTTTACACGTTTTTGAGGAAGACTGGTCATAGGCCACAAGCTAGTTGTCATCTGCCTATACAGCACTCCGAGGAGGCGAGGAATACCGGTGTATTGACTATGGTGAAGCCTATCTCTCGCCCAAAGCCTACAGTCATCTGTGGGAAAATAGCTATAAATGTCAAAATATCACCTATATGAGAGTAAGAAGGAACTCTTCAGCTTTTAAATCCTCATCGCCATTATTTAGTTGGATTGTCATACAGTACTTTTCAAAGCCCTTGAAAATAAAAACGGCTTCTGTCATTTTAGGGTATATGAATCATTGAAAATTGTGCGGAATCAGTGTATGATGCTGGTAACACTTTATTCCCTATAAAATCTTATCTCTGATTTGTCCCGAGAATAGCAATATTTCTTTTGTTTCTTTAATAGTTTGTTCTTTTGGAGACACTATACCCTTCTTAATTGTCTTCTAGCTTTCCTCTTATTGGTTGCGGGCTTATTGGTCGCCAGTCCAAGGAGCGATCTCTAATCATGTCGCATGTATACCTGCCAGTGATGTGCTAGGCAACTATTATTGTAGTCCCATTCTTTCGAAATTTTGTTACCTTCTCAGATGTCCTACCATTTAGGAGAGGACTATTTAAGTTTAGATGAAACATCAGTCCACAAGGGAAATTATTTTGGCTTTTTTCTCATGCCAAACCTTTGTGGCTTAATCAATAGCTCAGGCTAAGATTGCTAAGTACACTATAGTGGCACGTGAGAACTACTTCTTTGAACAAAGGAACACAATTCAAGATCATCTTTTACCTATCTGACACCGGGCTGGCTACAGTGAGGCAGGCATGCACCAGAAGTGGTCATTCAGATACTGTGTTTGTGTGCCAGTACACATGTAGTTGAAGAACCTAATGGGGAACAGACATATCAGGGTTGGCTATGTTTGTTCTTTGTTCATAAAATACCAAACTATCAGAACAAACTACAGCATGTTTTCATGTGCCACTGTACATAAAACAATGTACATGTACAACTACACCTGTATCTCATACCAAATCCTTTTTGATTTGGACTGAAATGTTGTATTATCATTTATCATTTACTAGTAGTATCTATGCAAATTTATTCGTTTTAATCTTATGTTTTTGTTCTTTTTATTGCATCTAGGGTTAAAGATCACTGTTACCCATACAAAATAGAGAGGGCAAATCTTTTAATGGCCAAGTATTGTATTAACAAAGAAAATCACCAACTCTAGCCATTTGCCTTCTTTGTTGAATATTGATATATGAGCAAAGTTCACTTGTAATTTTGTGAATGGTTTTCTCAAAGAAATTTTGGCATTTCCTTATTGACATTTCCTTATTGTTGCTAACTTGCTATATTTTCCTCATTACCCTTTTCTATTATTTCTACTCCTATTTTTTTAGTTATCTTTAAATCATATTTCTTTTGATTTCCTTGATTATTCATATGTTTACTTTGACTCGTAAATATTTAAAATAGCTGTGAGCTTCTCACAGTTTGCTAATGTTTAGGGCATTGTACTCTTTTTAGGTGCATAAGGCTACAATGAAATTAAACAAGTTTAATATATATTTTTTTTCCTTATTAACTACATCAATCTTTGAAGTTTACTGGATGATTGCATTAATATCAGAGATCTTCCAGCACTTCTGTCAGACCAAATATCAAGGAAGATATTATCTTACCTGCAATGTCTGTTGTGATCACAATTCCTTTATATTCTGTTATTTGTGGGGCACTCCATTACAAAATACATGTACCTTAGACTTGCCTAATATAGTAATTCATTGATATACTGAGGTGCACATTGCTAGGATGCACGATTCTCTCACCAAAGGGGATTTCATGAAATAAATCTGAGAAAACTATGGGGCCTACAATGCAGTCATGTGACATTCAGACATCAAGTTGATTAATGTAATACACATTTGCTGCCATGTACATGTATGTATGTATGTAATTGGGTTTTTACAGATGTTTATCAATCAGATATGACTATTTACATCTGGGACTGACCTTTAACATCACCATTCGAGAGATTTCAGACTCGAACCTGAGTCAGATCAGAATCACTTTGTAGGAAAAGACAAAGAGCCAACTGCCGACAATACCACTAGACCAACTCCTGCTTGCTATGAAATGTATTTATATCACACTACTTCTTAGCCCCCAGCCCCTCCCCTCCCCCCTCCCATGTTGCAATTCACCTTCTCAACTTGTCAGTTTTCTTCGGAAATCCTTTTTAGATCTCTCTTGCTACATGTCATTACCTTATGATTTTTCTTGTCATGTCATTTTGATTATATTACTACTGCTTTTGTTTCTTTTGTATTTTACATTTTAGAAACATCTGAAATATAAGGATCATTGTGTTTGTACATATATTTATTAATGCCATTTCATACTGCATCGATGACATGTTGCATCAGACTGTTTCAAATTAACAGATTAAAAGTAGATCATGACATCTTTGTATTTCTTCGCTGTTGAGACACTTGTACTTATCAAAACAATTTTCATTATTGTAAAATTCTGATTTTACGATAGATAATCAATACAATACAATACAATACAATACAAAAAGGGATTCTTAGAAAGCTCCCTGATTGGTGAAACTCTCTCCCACTTGACTGCCTTGTAGAACTTGCAAAGGACTGCATTTGTTGCCAACAAACAAAGACTTGTGGGAAGGAGAGGGTGAGAAAGCATGATCATCAGGTTGCTTCAGGAGGACTAGAATCATACAACAGAAATCACAGAGTTTTACTGAAATATTGAATCTCAAGAAGAGTGAATATTGAATCTCTATGAATTGGGTTTGAAGAAAATGCGATTGGTTACATGTAGAATCACAGTGTTAGCCTGAGAAGCAGGCCCTCAATAAATCGAGCCAGTACTACATGAATAAACAATGAGTGTGGATTATTTTGGGGCTTGAACTACAGGTAATCAAGATCAATCAATCAGTCAATCAATCAAAATGGTTTTTATTTGGAATGAACATGTTTGATTCATTACATAGTTATTTCTCATGAAAAGCAGCTAAAGCTGGAAAATTCATGTTTACATGTTTGGCATATTTTTATTTATAACCTTTAGAAATATATATGTTTAAAATGGTCAATGTACAAATAGTGCCAAGGCACATAAAAGTTGGATAAATAACAATATAATTATGTAAATACTTAGCACAAACATTCATTCTCCTTCGTATGTACAAAAGGTAAAAGGGTAAAGACAATATAGAAGACGAATATGTGAATATAGAGGAAGAAGACCAAGACTGAGTGGGACACTAGCATTTGTAAAGTGAAAGAGTCAGGGAAATCTTCAACTATTGTGAAATATTGTATGTTTGATATTATTATTAAGCATTTGGCAGCACCGGGTCTGGTAGGGGAAAAGCGAGTGATTGTGACCCTGCGGGCCTCTCCTCCCGATATAACTTTTTTGGATGTGCAGTGTACCACTACTACACCAGGGATCTTCCCTACCCTTTATCGAATATTTCACTGGGTTCTTCATATGCAAAGGTGGTGACTCTCCTCTTGTTGTTGTTGTTGTTGTTCAAGTTTATTTTATTACATCTCGGTTCTTCATCTCAATTATATTACAAATACACCCCTGTATTTGTGAAAGCAAAAACAATTGCATATGCTCTCTGTACTATGCATTATGTTCACATAGAAAAGTAAAAAAAAAAAAAAAACACTTTTGTATATCTCAGTATGAATGAAGCAGAAGGGTTTTTTTTCTATACTATGTTGTGGTCATTCAAATTATTTTTTTTTAATATAGTCTTTCATTTGTGTTTTATTATGACCTGTTCTTTATGATAAAGATATCTGTTGTCTACACACGCACACACAAAATTAGAATAGTCTTGTAAAAAAACATTTTATTTTAACCTGCTATGAAAAATCACCTTAACTTCTTTGTTTACAATCTAATTTAAGCAGGGTTGCCTCTTGCAATGAGACTAATCGATGTAGAGTAGGCGAAGCTACACTTTTCTCGTTCAAGAAGCCCCAACTTTACTTTCCATGCAATATGAAAAGACAGAAAAAAAAACACTTGCCGTGAGTTGATTTCTTGGAAGTCTTTAAAACGTCTAAAAGTAGAATGAATTAATGAATAAATTTGTCAAATATTTATACACAGATGGCTTAGACACTGTATTCTGATATAATTCAACAGGAAATGGATAGATGCAAAATGAAATAACTCTCTAAACGAAAGAAGAGAATAATGAAATAATGTAATGATAAACCTAAACCGTGTGAATTGTATACGTGGGCCTGGATGTACTGGCCCATTATCATGAGTTTAGTAGAGGCAGAGTTAATCTTTATTGATAGTAACATTTCTCCCCCTCCTTCTTTCTTCTACTGATAAAAACTCTGATTTGCTTGTCGCTCTGCGCGCACTTTTTTACATATGAATACTCATGTTCTTCGCCCGTTTCTAGTGCGTGCTTGGTCAAAAGTTTGTGTCTTGGTTACCGCACTTAGCGCACATAGCGTAGTTAGACAGCATCATATCAACCGAACTCATTCTTGTCTAAACTCTTCAATTTAACTGAAAGTGAGCAATTGCATCCACGGCCGGGGATTTTACGAGAATTTTCAGTTTTCTCAGGCAACTGACTCAGAAAGCCATACTACCTGCACCATAAGGTAGTCTTTGTGAGGTAATTTGTATTTTTTTTCAGAAAATTAGCGACGTGTATATTTGTTGCAGTTTCTCTAGCATAAACATGAATTGCTCTTTTATCTATACCTAATCGACAATAATGTTTATAAATGCACCAAAATGCAACTTCAGTACTAAATCCTTCTGTGGATAACCTTGTGCTTTAAAAATGACAAGGAAAATATTTATCACAATACTAAAAATACATTAATATTGATAACATTGATAATGATGTCGATACAGATCACACAAATATAGGTGTATTTGATCATGTAGACGGCTGAAAAGAGCTGAGAGGGTAGGGTGCGATATAGAATGAAAGAGAAAAAAACGATAGAGGGAGAGGGGGTCCGGAGATGGAGGAGAAGAGGACAAAATGACTGGATTCATGTGTATTTAATTACATTTGATTTATTTCCATTTCCAACATATAATAAGAACACAAAATAAAGGAAAAAATTTAAACCAACAGCAATAATTACGTATATCAATATCATTAACATTAAACTTTGTGTCAAAAAAATGCACATCAACTAAATCAGGTTAGAAATGTACTAGGTGACAGCTATATATCCGAAGAATAATTACCCACATGCAAGTTTACTATAAGCATGTCATGATGATGTTCACTTGCATATTTTGACACGATGACAAAAAGAAAGTACTTTATTTAAATGGTTTTGGTCTTTATGTTCCATTAGGACATCAACAAATACCTAACACATTACGCCATAAAGTTGTATTGTCAGTGATATACAATCGAACAAGATCTAAAATAACTTTTTCCGAGTCAAAACTTGGTCAGTATTCGAGGACATTCTCCACAAAAAAACAATATCTTACACGTGATGATGGAACTGTATTATTTGAAGAGTTTATATGCAAAAACTTATAAACGTCATTTTTGAAAATTTTAAAGCAAAAGTCACAATCATAATTATAGTACCGCTGAAAGTAATACTTTTCAATGATACGTTGCTCATTGTATATGGTATATTGTTGAAGTTATGGCCAAAAGTAGCATACATCCTGATATCATTTACTTTAATTTCCCTTGATCTTTAATGACAAATATCTCAAGTTCACAAAAATGGATATATCGGTGTTTGCATTCAAACTCTTGTACACCAAAATACATACAGGTGGTATAATGAAGATATGTAGAGAATCGATCTTGATTAATTAAATATACAGTATTCATGATGATAGTTCATATACACAATATGATTTTAACAAATATTTTAATGTACTAGTATACATCAATCATTTAAATTGCATTATACAAATTAATCCTAAATTCTTTAGTGACACTCGTACGTATCAGTATCACTTTCCTTTACACGTACATTGTACAATTAGATGACAGAAGAATATCCTTCAGTGGCTAACATAAGGTCAGAAACAAGATTCTTGATAA
>CM057170.1:15083034-15100534 GCA_029962745.1 Echinometra lucunter
AACGTTATTATAATTATTTCATCATGATATTCCAGTGGGGTTGATATGCAATGAGGGCAAGTGTGAAATCAGTTAGCTCTGGAAAGGCTAACAACGCCTCTTTTCAAAATGGATTAACTATAAACATTAACATCTGTTATCTCTGTCGCGATTAATTAGTTTAGGTATTCATCTATTATATTTTCATTTGATATTTTAATCGTTCCATGAATATGTGTTTCTTCTGTCTAATGCTGTAACCAGTGACTGTAAGCTAACTTTGTCTCTCACCTTTGATTTCATGCATGAAATGAAATGTTAAATTTCCAATATCATGAAAATTGTTCAAGATAGCGTATTAGGTTTTTCAAGGGAAGGTGCATTGTAAATACTCTATCTGTCTTGATGTATAACATAACATAAAGTATTAAAAAGGAAAAGAAAACCCTGAGGACAAGTCAATTTTGATAAAAAGAGATGATAGAGAGAAGTATTTTTTTAAAGAGTTAAATCAAAATCGGTTATGAAATGAGAAAGTTATGAATGTTTGAATAGTCTTGATGGGGGGGGGGGGGGACAGCCCACCATATATGTTTTGTTTTTTCTTCATTATCTCTCAAGATGCAGATTGTCTGTTTCTTAGCTTAAGATTTATAATCATGGAAAATTTTATTTTTGACACAACATGTGTTGAGTTCACAAAGAGACAAGCTGCAACTTTAGAGATAAAGGAGAAAATCTGAAATTTCGTGTACAAATCATATTTATCAAAATTTATGCAGAGTTGTCCACAAACACCTGCCATTATAAGGCCTTATTACCAACTTTAGTAAAGTAAATAATCAAGACTCTTAATTCAAACTTTCATAACTTTCTTATTTCGTAACCGATTTTGATTTAATTCTTTTGACTTGCCTGCATTTTGTTTTCATAAAGTTGACTTGAACGCTGGTTTTCGTTTTCTTTATGGATTTTATGTACCTTACAGTATTATAATTACCAGAAATTTTGAGATTGAATCATGAAATTCACTTTAAATAAAGAACATTTTCTTACGATTACATTTTTTTTCAATTTCATTCTTGTTCTACTCTTTTTCTCATTTATTGTCTCACTGAATCATGAAACAAAGATATATTCATCTTTTTTTTAATGGGACCACGGGACGGGGGTGTCACTATTTTCCATTTATTTTTATTGGATTTTTTATTTAATTTTATTTTCTTCTGTAGTCATATAAGTACAACATTTTTCGGTAACATATCTGAAATCAATTTTATAAAATACACAAGTACTTTTTAACTATGAATCGTAAACAACCAAGTACATAGAACAATCATTATTGAAAAAAAGAAAGAAAGAGAAACGACAAACTGTTAAACGATTTTCAGACTAGTTCATCAAACATTATAAAAGCATTTGAGGGAGAAGGACTCATAGCAATTTTATTGAAAATATGGCAGCCCCAAACGTAACAGATAAACACGTTTATTAAGCAGAATTGATAATTGATTGAAAACATGAATTAAAAGGATGATGATGGTGATGATGATGATGATTTGACGGTGAAAATGATGATGAAAACGATGATAATGATGATGATGATGATAATGGTAATGATTGAAATGAGAGAAACGATAACATTATTATAAAGACTAAATTAGAGTTGACACAGAAATTCTACTTTGAATATTCTGATAATAACATAGTTTTAACTTTGATGAGAGAACACCTAGATTTGTTCTTCTTTTTAGTTTTTTTCTGACAACTGTTATATAAGCTACTGAAATCTTTGCATCTGACTGGCTAAGAGCAAATTTGTCAGTAAAAATCACCGACAAGACATTTCATGAAAAGCTCCCCAGATGTCTTTTTTGTCGGAAATTTGAAAAGATGATGGATGGAATTATATTTCTTTAAGGTACATAGACATTGTTTTGTTGGGTCTTGTTGGTTTGGGGTTTTTTCTTCTTCTTCTTCTCCTCCTCCTCCTCCTCCTCCTCCTTCTTCATTTTCTTCTTCTTCCATCTTCTTCTTCTTCTTCTTCTTCTTCTTCTTCTTCTTCTCCTCCTCCTCCTTTTTTTTCTTCTTCTTCTTTTCCTTCTTCCTTACTTATGTACAAATTATTTAAATTTGGTATATCAACCAAACAAAAGACAAAACATACCACACTCTCCAAAAAATTTCCCAACCTTGGCAAACCCTCTGAAATAATGATTTAAAAAAAAAAAAAAAGATCTGGGAAGTAGGATAGTGAGGTTGTAAGAGGAAGTTTGCTCTTATCCAACATGAGCAAAACAAATTCTGACATTAAACCTAACCATCCCAGCCTCCCCATCCCCCCCCCCCCCCCCCCTCCCCAAATTAAAAAAAAATACGAGCAAACAAAAATATATAGTTGAAAATGACATAAAAGCCCCCGGAAGGGTCCGCCTACGACGTCCATGCATGCACGCCATTCGTTGGTTACCCATAGAGATACTATACCCGAATTCATCATGATGAAACTACAGCGTGAGGGCGGCATTATTTGTTACTTGGCAACAACAAAGTAGAAGCTGTCAACCAGGATTTGTCTGAAATATTTCTACAGAATACGTCAAAAATGCCTCAAAACGACATAGAAAATAGAATGATGGACCCTCCCCAGGTCTATGTTGAAAGGACTCTTGCTCTTATAAAGCCGGATGCAATCGACAAAGCAGAAGAAATCGAGGAAATCATACTGCAGTCAGGATTTACAATTTTGCAGGTAATTTAACTACAGTCCCAGATACGGCGTACGGTGTGATGTTATCAATGGTGTGTCAAAAAAATAAATGATTTTTTTTTTTTTAATCACAAATGTCCATATTTCCAAACCAGCAAGACTATTGGTCAGTACTGACCACCAGCCTACTTCAGTGCTAAATCAAAAGTATTAATTCTACCCTCCCAAATGACTTCCAATTCAACAAGAAATTCCAAATTCTGTCAGCAAAAAGGCAAAGAAGTCTGTTGAGAAAAACTCGGAAAATCTTTAAATTATTAAAGCAAAGCAAAGCAAAGGTTAAGTAACTTCAGTTCAGTCATAACCTAAAAAACACATTGATTTGTCCCCACTTTTCTCCGTTACCACTTTCAGTTTATGTATATATTTAAAATACATTTATGAAGATCCTGAGATGTACAATTTTTCAAAAAGTAAGTTTAGCAGAATGAGAATTGCATGAAAGATTAGGGTCTACTCTAGTAGATCTAACTTTCATGGGTGTCAAAATTGTTTAAATGATTTTGTTTTGTACCATGCACATCTGCATGAAGCTTTTTATGGCAATAGTTTTGTATTGAGATTACCAGTCATGAAACAATTTCTTCTTTTGTTTTCCACTCTCCACTGCAGAAACGCAGAGTACATCTCACACCGGAACAGATGAGCGATTTCTACGCTGAGCACTTTGGCAAGATGTTCTTCCCCAGTCTGGTTGCGTACATGAGTAGTGGCCCTATCATTGCCATGGTCTTAGCTAGAGAGAATGCTATTGGATACTGGAGGGAGCTTTGTGGTCCAACCAATAGCATGAAAGCCAGAGAGACACATCCAGACAGGTACAATGATATTGTTAAAAGGCAGGGTTTTTCAGCACTCCATTATTATTATTAGTATTTCTTCTTCTTCCTCTCCTCCTCGTCCTCCTCCTTCTCTTTCTTCTTCTTTTTCTTCTTCTTCTTCTTCTTCTTCTTCTTCTTCTTCTTCTTCTTCTTCTTCTTCTTCTTCTTCCTTCTCTTCTTCCTCCCCCTCCTCCTCTTCTTCCTCCTCTTCCTCCTCCTCCTCCTCCTCCTCCTTCTTCTGCTCCTGCTGCTTCTCTTCCGCCTCATCCACTTCCCCTCCTCATTCTCCTCCCCTTCCATTCTCTTCCTTCTCCTCTTCTTTTGCATTCTCATCCTTCTCCCTCCCCTCCTTTTCCTCTTTCACCTTTTCTTTTTCCTTTTCCTCTTCCTCCTCCTCTTATTGCTTCTCCTATTCCTTCTCCTTCTCCTACTCCACATAAAATTCCTACTAATTTCTTGATAAAACCTCTATTGTATTTACTGCTTCCCAGCCACTCAAGATACCAAAGCTCTCTCTGAGAAAGTTCAGTCTACACTGTATTATGCAAAGTAATATGTATGCATCACATTTTGAGCAGTGTCTCTTGTGTTTTCTTCGTATAACCCTGCGAAGGAATTGAGACTTTTTCCTGTATGGTAACTTAATTCAGGCAAACTTACTCACGAATATTCAATCTTTTTTTTGTTTGTTTGTTTCTGTTTCAGTATCCGGGCAATGTATGGTATCGATGATCAACAGAATGCTGTACATGGGAGTGAAGGTTATCATAATTCAGAGAGAGAAATTAGATTCATGTTCCCAGACAGTGAGTAAATCGGGCCATACTCCGATTGTCAGTTTCCTCTTCCAATTAGTAGCACTGAGAAAAAGATGTTACATTATGTATCACCTTAACACCATTTGTTGAAGAAAATTTGTAAAGTTGGATTGTATATCCCGTAAAGCCCGAAGTTTTCCAGTAAAATTTCTGTCTGTTGATTGTAGCATTGCAGAACCCAATGAATATCAAATACTGCGAAGTGGAACCCTTTGAAAATGTTTCCTTTTCCAATCACATTATCTTGCCTGCTCAATGATAATCCATTTGCCAAAATAATTATAGGCCAATATATTGCATCTGTATATGTCCTACTATTATATTTTGTGTGTTTGTACAAAGTTCTTGTCAAGAAGGAGGAATTGTAGGGTATTTTGCCACCCTCTGAAAATATATTCTTTCACTTTAATACTATGTTGAACTATCCAAGCCTAAAATCACCCCTTTCCACCTACTTGACTGTCCTAAAACTGTGCAGGAACCGTGGTGTTTCTATGTTCTTTGTGATGTAGAACAATTGCATGCAGAGTGAAAATGCACGTTATCTTCCAGGGAGATGACAGATGCATGCAAAGTTTGAAAGAAACTTTACTGTAGCTTATCAGTTGCAAAGTAATCTAAGGAAATTCAGAGTGAGAGAACAGCATTATTTTGCAATTTGCTAATATACCTGCATTTCATTTTATTCTTTATTATGTCCGGAATTCAGGTTGATTGCTGCAAATAAAGTTTGTGTTCTTTGTTCTTAGGTGTGATTGAACCTATTCCTGCTGGTCAAGTAGCTAAAGACTACCTTGCCAAGGTAGTGAACCCAACTCTCCTGAAGGGACTCACAGAGCTCTGCAAACAAAAGCCTAAAGATCCAGTTGTAAGTGTGGTTGGCCACCAGTCTCTTATTAGCTATGATTGTAATTGGAAAAATCTTTTAATGCACATGTGATTTCATGGGTTCCATTTGATTTGGCTGTATTCTTCCCCTTTCTTTAAAGAGTTCCAGTCATGCGATTATAATGGGAAAGATAACTGTTTCAAAGCAAGTAGATAAGATTACATTTTATTTTCTCTTGCATAAAAATGCAAAATGAATTTACAGTGAACAAATTGGTTGCATTAAAAGCACATTAAAATAGATAGAATCAATGTTCAATACACAAAGAAGGCAAGGTGAATATAATTTAGATTCACAAATTTAGTAGATGGACTGAAAAGTGGTTCTATGGAAAAGTGGTACTAATGGGAATGTTAGCTTTTTACAGTTGCACATAAAGACAGGTGTCTACTAGTATGAGATTTGGAGATTATCAAATTAATAAGAAATTTGCTAAAACCTTTCCCCCCTAAGGTACTTGCACTGCATATAGAAAAGAACATATGGAACCACATGCAAATCTGACTATGAATGTTTGGCCTGAACTTTCGATATATTTCTTGTCATATTTCCAATAATTATGAGGGCATTTGAAAAGAATGTTATCTAGGGGACCTTTTACTGTGATATTTTTCCCTACCGACACAAAAAGAATGAGAAAGCTCACAAATTATTTTTCACCTTGTGACCTTTCCCAGAACTCGAGCTTTTCTTTATAACATTATATTTCAATTTATTTTGCTTAGAGATAACTTCAAATCTTTTAATGGGAAGAGGGCAGGAGGTAAGGTTTAAATGAATGAAATAAACACTGCTGTTAAACTATCCCATTGTTATGTCCTTACTGTGGTATTATGACCCCTGCCAGATTCTCAATATCTTCTTTGCCAATAATTTAGTTGTAAAATATTCAATTTTGTGAAAAAAGGGGGTGGGGCTTAGATTTGCACTATGTTTTCATGTTAAGAATAGGTAGGATTGTTTGGGCTTGCTTTTAAAGTAGGAAGTTGGCTGCTGTACATGTCGGAAATTTGACTGCGGGGCATTTGTCTCTTAGCATGTGTCACACCAATGATGTAAAGCCATCATTTTTCCATGTCTGTTAGCTGATTATGCTAGAGACATGTTGTACTGGTATATGATGTTTTGGGGGAAAAAAACAAAAAACTTTCCCTTTAATGTCTTTATCGGGTAGCTTTGTGGTAATATGGTAGTAAAGCCGCAGCTTTTATTAAACAAATGAAAGCATCTTGCAAGAATTTTTTTTTTCCTGTCTGCTTAGGGCAGGCATGCACCAGATTCCATTGAATCCTCACCATCAAATGCATTTATGCCCCAGAAGGTAGATGATACATCCCATTTAGGTGAAAGATAAATGTATTTTAACCAGCTGCAGTCTTTTTGTGACATACTTGTACTGATTGTTTTAGTTACTATTTATGATGCTACTGAACTCTCAGGCATTTGTTGTTTAAAACTAATGTGCTGAACTTTTATTGCATTTGTTTCCAGATTTGGTTAGCTGACTGGCTGCTTGTTAACAACCCAAACAAACCAACCATCAATGAAAGTTACACTGTGGAACAGCCTTAGAGGTAGTAGTCTCAAGAATGAACTTGATTCCTAAGAACAGAGATTCTGAACAGTGTTTAATTACCACTCATCTAGGGGAGCCTTTGACATGCCTGGATGGTATCCTATATTCATCAACGTTACTCCACACAGCCAGCACCACCTAAGTTTTCAGTTAATAGACCTGGATTCTTCTCATGCTAGCCCGAAGAACAACCATACTACATCCATGTCAAGGCATAAAGCATTGGCAATGCCCACATCATTTCCTATTAACATTTTATGAATACATGGTTAATAGACCTGGATTTGATCAAGATTCTTCTCATGCTAGCCTGCAGACCAACCATGCTACATCCACGTCAAGACATTAGGCATTGGTCAATGCCTAAACCGTTTCACATTTACATTTTATGAATACATGGTTAGAAATTTCATGAGCTTGTGTAATCAAGGTATAGTTTGTTTGTACTATCCAATATGTCCTGTCCCGTTTGATGAAACATATTGCACCCTGTGGTAAAGTTCCCTTCAGTTGTAAAGCTTTGACAAAATGTCCTATAATAAAATTTTCAAAGCTATAATGAAGACAACTTCATCAACTATCTTTCCTACAGCCGTGAAAACATTTCTTCAATCTTGTCTCACTGGAGCATAGCTTTAAATGAACTTGAAAATTAGTTTAAAACTGCATGCTTGGTTAGTATAATGCATGTGCAGTGTACATGTATTTCATTTGTGTTAGCACTGTAAGTGTTATTGTGCGCAGAAAGTAAGTCACCATTAATTTTCATACTACCAGGTGTATTGAATGGAGAAATATTTGAATACGTTTTTAAAATTCTCATCAGTTATGTGCTATTTTAGAATTTGCTTTTCAAAAGTTTTTATGATATATTTGTACATCATACCTGTCATATGAATTATTATATACTTATTACTTGGAAGCCTCTGGCAAAGTATTTCATATTTTTAAGTTTGTTTTCTTTTCTATGGGGGCCGGTTTTTTTTTTTTACTTTACTTTGTTTTGTTTTGCTTTGTTTTGCTTTTGTGTTTTATGATGTCATTACTTGCTTCATTTATACAAGGAACCAGTCTCTTTTTCTTAAAAAGGTTGAGCAATGTAAACTCCAGTATCGATTTGCAGAGCAATCAATTTGTATCATTGATATAATTCTTAATATGACTTCTTGACCCTTGGAACACTTGGCAATCAGCATTCATTGACTACACTCTACACGAATGCTTGTTATATCAGGAATTTCCTTTTATCAGAATAAAGAAAAAATGAAAGATCAAGACCTAGGATGACAAATTAGCAGAAATTATTAGAGTGCCGTCACTCCAGAGGGGTCATGAAATATACAATTCCTACATTATAATATGAAGAGAAAATCAATTATATATTGGCAAGGTTCATATTCAATTTAATATTTATTCATTTTTCTTACTCTTTTTCTTTTATCTCTCCAACCACCCCCCCCCCCCCTTTGCTCTCTCCCCCTCTCTTCACCTTTCTATGTACAGTTTAGATAGGAATATTTGTATATTTTATTTTATATCTTTGAAGAACCTGTATAGATTAAATGCCATCAGGAAACAAAGCAGTCTTGTGATTGTAGAGTACATTTGTAAAGCTTTCTATGAAGAATGTGTCTGTTGCTTTGTAAATGTTGTCAATTTACCGTTCATGGTAGTAATGACTTGTAATGGAATTCCCTCCTATTTGGACTGGCCAAGGAAAAGATGTAGAATCTGTATGAGGTCAGCACGACCATGCAGCGAATTTTCAGGGGTACATGTTCCTCTGGCTGGCCTGACCAAGCACTTTACATTCCTCTTTTTTTTCTAATTACTCAGCTTGCCTTTTATAGATGTTTTATATCATATTTCTCTTGTTTCTACCATTTCTTTTTTTTTGGGGGGGGGGGGGGTGTTTTTTTATGATTATTTTTAATAGATGACAAGGAACAGTAAGTGAAAAGTTCATTGGATCATGTGAGCATTTATTCTATTACATGGGCCCCGTAACACAAAGCTTAGCGATTGGTCATACAATAAATTTTTGTTATTGATTGCACATAGTGGTCAATGCAATCAATCGCAAAGATCAATCGTATGATCAATTGCAATTGATCGCAAACCTTTGTCTTATGGGCCCCAGATCACCCAACCTTTCTGACTGAAAAATAGGGATGATTTTGCTCAAAATTAGGAAAGAAACGGCATTTCTCATAGAAGTGTGTAGTAAATTTATCAAGAAAAATAGGAAAATTATATCGGAAAAAGAGCCTGGAATGGTAAAAATTCAGATTCTTTCCTCCAAATGCAGAATGGTTGGGAGGTCTGTATTATCCAGAACTTATGCTCCTTCAAATCACTAGGTTCTTGCAGGATGGAGAGAGGATGGAAATCGTGAAAGAGTTGGGTGATGGATGAGTAATGAATGGAGACGAAAACCATGCATGGAGTAGACAAAATGGTTGGTGGGGGGGGGGGGGGACAGGTATGAGGGACAAAGTAATTCACAGTGAAACGCTGAAAAGTGAACCACAGCACCGCTCAGTGTACTTGATTCGGGGAATAGTTTTCCTCGTTTGGCTAATTATCTATGACCAGAATAACCATTGATTTGTGTGCATAGAGTGTACTTGGGGATTCAAAACTGTTCTGGTTTCTACAGATGGGCTATGCAACAAAACAGCGTGCTTTTTCACTTTACCTCCAAGTACAACATACCCTTCAAACAGCAAAATTAAAACGAGACGGTAGGAACTACATCGATGATGGTACGAGATAAGTTATAATATAAATTTATTTCAAAATACCAATCATAGCACTTATATTCTGGATAATATGAAAGCACACTATTAGATAGTCTAAGCAATATTAAGGCACCTGTGCTGGCAGAGGATTGAAATAAAAATACTGACACACGTAGATACAAAATGACTTCTGACATGACAATCTTGGTAAATTTGCATGCCCCAGGCTGTCAACCCCAACTGGAAAAAATCCTATTCTTTGTTTCTTGTAATCTGATTTTCAATCCCTAAATCCTATTTTGGCTTGAAAATTTATATAACATGCAACAGTGTGATATCTTTGCCAGTCTGCATGATATCCTAACTAAATTAAAACATCAATAATAGCAAGGGCTTACTTGATTATTTTCATCCTCACTCTTCTGCTTTGTACTTCTTCAGTTAAAATGATCTACAGTAGAAAATACAAAGAATATACTGATCATTGGGGTAAACTTAAATATTGATAATATAAAATAGTAATCTAAAATCAGATAAAATACAGGTTATAAAGAAGCACTGTCGGAACTTTCAAATATCCAATTTAACAGGAAAAATCCTATTGTCATATTCCCTTACAAATATCCTACCAAACAGGATAAAATCCTCCTAGTTGGCAGCTTTGATATTTCCAGCTCATTGCTGTAGTTTGAAAAACATGTTTATTATGAATAGAGATATTGAAGGAAATAAGTGACACAATACAATTAATTTCCATTACAGTTTGTTATTCCAAAGGTTCGTTAGTCTGAAAATGAAATAAGATTCGTTATTTTGTTAGTCATTTTCGGGCTATCAAACCTTCAGAATAACAAACCTTATTTCATTTTTGGATTAACAAACCTTCAGAATAACGAACCTTATTTCATTTTCGGATTGACAAACTTTCAGAATAACAAACCTTTTTTCATTTTCAGACTAACAAACCCTTCAGAATAATGCCACAAATGTTCAGATTAAACTCTTTTTCATTTTTGGACTAACGAACATCTAGGTATACGCAGTTTGCGTGTTTTGGAATAACAAATCTCAGGAATAACGAACCTTCGGAATAACGAACATCACCCATTAATTTCACGTGACACCTCCATTAATACATTCGGATTAACATGTTCACAAGCAGATAGATCAAAATTCCCTCTTTTTTTAAAAGTTATTCTGAAGTCAGATATGGAATTGCCAACAGTGATAACAAATTATGAGCAATACGTATTTGAATTACTCTAAATTCATTGCAGTGCAGAATTTATACATGAAATCAGCAAATAAAAACTTATACGATTTACGATCAACTTGTATTATTGATTATGGAAGTCAAAAGTCAGTAGTTTTCAAAGGCGCGTAATGAATCATGAAATTATCACTTGCCAAGCACAATGTTTAGGTAATATTATCAATCATATTCACACAAGAGCCGATTATGATAGTCCAAATAATATACAAATGGCGAATAGACATGAGTGCAATGGTACAAGATTTTGCATAAGGTGAAAAGCGGCCTTCTCTTCAATGAGGCAAATCACCGAATGCGAAATCTCGTACTATTGCACAAATTAGAATATTCCCTATTTGTATTGTATAACACCTCGTAAGTGATGAGAATTTAGGCGCTATAAATGCAGACTATTATTATCAATAAAAACTATTAAAATTTGGTTTACAAATCGGATTAAAAAACAGGAAAATCAATTGAGACTGCAAAGTGCCTGACTGTGTACATGTACATAGCACATATCTACAGTGCAGTGCGCGACTCACTAGTATATGTATACAGCACAAGCTAATCGTGACATTGCAAAATAGAAACCACATTGGCTATACAATGGTACATTTTGGACGGTACGTGCGCAATGGTACAAAATACTGAATGTATACAGCTCTTACAGACTTGTGTACAAGAAGTTTGGTAGGCGTTGTACAATACTATATGATAGTAAATACTGTAAAAATATACCTCAATATATACCGTACTGAACATCTAAGAAATACACATAAATGTGTTACACACATATATACAGACTTATAGAGATTGTCATTTCAAAAATTAAATATATTTCGTCTGTTCGGAGCCAGAAGGGCTTTAACCTATATCATTTTATACAGACTTAATACCCTTCGGGCTCTAAACAGATGATTTTAAGTACATGTACATGTTCATTGTCCAATAGTGCTTAAAATATAACAAGCATACAGTGATGTTTACTGCACTACATCACAGTCTTGCAAACGTTATTCATAACCTTTCCACGTGGTAGAATGGAAATATTGTGGAAATTTACATACGGTATTTCATATCATACTTTGGCCCAAAGTTCAGGGTAAGCTCGAGCTCTTACACTGAATACAGTGCACAAAGATAGATCATTAGCATCATGGCCATTACAAGAAATTATACATCAGCATGGAACTACTGTATCTTTGAAACTTTGAACTGTAATATCAATATGGAATTCTGAGTTGAAATGCAAGTCAATGAATTCCTTTTAAAAAAATGCTGAAGCAGTTTCTTTCTGATAAATATGTATAGTTGATTTTCCGTTGTTTATTTATATTATATTTTGTTCATGTTTACATTTTTTTTTAAACATTTTTTTTTTAATTTTCTATTTTCATTTGTGTATTAATTTCATTTTATGCTATGAATTTATACTAAGGAACTATGCTAAGACAAGGCCCAAGGGCTTTATTCATGTAGTTCCCTTTTTCATTTTCTAATTTTGTTTTTCACTTATACTGTATTTGATTTTATTGTATTTTTTATGAGAATGAAATAAATGAAATTGAATTGAATTGAATTAAATTGAAATCTTGTCGGCACACAAATGCACTATGCACTACTGCCCATCCCCTAGAAATACAAATCATCCACTGAAGAGAGAACCTTTCCAAAGACAGATTCTTCAAATTTCGAGAGCTGGATGAGGAATCCTCTGTTAGGAGCAGCAATGGATCTACGATCCTTTAAATATTCATGAGAGTCTTTCAACGTCCACCCTCTGTAAGACATCAAGAATGCAATGGTGCATGTTGAGCTTCGGCTCTTACCCTGGACGCAGTGCACCAAGACCCTTCCACCAGCAGTGATGGCGCTTGCTACAAACTTTGCCGCTCTTTGTAGATGGGGCCCAAGCTGCTCTGTGGACTCGTCTTCCACTTTAACCTGAAGGTACTCAAAGCTCTTTGGGAAGGCATTCTTGCATTCGGTGGAAACGTTGAGAATGTGAGTGATCTTCAGGTTCTTGAGGATTGTCTCATTCATTGAGTGCTTGACATTGCCCTGATAGAGAGTATCCTCAAGAACCACTGAAGGGTATGACTTGAAGTGTAGCATACGGTCTTGCTCAGATCGTATAGTTAAAGCATTACACAAAAATGGGTAGGCCTGGTAGAATGCTCCGTAACCACCATTAAGGATTAGAGCATCGACATTAGCATCTTTTAATTTCTGAACAAACTTGGACAATGTAGGATCTACTTTCTGAGATGTACTTTCTTGGTCATACACTACAACCATGGTAAACTTATCAATCTTTCCCTGACTGAGGAGACAGTCATACTCTGTATCAACAGCAGTGCTGTGTCTGGCAGTGGTGACGTGAGAATCGTTGTAATCTGTTCTGTCCCTCGCATCAAGAATAAGCATGTAGTATGGATCATGTAAGTATGGTGCTCTCTGGCCATCATTCAAAGAATTGTACATCTCATGCACTGATAAAAAGTCATCACCTATATCACACTTAGAAACCTCCCGGGCTATAAGGTGTCCTTCTTTAGTTCTTTCCAGCTCTGGGAGTCGTCTTTGGATTTCAGGTTGAACTGCACCATCTGATGCCATCTTGAGGCTCACTGATGTACCGTTTTTTACTGGGCTGCTTCTCTCTGTGCTTTTTAGGCTTGCTGATCCACTGCTCTCTGATCGGCTGTAGTGCTTTTTGGTCTCCAGGGGGCTCTCTTCAATATCAGCAGGAGCAGTCTTCTCTAAGTGTGATTTGTTGTCTTTAACGTCAGAGTCTGAAGGACAAGGAGAAGTGGCGTTCGACTTGGAAATGAAACAACCCATGCCTCCTGACCAGAACTGTCATGCAGAAAGAAAAACAAAACATACAAATATTGAACACTTAGTTCTTTGCTACAAGAGAAAAATTCACATGACAAGCATGAGATTTTTTCAAAGATTTTCTTTGCTTTAGAAAGGTACTAAGGCTACTACTGTGATTACCTTGGTAATAAAGAACAAATTGGACATTGATACATGAGACCTTTACCCACATCAACAACAGCATTATAATATAGTGGTTGATTTATTAGTCCAGATGCAAACAGAAAAAGTATCAACAAGGACCATTAAATAAAAAAGTACATAAACCTGACACACAAGGTCAAGTTTTATGGATGATGGTGCAAGCAGGAACCAATCAGAACCAATATGATAGCAGACTTTGAAGGTGTTACACTGGAGATGGAGAAATCATGAATAATGGACACTCAGTTGGTATTCTGTAAACTAGTCAGATGTAGCAAAACAAACCGACAATTATGCAGTCATTGCAGAATAAACTCTTATTCATACTTCATGAGGGTCCCACCGCTGCCACCATTTAATGTAATTACATGTAATACACTATCCCCACATACAAGTAATGAAGACATGGACATTTCCATATAAAGTGCTAGTTAAAGATTATGCAACATCATCAGGAACATTTACATGCTGAGTGTCATCATCCCAAGCAGGGGCGGCATTACAGGGGAGCAGGGGCGACTGTCCCCCCCCCCCCCCAATGATTTTTCAAGTGATCAAAAAAAAAAAAAAAAAGAGAGAAGAAGGAGAAAAAAGGGGAGAAAGAAGAAAGAAATGCATGGGTAAAGAGAGGACTGGGACATGCAACTATATAATACCCCTATGTTTTTCATCTAAAATGTAAATAAAGTCACCTATGGGTCATCTTGCCCCCATTTTAATATCCTGGGGCTGCCCCTAATCCCAAGCCCACATAGCGCATGTGCATCATACATTGTAATATCATGACACAGTGTACATGCTTTTAAAATACTGACATATACATCCAGCCACTGGCAATCACATCCATTAATTAGTGATTTGCCAAGTTGTGAGAATTCAAAATTTGAAATCATTATGACAATGAACATACCTATACTAGGTAAGTCCAGGTTATTTGGTCATTTGGTGTTCCTATATCTTATCAAGTATTATGATATCATGAATATTATTGATATCAAAAGTATCATGTTACGAAATGATGTTTCTTGTTTAAGTTCTAACAGGACTTGAATGTTGGCATTCCATACAATCGTATTCAATTCAATGTGCAGAATAAGTTGATGCATGTATTTTGCAGTTTACTTAAAGTTAAATAAATGCTTAACTACATTCAGATCACTTTTAAGTTTTGTGTGCAGGGTAATTATAAAATTCACTTGTGTGCAGCATGGTTGGAAGCAGGGGGCTTCTGCAGCCCCTCACAATTTTGGCTACAAACACCCCCCCCCCCCCCAAAAAAAAAAAAAAACACTATTAATTGTAAAAACTTAATATTTAAATTGTAAATTGCTCATTTCGTAGGTTTTCAAAACCATAAAAACCCAAGGGCTTCAGGGGCCACACTCAGGAGGCTCTGCCCCTAAACCCATGGTAGGGCCCTACAGCCTCCTGCACCTGTTTCAGTTTGTTTGGGGGTCAGCCCCTTTTCGTAGCCTCTGGTACATACCTAGAACTCTAGAACCAAGTGTTTATTAGTATATTGCATAATACAAGACATTATTATTACTGGTACATGTAAGTGACTTTGAAAAAAATATATATATTTCCTAGCTACATTTAAAGCAGGGGGTTCTATATCAATCAGAGTACAGGTGCACACCACATGAATACCAAGGCGTTAAAAACAGCCCCTAAAGTTCCCCCCCCCCTCCAAAAAAAAAGGGGGGGCAATCCGTCCTCACACATCAAATGCTTAATTTATTCTATGGTAGAGTGCAAGTGTGCAAACTTATTAAGTCATAACATAGTACAGTACCTCCTACAGTGATACATTTGTATATATATTGTTTGTATGATTATCTCTATGCAAATGCCATTGTATTTCTTTTTCTGTTGGAAATGAATAAACATGAATTTGAATTTGTTATGTAAACGCTGAGAATTAGACATTGTATATAATCAGAAAGAGCTAGAAAAATCACTAGAAATTTCTGCTCCTTTTTCAATTTTCAAATAAAAGCTGTTTAATTGTAAATAATCGTCAAACTTTCCGAATTGGTAATGCAGTGAGAATTATATAGTCTGACTATTATGACAATGTGAAAATTAGTCATTTTTCATTTTAAATTTTGCAATCTTCAGTGGCGGATCCAGGTGGGGGCACAAGAAGTGCACGCCCCGTGTAATTTTTGAGAATCACACAATGAACATGTATGTTAATATAGTCATATCTAAGAAAATTGGGATCTGCGCCCCCCCCCCCCCCCCCCCCCCCATTTTCAAATCCTGGATACACGGCTGATCTTCGTTCACCTAGTAAGTTCATACATTTTCTTTTCTTCCAACTATGTACACATGGAAAATGAAATAGTTGCCAAGTTGAGGAAAAAAAGGCTGATTTACTTAGACATTCAGAAAACTGAGTACTCATATTGGTTTAAAGAAGACACACCTGTGTTGTGAGTTGTGTAGATTAAGAGTAGGCAAGTTAGTACACAAAGATTGGCACAGGTTAATTGTTGACACAGGGCTGAATGGAGACCAAGCAACAAGTAGGTGTAGCTGAATGTGTTACCTGAAGAGTACTCCTGGTTGCTATGTGGTCAGCATGATTGCGCCATATTTGATGAGCTTTGCATTTATGGCTTATAGCTGACTGGCTGGCTGGCTGGCTGCCAGGCTACCAGGCTGACTGGCTGGGCTAGCTATGGGCGAGCTACTGATGTCTCTCTCATCTTATCGCCTGTCATTTCACAATAGATCAAAAATGCATGACAACAGACTACATAAAAGCTGAATAACTAACAAAAATTAATATGTCGGGTTACCGGGGTTAGACATGAATAAATAACTATTCATTGGAAGGGCATATCACATTATCTTTTTTCCAGGTGTATGATTTCTTGTGTAATTGAAAGGCAAGCAAAAAGACAACAAAGTATAAGCGAAAAATATATCGAAAATATGGAATTTGAAGAGATGAGGCACTAATAATCTGATGCAATAAACAAGTATAAATGGTTGTATGGTTACTATAGTATAACTTTCTCTATATCATCACTTTAGTCAAACCATATTCCAGTATATTAGGTCTCCATTATACCAAATACAGTTATAGTGTCAAATAGTAAAAAAAAATACATATTTTGCTTATGTTTGTATAATATTTTCATATGTATATAATACTATGTTTTCATTTATATTGTTCATTGTTATGCATACAGGGCCCCTTGTGATACCAGCTTATTGTTGTAAGGGCATCCTATTCAAATTTTGTATGAATAAATAAAATACATAAAAATAAATAGTAAGAAGAACATATAGATCTACTCCTTGTTCAAAGTGGGTCATAAACAATTATTGAAAGAATTTCTTTATACAAGAACAGAAGACTTCATCTCATGATAAAATATTTTACTGCCAAATAAAAACATAAGAGATGCAATCTATGTTGTTCATTGCAAAATGTGTTCATGACCATTCACAATAAACAAAGTTGATCTCTTACTTTTATTCTAGAGCTCACATAGCTGTCTACCAACTTAAGGTTTAATTCTCTTGTTTTTTGTCTCCTTGAATTCAATTTTTATTTGCTCATAAAAGTCCATACATGTAAACAACAATAAATATACATAATACAAAAGT
>CM057170.1:15105534-15244034 GCA_029962745.1 Echinometra lucunter
AATTGCATCTAAAAACGAACACCATCTTGTGCAAGGCTAATGCGGTCATCAAATAGTCAGTTTCTCGGAAACTATAGTTGAATATGACACGCATCGTGAGTAGCAAATGTCAAAATTGTGTCAGTCTCATGGGCATCAATCGGGGGGGGGGAGGACACCTCCCCAACCCCCCCAAAAAATTAAAGGGTAGGGGACACAATATGTCCCCCAAGTTTAAATTGAGGACCTTCTCTCTCTCTCTCTCTCTCTCTCTCTCTCATTGAGTGCATGTGTGTGTGTGTGTCCCCTAAAATGTTATCACCCCCCCCCCCCAAAAAAAAAAAAATGAGAGTGCCCCAATATAAAAAGGATTGATGCCCCTGGTCAAGCTCATTCACTAACGTCTCGATTTTCATTAATCATGTTAATGGCGTCTTTTGTCACCATGTTGGCCATAATGATACATAGACCAATATCATTTTATTATTATAATCTGTATTATTATTATCATTATTATTATTATCATTATTATTATTATTATCATTATTATCATTATTATTATTATCATTATTATCATCATCATTATTATTATTATTATTATTATTATTATTATTATTATTATCATTATTATCATTATTATCATTATTATTATTATCATCATTATTATTATTATTATTATCATCATCATCATCATCATCATCATCATCATCATTGTTATTATTAATAATAACAATGATGATGATGATGATGATTGTTATTATTAATAATAGTTTTGTGTTTTATTAATTTTTCAATCACATAAGATCACAATATTTACAAGTTATTGGCAATGATTTGACAATGATTATTTTAAAAAAATATTTTAAAAGGTGACAAGAAAGTTATTAGCATGTTTGACATAGGATATATACACCCGAAGATTTTATATGAAGTGTAATAAGTACATATGTCGTGATGTGGTTAGTGACTGCTCATGGACAATTTTATGATGTTATTTTAAAGAAATTTTAGGATGATGTTGACTCACAATAATTAAAGCGATGAAAATGACTCTGGTGATATATCTGTTGATGGTGATAATGTTATGATGATGATGATGATGATGATGATGATGATGATGATGATAACGATGATAATGATGATGATGATGATAATAATAACGGTGATAATATCAGTCATAATGATAATTATCTGTTTCTTATGAGGCGCTTGAACAGTATAAACTAAATATCAGTACAGTATGATTATCATTATTATCATCATTATTATTATTATTATTATTCAGGGGCGACCGTCCCCCCATGATTTTCCAAGTGACCAAAAAAAAAAAAAAAAAAAAAGAGAAGAAAGAGGAAGAAAAAAAGAGGAGAAAGAAAGAACAGTATGGGAAAAGAGAGGGTTGGAACATGTAACTAAATACCCCCTATTTTTTTTTTCTTTTCATTTAAAAAACTGTAATAAACTCACCTATGGGTCATCTTGCCCCCTATAAAAATACCCTTGCGCCGCCCTGTTAATATCATTATTATTATTATTATTATTATTATTATTATTATCATGATTATTATTATTATTATCATTATTATTATTATTATTATTATTATTATTATTATTATTATTATTATCATGATTATTATTATTATCATGATTATTACTATTATATCATCATCATTATTATCATAGTGACATGATTTGCATTTGAATTGATAATTTCCTTTAAGTTAATCATATTTTGAGGAACTCTTAATCTATAATTTCCTGATGACGTCAGAACACAATGACATAGTTTTCATCCTGATAAACGGCAGAATGACTTCCCTAACACCTGATATCTGCGGGTGATTTGCAAATCATGGCAATTGCATGTATATCCGGCTTCGTGGAATACCTCGGGAACTTCCTTGTCTAAAAATCCAAATTCAGTTTCTATGATTTTTACCATCAAAAACAAAAACAAAAAACACCCACAGCATTTATATGCATTTCTAAATATTATTATCATGACTGTGTGTACTCTAAATTCTTTTCATTGATTTCCCAAATAGCAGCAAATAAACTCACCATGATCTTAGAGACTTTTACTACACAAAGTATACAAAGTCAGTAAGGGCAAGGAAAACCAACATTTGATTAAGAATGATACAGATTTGGACACAATTCACTATATTCACATTGACTGGTAAGCAAAATTAATGCTTGTTATATTGTGCATTAAACCTTAGAAAGCAAAGCTTTGCTTTTATAAGGTTGCCTTAGATATAAAATTACGACGGATGATAATACAGAACTACACGGAATGGGAGAAGTTGAGTAGCCTTCTACAGCTTACATTACGGTGTAACGTGGTTGTCGTATAGCCGTTTGTTTGCTTATAAGGTTAAGGTTATGTTTGATCGAGAATAAGCTCGGTGGCTGTCTGAATGACTCAAGAGAATTCATAAGAAATGAGGGCAAGTGCAAATTTGTCTTTTCTGTACAAGCATGGACCCTGATACGAGGTTCTTAAAGCATTAGAAGGTGGTCATGTAAGCTGAAGAATGCCTCGTGGAGGTGTGAAAACTCGTATCCAAAAAAAAAGGGGGGGAAGAACAGAATACTTTAGGGAGTTGGCAACTCACCTTGAGACATTACCAACTATCGCAATGAAGGTTGCAAAAGTTGTGCATTTTTTTAAAATTATTTTTCCCCCCATTCATTTTGTAGTCCAATCAGAACCAACCACAATAATTGAAACTGATATAAATTATACCAGTCATCATCGATTTGTATACTATATATACTATATATACTATACCTTCTAATCTGTGGTGCTTTTTTGAAAATTTCATTACTAGAATTCATTTTATTATCATTATTATTATCATTTTGCATGAAACAAACCCGATTCATTTTCACTGTATTGCGATCAGCAACTTGGAATAATTGCGAGGAAATATACTCCGAAAATGATCACTGCATGGCGCTTGGGATTATAGCTTAAATCATTTTACGATGCCAGGACGGAATTGGAAAGAGGAAGTTTATCACAAAATTGCGATCAATAGATGTGTAAATGTACCGTTGGTGGACCCTCCCGCACACACACTTTTCCAAGCACCACAAACGTGTCCCTTTTACCCATTCAAAAAATGCTCCTCTTCAAACCTGTTCAGTGCCATTTCTTTTTTCTTACAAGGGCCTATTTTCTTCTCTTTTATTGACAAGTGCCCTTTCACCTTCTAGTAAGTGTTTTGTTTTTCATTTCAGATTATTCGCCTTTCTTAAATCCTACAACTGCCCCCATTTTACATCACATTAGTGACCCTTTGCCTTTTTCATAGCGTTCTTTTTAGTTCCCTTCTGTAATGAATGTCCTTGTTAAAAATTACTGTCCATTTCGTGTTTTTAGTGCAATTGCCCATTTGCTGACTGCCCCCTCCCCTTTACTTCTGATAAGTTCTCCTTTTCCACTTGGGCAAGTGCCCCATTTGAAATCGGATAAATGTCCCAATTTACTTCTGATGAATGCCCCTTTTTCTTTCTAGTACATGTAGTATACAGTATGTCCCATTTATGCCTCCTCAGTGCCTCCTTTATAGCCTGATATATGCCCGTGTTTACTTTCTGATTAGCCCCCCCCCCCCCCTTTTCTGTCTTGTGCCGCCCCCCCCCCTCCCCGCTATTTTAATTATCCCTTTTAACATCTGGTAAGTGACTTTAATTTAAGTCTCAAAAAAGTCATATACCTAGATCCGAAGAATCAGAAAATTAAGCTTCATTGTAGTACATGTCATAGACTATTTAATAAGGGGCAATGGAGGAGGAGGCTAGACCGAAGGGTACAACACCCCAAAACTTTTTATAAGAACGAGCGGTGCCCCTAAACAGAGGCAATGAGGATATGTTCTTTTCTTTGTTTTTTTTGTTTGTTTTTTTTTTTTAGTTCCTTCGCTACGCTCTCTCGCAATTAAACATTATACTCAGGGAAGTCTGTTGTATATATTCTATTCTCATATTCGTGTCGAGATTGTGCTTAAATTTAAACCCCCTTTTCTGTTTGACTTTATCTCTAAAAAAATATCAGTAGTGATGAGACCACAAAAAATGCATTGAAAATTAGAGCCCCCCCCCCCCCCCGTTCCTTTATTAAACAATATCATTCACAAACGTATACAAGAAGAGATATATATACATGCAGAATTTCAAAATGATATTCTTGGCCATTCTGAATATAATAAGAACATATATACATTTATGAATATCAATATATCAATTGCATATAGCAAATCATTTTTAAAGTGTCACAAAATTATTTTCCTTGGCAAAATAATTTAAGAAGAAAGCACAATCAGATACAGTTAGTACAGTGTAGTAAACTTTAACCACTTTTTTCATAACTTTCTTTTCTTTTAGATTTGTTTTACATATACTTTTTCATATCATAACATTTTGTTGTTGACATGATTGTGTTCAAAAACAGGCAAACAGTGTTTGCATTTGGCTGCAATTGTTGTTTCCCTTGCTTGTTATCTGGTTATCATCATACAGTTAAGGGCACTGTTATTACGTCCATGAAATCAAAACAATTTATTATGATTTGTAAACTTGATAATTATGTACATTACTATGGGACAGCCAAAGCTCAAGTTTTGACCATATTTCGTTTGAATAAATACAGGAACAAAACGATATGCATAATTGTTTCTTCACATTTATTACAGAATGTACATAGGTTATCTGTTACTGATTTAAATCTTAACAAAGCATCTTTCATATAAACAATTCTGTTCACTATCTTGAACTGAAACCACCTCATGTTTACATCGCCACTTGAATAAAAAGGAAATTGGTAAAAAGAACTCCATATGGTATTGTCAAGATTAAACTCCTGATTCCATTTTGCAAGACTTTTACGCTCCTTTATTTTATGCTGCAAAAAAGAATGGTAGATATGTGCACAACCCTATTTTTCATTTTCAGTATTAAAAACCATGCTCCCCGGATAATACATATACGGTTCTATGACCTTTGGTATGACATTATAAAACCATATCGAATGGCATTACACAGGCCATAATATTGAAGAAAGTTTACTTGTACATTGTATTTACGTTGAAAATCAAAATATGAGAGAAATGTTCTATCTGTTTCTAAAACATCGTTAACAAGAAATTATAGCTTGGTTAAACAACAACCGGGCCGGGGCTATAATGGATAAATGATAGGGAAGAGCCCTAAAATAAATCTGCGACATCTCCAACATCGAATCACATAATGCAAATGCCGTTGTCTTCAGCAAAAAAAAAAGAAAAGAAAAAGATTACATTTTGCTCGCTCGGTACACGCGCTCGCAAATGAGTTATTAGAGTAGTCTTCAAAACGGCAAAGTTTTACAAAAGTTACATCGAAAATGATCCTTAAAAAGTGTGTTCAATTAACTAGGGGTATACGAACACCCTGCAACGCCTCAAAACGCTGTTTTTTCCTTCTTGTGTTCACCCTTTGTAAGTGCCCCTATTTAAAAAAGGGTCCCTTTTCGTTGGTGCTCCCAACGCTCCGCCGCCCCTGTGTAAATGAAAGCTCGCAATTAACCTAAGGCGGTATACATTCTACATTTAATATAGGGTGGAAAATATAGAGAAAGGAAGAAATCCCCATTGAAGGGCTTGAAATATCAAAATGACGGATGAAGATGTGAACATTTGCAGATTCATATTCTTTCACAAAATCGCATAATGGCTTCACGCGTGATGGATAATTCATCATCCCAAGGTTGATCTGTCTCAAAGAATAGATTTCTAGAATGCTATTCGTCACGGTTACTGTGGGCTCGATCTTTGGTAAATACAATATCACAATGGATTTGATATTATGACGGGGATTTAACCACAGGCAAACATGAAGTCAGTGTTCGAGCTTCTACACCTGAAAATACAAACGGAAATGATATGCAGTATTATGCTGATTCGGCCTAAATATGGGGCGCTCTTTAGAGCATTTTTTCGAGACACGCGGGGACTTGCATGTGTCGAGAGGGTGAGTTGAGCCGGTGTGATAGTCGATGTGTTCCGGGTTCCGCAGGAACGAAGTGGCTAGTCGATTCGTTCCCCGAAACGAAACGACTAGTTGATTCGTTCCTGCGGAACCAGACGTCTGATACTACTTTTGGCTGATACGTTACGAAAGCCGCCGTTTGGTTCCGACATTAGCCAAGAGTTTCGGGGTACATTTCAGAGGCCACCGTACGTTATTAGAGGGAGAGGGGAGCTGACACCCAAACAGGCGAAATCCAGATCCTGCAGACAGGGCCCTAGCGGGGGTTCAGGGGCGGCACCCCCCCCCCTCCCCGAACCCTTGTTTTTTCTGATTTTGAAAGTCTATTTCTATATTTACAATTTTTATAATTATTTAAAACTAATAAAGTTTTATTTTATTTTTTGGCCGAGAGTGTGGGGGAGCCCCGCCAGCCCCCCTTCCGCGTCCGCTGCCCCTGAATTTTGATTATTAATATTATCAAGAGTATTATTACACATTGTCATTGTAAGACGGTCTCTCAAGTCTTTGTAAATGCAGTTTATATTGAATAGGTTTAAATAACAGTCATTAAGAGTTCTGATAAATCTATATGTTCCGGATATTCTGATAGTGTCTGCAAAGGAGTTAACAAAATTTTTATATTTCTATTTTGAGAAGTCTTATTCTCAATAAGTTATCCTAAAGTATATGCACTGTGAAAAAATGGGCAAATGCTTTGCCCAGCGTTGGGCTTATTGTCAACCTAACGAATTGTTAGGCAATGTTTTACCCAAGGTTATCCATTTCCCAACATATTGGCTTTTGTCTTTGAGTAGCTTAAAATGCTTTTTATGTTTTTGGTCAAATCTTTTTACCCAACTTTTTTTTTTTTTTACCAACATCAACTTACCCAATTTTTGGTCACATTGTGGTTGCAAAATAATGTCCAGCATCAAAGAAAATACTAGTATACCTCTAATAAAATTCTCCCTGAAAAACAGTGGCGTAATTATTCAAAATAATTTGAGGGGGCAGAACATGACATATGAAGCACATTTCTGAAAAGTTGCCAGCTGGCGAAGAGAGCAATCCAAAAATCGACTCGTTTAATGAAAATGTTATTTCGTCATGCAAAGATCAAGGACATAATATCCGGGAGATAATTTAATTTGTTCCCCTTTTCTTTTTTTCTTTTTTTATTCATTTATCTTTTTTTGTTTTGGAGGGGGGGGGCTATTGCTCCCAAGCCCCATAACAGTATGCCGGTGCTGAAAAAATAATAGCACCTAACATACTTTTTTTTGTGTATGATAATTAATGTATATGCTATATTAATGTTGAATTCTCGATGAACAGATGTGGTGATTTCTAATGAATTACATGTAACTTTTAAGAGGAGCAAACAATTTATATTTGACAGCAAACTTTTACAGTGGCATACTCCAAGTGACACTTAAATGTTTTCTTTTTTTTTTCAAATTAGGACAAAATATCATTTGAAAAAATCTTTGAAAATACGACAACAACAACCTTAACAACAATAGGCTCATGCTGTTTGTCATGATCCCTTCATATCAGAGCTCAAATGATAATCGTGTGTTTGTTGTTGTTGTTGTTGTTGTTATAGTTTATTGTTTGTTTTGATTTGTTCAGTTTTTAGAAATTGCATTGAAAAGTTTGTACCTACTAGCGGAAGGGCGGGAAACACAAGTTCAAATCATTAATGCAAACTAAGCAACATTAATTCCGGGCATTAATCTGCAAAATATACTTAGCGTACTCAGATGAACCTCAAAAGAAAATAACTGAATTACCCAAAGGGATTAGTTACATCTTATCAACTTATCGGGAAAAAAGTACGATTGCAGTAAAGTGGAAACTAATTTTCCATTTTATCTTGAAAATGTCACATAATACATGCACCTTTCAACTATTGCCACATAGATACAATATAAGAAATTATGCCTCTTATCGTTTTCTTCATAATGCAGTAATAAATATAAATCAGAAGTTAAACCAATGGACATGGTTTCAAATATAACCCCTGCAATATACCCACAGGACATTACAATTCCTTGACATATTATTATCCCTATTTTCCCGATTTAACTTAAACCCCCCCCCCCCCCCCATGAATATTAGAAAATTTAATTTTCAAAGAATTTTTGGGCTTACTTATTTCATGCAACTGCATAATACTTTCGAAATTGCCCATAGTCTCTGCGCAGGAAGTCATGAAAAAAAAAACAACAACTCTGGAAATGTCCTTTGTGTGACACTTTTTACCGTAATTCACAATAATTAATTTTTGTCTTTTTTAATAAATGACAATCTTTCGGCCCTTCGATCTAAGTAACACACTGATCTGTACATAAAGATATTTCAAAAAAAGTATTAAAAAACTCAAAATCCTTGTATTGTGTCCTAATAATTTCATCATCTCATCTCATTTCAGTCCACATCATCATCATCATCCTTTCCCCGCACTCTGCCTGTAAGTTCCCACACTCTCTGTTTGTTTTCAGTCTGATATACTAATCTCCTCCCCTGCTGCGTCACTCAGATGGCATCGAGCACCAGACATGTTATGTAACTGGTAGTCTGGAATGTAGATGTACCTGTATAGTTGTTGTGATGGAATAAACTTACTAGCAGTTTGATTCTACACTGGTGCAGTCATGAGCAGTGGCGTAGCTAGGATTTCATGGGGGGGGGGCGGGATAAGCACGCGAAGCGTGCGAGTCACCTAGGGTGAGGGTGCAGGGAGGGGGGGGGGGGACTTAAGGAAGCTCCGACGTTGCTTTGTCGTTGTTCCTTGTCTGCTCCCGCTTTTCTTACATTCTCTTACCTTTTTCTCATCTCGCTCACGCTTTTTCTTTCTTCTTTTTTTCTTTTTTCCTTTCTTTCTGGCGTTTTAGTGGGGGGAGGGGAGGACCGCCCCATCGCCCCCTGGCTACGCGCCTGGTCATGAATCTAGTTGTCTGTCACAACAGAACACAAAACCTTGATTGATCTCTGAAGTCACCCCTAAAAGAGTTTTATTCTTATTCACTCTAAATGCACTCCTTCCCAAATTCACCCGTAACAGAGTGAATGCGTTCACTCTTTTTTGATGAGGGAAAGAATCGTTAGAATTATACTTTGACACTTAGAACATTTAGGGAGTCATTGGGCCCCTTAACAGAAAAAGCCACCAGGTGTTTGAAAAAAAATCATGGATACTACTAGTATCCATGAAAAAATGTAGGCTGTTATTTTAGCAAACACACAAATATCAGGGTGTGAAAAAGATTAAAAACTCGTTTAAGTGTAAATGGACCCCTGAACAGAAAGGAACCCCTTCCCCCTTCCTTTTTAGTAAAAGAAAAACAAAACAAAACAAAGAGGAAGAGGAAAAAATCAGGGTTTGATATTTCAAAAGCAAAGAATATATATTATACATTTAACCATAAAAACTCCTTCCAGGTCAGCCCGAAAAGCAAGGAGGCTTCGTTTATAATCAACCCTTCAGCTGACTTAAAAGTAGGGAAATTCAAGTTGGTGAATTTAGAATGAACAAGTGATCAAAAGGGGGGGGGGGGGGAATGGTGAGAGAATTTGGAACCGAATCGGATGACCAGCCTCCGATACATGAATGCATTAATTAATACATAGACACATAAAACAAACTGAAATAAGAGTATGAAGAAGGATTCTAGAATTACCAATATAACAGCTGACGCGGAAGCTAATTTGATACATCGTGTTCATTTAATGAATGGGAGTAAAATTTATAGATGTGTGTTAAAAGATTTCAAATTTTGACCCCACCTCGTCCCCCCTCCCCCCCCCCCCCCAAAAAAATGGGAACGAATGAATAAGAGAATAACTTTATAGACAGAATAGAGTTATCGGAATACAAATCCCATTCCTCGCCTAGCGCCCCCCCCCCCCCCCCTCCACAAGCATATGCCTTGGCATCCATAACTTCACACAACTGACCTTATTCCCTGACCCCCCCCCCCCCACCTTATAAACAGGAATCAGTGTATTTCTACCATATCTATTTCTACGTGTATACCAAATTCTGAAATAGGCAACGTGTGGCTGATTTGGAGGAGTTTGATTGGCTCCAAAAGGTGACCACAAGAGTACACTTTTCTTTAGGGGTGTTACCATGACGTGATACGTTAGCACAATAGAGATTCGGATCCCCTTCGCAGCTAAATCCTTCGTCGAATGGTCGAAAGGAACCAATCGCCTGGTCGGAACCAATCGCCTATGACGATCGCATTTAGTCGACCAAAGCGGATCTAATCGGCGGGTAAATATTCAGCCGATTGGTTCCAGAGGATCCAATCGACTGCCCGGAACAAATCGACTATGACACCGGCGGCGCTCCGTTCCCCCTCCGCCCCGAAAAGTGCCACCCCTTTAGGGATAAGCCGCCGCAATGGCATTTATTCTGCCATTTACACTCGGGGTGCTCCTGGGGAGCCCGAATAAGCCATACATACTGGAGTTGGGGCGCCCCAACTCTTAGTATGAAAAGGGTATGAGTTAAAGTTTTGCCATTTTCCCACAAGGTTTCAAAAAGCACAAGAAATTTTGATGGTGCTCTGAAATGGAACATGAGAATGGCTATATTTTGAACATGCATTGTTTTCCTGCATGCCAAGTGCAAGACAACAGAGATAATCATCAAGAAAATGTAAACTGTCTACTACTAGTAACTTCTCTTTAGTATAATCATATTTTGACGATATTTTTTGTTGACATCTGTTTTCAGTGAATAAAAACAGGGGGAAATTTCTCTTGCTTTAGTATATGATTTTTATCTATACATAGGCATAATATGTTTTGAACGCTAAATAAAACTTGTTCTTTTAACATAGGAAAACTGAGTAGGTATTAATGAACTACACTGTAAAAAATTGATGTAGAAATTACTGGCAGCAGAGTTGCATGCAGTAATTTATAAATTCCGTAAATGATACATTAGAATACTGTATCATTTATAGTTGAATACTCCATTTTACAGCTGTTTACAGTTTTACCGTACAGCATAAACAGTACAATATTGTAAATGCTACAGTAATTTTTTGACAGTGTACCTATTTCAGTATGACGGGAGATGATTAGAATATGTGTGGAGGGGGGGGGGGGGGGAGGCGTACGGACCTTACGCCCTATCCAGCCTCGGATCCGCCATTTTGTTTTTCATTGATTTTACATGAGGTCCACCACCAGCCAAGATTTTCATATAATTATTTAAAAATCGGTCAAACACGTGGCTTTTTTCCTAACAAATGCTTCATATAACATGATAAGAAGTGATTCACTAAAACACATCCACCGTGGAAAAAAAAAAAGCACTAGACATGTTAGACGGATTAGAAGTCTTAGGGAGATACTGAATAACTGCCAGACATGTACTGGTCTCTCCCTCAATTCTCGGTACAGATTTTTACTACGTCAATGTGTGTCAATAATCTATTTGAGAAGCTTGAATAAGGTTTCAAGTAGACCACTTAGATTATGAGTTCATGATTACGCAGAAGATTTCAAATGAACTGGCTTTCGACATAATGATCACACTCGTTTCTGTTATATATATATATCTATTATTTTTGTTCTATTTTCTGCTATAATGTTGTAATTATACGCAATGACGTAAACAGCAGTGGATTATCTCGGTTATCAATCTTTCGTTTTACTGTAATACTACTGAATATCTAACAGACATGTACTGGTCTCTCTTATTCTCCGTACAGATTTTTACTACATCAATGTGTGCCAATAATCTATTTGAGAAGCTTGAATAAGGTTTCAAGTAAACCATTTAGATTATGAGTTCATGATTACGCAGAAGATTTCAAATGAACTGGCTTTCGACATAATGATCACACTCGTTTCTCTTATATATATCTATTTCGTCATTATTCTTGTTCTATTTTCTGCTATAATGTTGTAATTATACGCAATAACGTAAACACCAGTGATTATCTCGGTTATCAATCTTTCGTTTTACTGTAATACTACTTCTTCAGTCCCCAGGCGTGGCTTAAAAAAAAACCACCCACGATGTTTTAATAAAAAATACCCTGCACTTGTATCAGTTTCAACCACATATAGTCTTTTTTTTTTTTTTAAAGCAGTAAATTATCTCGGTTTAATTCATTTTTTATGTAATATTGTTTTCCTGTAAAATACTCTTTTTTTTTCCTCTGACGGGGGGATGTGTCTCATTGAAGCCTGTACATCATCCAGGTAAATCACTTTCTGAAAAGCACCCTAAACGGGGATTAAGGTAGGGGTGGTTTTGATACCCTAAACGGGGAAACCCATGAACGATCTCAGATAAGCGGGGATATATTCAACTAAACGTTTTCCCCGTTTTTTCTAGTAAAAAAAACCTGCTTCTTTCTCATTTCCTTTTTCTAATTGCCGCCCATTTGCCGGCTGATTTGTCATATTTCATTCCATCGTCGGGGTCTATCATATTTCCTACCCCTTTCGAGTTCCGTGTGAAACCGGTACTAGTGAATTCGATACCCTTTTTTCTGATTTTTGCTGTTTTTGATACCCTAAAGTGGATCCCCGGGTTCCCCGCCCGGTGCTGAAAAACGACCCCTCTTCTACGTTTTTGTTTGCGCGGATGATGTACAGGCCTCAATGAGACACATCCCCGGGCTTAAAATACCAACGATCTTTTATACGAGGTACCACTTAAGGATAGCAATTTCAACCTTGTTAATATTTTTTTAATGATCAGAAACTACCATTTTCCACTCCACTGTCTTTATTCAGATACTTATCACTTATATTCTATGGTGCCATAATTGACTGAAATACTTTGGGTATCAAAATAAGCGAGGTTAATTCAAATTTAGAGGGTCAATCATGTCAATTTTCCAAGAATATTTCCTCTGACAATTTACATGTCGCTTAGGAAGAAAACTCCTCACCTTTCCACTGCTGCCTCACTTGTATCATGATAAGGGGGTCATTGGTTTCAAAAGGGGGCAGCCGATTCCCCCCCCCCCGATCTGCCCCTGCTAATGTTATGCATGTCCGAGTTCATTTTAATTGAATGTGATGGGAAGAATTTCTTCTTTTGTTTTGTTTTTTGTTTTTTGTTCTTCTTGTTTTTAAGTTTGGGGAAGAAAAGTTATAATTATGCACTGCATGGGCGATCAGAGGAGAAAAATTGCTGCGGCAAGGCATAAACTTATCCAGAATCCACGCGGAGACAATACCACAAAGCGTAGGCACTGCACAGAATAACAAGAGGAAGAGAATCTTTCCAGTAACCACTGGCAATATAATTTTAACCTGCCATGTTGAGCAGGAAACCAGTGAATACTTCTTCCATTTTCCGAACATAATTGCAAAAAAGGGAACCTGTATACCTGGCATCTTCACACTATGAACATGACGGACAAAGAAAGTGGACAAAATAAACAACCTCTCATTCTCCCCTTCACAATGGTTTTGGTAGTCAAAAGAACATCCCTTCACAGCTATTATGTTTAATATCATGTAGTTCCAAGTGAATATGCATGTGACACCTGTTCCACATATTTTAGACAATAGCAGTGAAGGGATGTTCTTTTGACTACCAGAACCATTGTGAAGGGCAGAATGGGGGGTTGTTTATTTTGTCAGCTTTCTTTGTCCGTCATGTTCATAGTGTCAGTAAAATATATCCCTCATGCTGTGTGACATCACTGACGCAAGTGAGGCATCAATGTAAAGGGGATCGACTGAGGTCCTCCTTCTTTCTAAGCTATATAATGTAAAAATGAATAGCAACGTCCCCTATTATTTGGAATTACCTTTATTTTGAAACACGCTGTATGTTCTTCTGCCTGTTCTGGTTGCAGAACAAACTCAAGATGACTTCATTGTGAACATTAGTCTCTGCTTTCATTTTATTCAGAGATTATGGTTACATTTCCCTGTTCTATTCATTATCCAATATTCTATTTATTATCCAATATTAATGATGCTATCCTCGTCATAATAATGATTGATTGATATTGTTCCTCCCTTTTTTCTTGTTGCAGAACAAACTCAAGATGAGTTTCATTGAGAACTCACCGCCATTTTATATTTCATACGCTATTATAAGTATCTGATACATAATATGACATTTGATGCTATCTGCATTGATAAGTATATTCTTCTTTTTGCAGAACAAACTCAGAATGACTTCCTTGAGAACATCAGCCGCTTTTTTCATTCTGTTCTGCAGTGTAATTCACAGTGCCATGGCATATAGAGTGTGTAAGTATAGGCTTACTATGTTTGAAGTATAGTTTGGTACTTGTTCTATAATGCTCTTAAAAGTTTATACAACTATACTCAAGTGATGCAGATTAGATACTGTTTTGACTAGGTTATGACTGATGATCCAGCGGCTGCGGAACGTTTTTCTAGGGTGGGGGGGGGGGGGTGACATCCAAACAGGAGGGGTCCGGGGGACGGAGCCTCATAAAGCCCTTGGGCTTTATGGTTTTGCGATCCTATATTTAAGTATTAAATTTTTACAATTTATAGTAGTTTTCTCTTTTTCTTTTTTAAATCTCCTTTTCCTTTTTTTTTTCTCTTTTCCATTTTAATCCGAAAGTGTGGGGCGCTCCATTCCCACCCACCCCCCCCCCCCCCCCCGCTTTCGCGGCCCCTGTAATCCGCGTATATAAATGGTGTAAATATGAATGAATATATCAGTCAAAATGAAATCAATTTGTTGATCGTTTTTGTTATTTTGATTTTGTTTTGTAGACTATGGTTCCTGGTATCTCTACGTTTGGATTCCCTTCCTCATCATCGCAATCATCAGATGTTGCTGCTACTTAAACAAAAGTCAGGAACCCGAACGGCGTATCGTCTACGTGGAGGGCACCCCCATCAACCAGACACAGATGACATCGGCGACAGTTGTCAACACCACAGCAGTGACGTCGGGGGTGGGCGTGGTCGTTCCTCCTCAGTCCCAGCCGGCTCCTCCCTATGGACAAGGGCAAGGAGCCGTCATCAATTCGGCGTATACGCCGGGGCCAGAGGCCGCTTACCCGCCACCAACCGCCGAGCCAAACGCGTATCCACCGCCTCCTGCTTACAATGACGCGGTTAAGCTGCCGATCACTGATCCGGCTGCTGCTCCCAAGTAACTAAAGTCACCAGTACAATCGGGTGAAATATCACAAATTAAGTCTATTTCAAGTTCTATATGCGTATGTACGTCTTTCATCTAATATAATTTTTTATAAATGCGTAGTCAACTCAAATTACAGACCCATAAGAAGAGGTCGAAAATATCGAGGGCCCTAGCAGAAAAAAATAAGGTCATAACGAAGTTAACAAATATAACTGCATAAAATTATGATCACGGTGAAATGGTATTTTATTTAAAAGTACTCTTGCTTTGTATAGCCTATAACAGGCAAGAGATAGAATACACCTTTGGACTGGAGCTTGTGTTTGGTGGTGGGGGAGGGGGGTGGTTGGATTGTCACCATCCCTTCAATGTTAACTTAAAACAAAAAGAAAACATATCAAATTCTTCTGGCAAGCAAGCACGCCCCCGACACCCCCCCCCCCCCCAAAAAAAAAGAAGAATAAATAAATAAAGTCATCAGTCTTTTGGGGGTGCACATTTTTACTCTAAAATTATATGACGAGACAAAATAGATGTGATTTTTTTTTTCACTCACAAAAATCCACTGACAAGACAACTTAAGGAGTAGAAGTAGAGGAGAGGGACATTCATTTAATATTATGGCCCCTGTTTTTTTTTTTTTTTTTTTTTTGAGGGGGGTCGCTCCTTTATATTCAGACTATGTGGTAGGAGATACAAATCTTTTCTCTATTGTAAACGAGTCAATTCTGAATTACGACGATCATTCTTTCAAATGTGATAATCATCAAAATCTTGATATATATCATCATGGATACTTGGCAATGGAAGGGATTTTCGTAATGGATTAATAATCAGATACTGTGGTACCATCAGTTGTCAGAGCTACAGAGAGTGGTAGCAATTATTTTACCTGTTACAGTAAGATGTCAGAATTTCCTGTTCCGTTAGGTCGGGTAGGCTGAACTGTTTCTCCGTCTTGATTACAGGCTTAACTGAAATATTATTTCATCAACTTTCTAAATCTGAATGTGTGTCTCATGCAGAATCTGGAAAAATAGGCTCCTTGTAGCCTACATCAAAGTGATCTTGCTGTGGATAGAATTCGCCACTTGCAGCAAGGAAAGGGTTAACAACGTGAAAATTTGCAACTTGCATTCCATCTGCAATACTGAAATACAATATTATTCGTAATAGCGCATACAGTATTTCGTCACCCGTTCACTATCATGGCGAACCGTTATACTTTGGAATGCATGATGAAAATGGCGTATTGGAAGGCCCATGTAGTCCTGAGCGGTTTATAAAACTACGGTATAATATGAGGCTTTGCTCGGGATAAATAAAATCATTATCTGTAAAATAATAATGAAAACGATACTGCACATCACGCTACAAGCATTCACACAAATAATGTTATTTTCATGAGTTTACAATGCAGAATTAGATTTAGTGTAATGTTAAGATCAAGAATTTGAAAAGAGGCTTTGAAATACACGGGTTTGTTGGTACATTTATTCACTCGATAATTTTCCTCTGTCTTTCAAAATGATATTGTCTTATCTCGTAAAAAATAATAAGGGGGGTTTAAGGCTTTTACATGAAAGTAAAGCAATGATGGGATGTTAGCTCCTTTTACAACATCGAGCGAAAATATTACGTCATGGTAAGGAAGAAAAGATGCTAAGATACCAAAAGTTGTTTTAAGACAGACTTCTTGTTTTGTTGTTGTTGGGGTTTTTTTTTTACTACTTATACATGTAATGGTGCGTTTTTCATGCTGTTATCATGTGTGTAAAGTGAAAAGTAATTTTATGTTGTGTAAAAAAAAAAAGTGAAGTCGGCCATCTTGAATCATGCCCAGCAAGTCAACCAGCCTCGACTGGCACAGAGATACAACACCACCACCATGCATGTACGCGTCGAGACAGATATACTCCTTTACCAAAAGAAGACCAACAGTTCTTATCATAATTATTCCTCAAAGGAGTACTAACTGTTCTTTGTAGAATTATTTTTTTCTCAAAACATTCGTGACTTGTTCCAGCCGCGTAGCCGGGGGGGGGGGGTTTGGGCGGTCGCCCCCCCCCCCCCCGGAAAAAACGTAAACAAGAAAAAGAAAAAAACTTGAGAAGAGAAAAAGGTGAGAGAACGTAGGAAGAGATGTAGAAGACAAGGAATTTTGACCAAAAAAAAAAAAGTCAAAACCGGCACGCTTTGCGCGGGAGGAGGGAAACTCCCCCCTCCCTGCACACCCCCCCCCCCCCTCATAAGGAGAGCGCTTTGCGAGCTCTGTATGTAATTTCGCACGCTTCGCCTGCTCACTACCGCCTTCCCCGGTCCCCCCCCCCCCCCCCCCCCCCAATAAAAAAAAAAAAAAATGAAATCCTAGCTACGCCGTTAACTTGTTCACAACCGTGACAACTCTCCTGATATCAGTAATTCTTTCTCCTTTCCCTCTTTGTTTTTCTCTTCACCTCATTTCATCTCATTTTGTTCAAACATTGAAAACAAAAGCCCAAAATAGTCTTGTGTAAGTTTTTTTAAAACAGATTTCATTCCACCGTCATCCCTTTTCTTTCCTCTATCTAATTTCCCTAAAATCGCCCCATAAGTGGGCTCTTTTGTTGCAAGAAAATACTTGTGTCAACAACCTGTCTCTGAGGCTACCACATGGTGTTGCCGAAATTCCACAATTGTGAAATAATTAAAGTAATATTTTTAGTGTATAAAGCTAAATGTAACCTATACTGTATATACAATTTGAACTCATATTCTTCCGTTACAAACTATATATACTGCGAATGCAAATGCTGTTTATGATTGCAAAATTTTGATGAGAAATCTTGAACGCAGTCTTACATGCACAATTTCTTATCAAACAGTCATGATGTATAATTGAAACGGTAATGTATAAATCTGAACAGAATTTCGAAAATTCACTCAGTGTTGAGGCTAGATATTTCATCATTTGAGTATCCTCTTTTGCAGAGAGTCACAAACTCTGACTCTCATCAGTTGTTGTCCAATTTTTCATTTCTTACGACATGTTTCCTACGTTATTGACTTGCTTTGAGTTGGATAGAGAATGGCAATTAGGCCTACTAGAGCTAAAGCGCATATTCCATAGTTTGATTCGAGTACGACGCACTCTAAATTTCTTCGACTTAATCATGAAGGGACAACTTTTTTTTAATCGATTTCAAAAATCTTTATCTAATAGATTTAAAAATCAATCTTATTGATTATAATTTCTTAATGCAATTTAGGAGTTGTCCTTAATTACAATCAACTTAGATTAATCCAAGAGATTTAGAGTGCGGGTGAATTAAATGTTAAATTTGAGTCCCGTCATAAGGTGTACAATTATTTCTTTTTTTCCTTCTTTTTTTTTTTTTTTGGTTTTGTTTCTTGTTTCTCTGTATCAGGTAGTTTGTTAATTTTGTCAACTTTTTATGTATAATTTGAGCAATGTAAATTTCCATTACCTTGTTTATCTACACAGTTGGACAATAAAATCTCTGAATCGCCCTCAGAACAGTTGGTTAAAAATCCTTAGGTTGGTAAAACCTAAATGTTGGTTAACAAATTTTGTATGTAGAATATATTATGGTTTTTTTTTTAAAAACCAACTGTTGGTAGGCTCATTTTTATTCAATGGTTTTTAACCAACTCTTCTGAGAGTGACGAAAGAAAGACTATACTAAAACAACATTGCATCGTCATCCGAGTATATTTGCATGAACCATAATCGTTTTTATATAGACTAGCCACCCAATAATGCTCTTTTTACAAACCATGAGAATGACATGTTTTTATCTATCGCTTGAAAAATCACCATATGAAATAATGATTTAATCCATAACAATCTGTCCTGAATGGTTAGAGAAAGCAGACAAATCAGGCAGTTTGGCGAAATTTGATTGAAATCTGATCAGTTTATAATACACTAATTTCATTAGTGTTAATTGGAAAGGTGAAATCACTCTGTTATACGGAAGTAAGAAGAGCACGTCTGGCCCCTGCCCCCCCCCCCCCATAATATTGGCCAAGATAAATCAAAAGAGAAGGGGGAAACACGATAAAAATTACTTTCGAAAATCAACTCAATTAAGTGCATTTTCGAAAGCCAGTATTGTACTGCCCAAACACATCATGATCGGATTGCGAACTGGCACCCTTGTATGGGATTCCTAAACTACTGATTTTGTCCCCTTTTTGCTCCCAGCATGCTCTATTCTGATCAATGAGAGCTTTATTTTTTGAGCAACATCTGTTAAAATGTATTTGTATACATACTAAGGAAATTCACGAGAAGCCACAAAGGATATAATGTTTCTTAGAGTCTCTGGTTTTGAGTAGCCGTAAGTTGGCGCTGTTGTAAATACATCATAATCAGGGTCAGTTCGTTGTTGCTTTAAGTTGATTTTTTCGAAAGTAGTTTTTATTGTGTTGGGAGAAAGAGACAGATATAGAAGAAAGTGTGAAAGGGATGGGATTATACGACACCTTCCTCACCCCATCATTCCCCATGGAATTGCCAAGAGAAATAAGGAAAAAAGAAGAAAACTGAGGAGTAATAATCAAAGTGCATGAGGTAGAAAATGGCAATATAAAGGTTACAGATTTCATTTCATAAGTGTTAATAATGAATTTTCTACACTCAGCGAAGGGTGTTCAGCTACACAGTTTGTGCTGAAAAACTAAACAAAAACGAACGAACCAACAAAAAACACTGGTAATCCCCAAATCTTAAAAAGGGGGGCACTTTGGGCACATTAATCAGTCGGTAACATCGCTTTCAGCCTAAAATTTTGCGTATCCTAATTGCTTTTAAGAAAGTGAACAACTGAACATCATTTCAGTTGGAGCCGTCTGTGTTGTAGTCCAATATAGCTTGTCAAAAGAAATCGTTAAGCACTCTCAAGATCAATACATGTTTACTACTTCCCGCAAGAGGGTGCTATTAAATTTTCCTAGTCAGTGCCATCATTGATGCCGACAACGACGGCACGGCACGGTCTTCAGTCGGAGCCAATCATTGAGCTTGGTCAGCTTCGTTCCTCTCTGCACGATCGCCAAGCTATTACAGCAACTATCCAATTAGATTCGAACTGAGTTGACCAAGCTGTTGATGACTTCGAATCTGTTCTTGAAGCCATAAAAGCTTTTATCCAAATTCAATTAATTGATATCTTGTCAAAGTGGAAAAAGAGGTTTAAGTAGGCCCTAGAATGTTTCTACCTAAAGTATAACTTGAAATATTTTAGGTTTCATGATACCAGTGTCGTAATTGGCCAAAATTTTGTGGAGGCTTTTTATTATTATTATTATTATTAATGGTTCGGCGTCACCTGTGCCTGGGAGGGGAAAAGCAAACTGAATCACTGTAACCCTCAGGTCTCTCCTCCCGATATCACTGATTGGGGGTGTGCAGGTGGACCACATACACCGGGGTTTCCCCCTACTCTTATACGAATAGTGCAGTGGGATCTTTAACGTGCAAAGGTGGTGACTCTCCTTTACACGGGACCTCCACTGAACGTCCTATCCGAGGGACGGAGTGTTTTCCACTGTAGCATAGCCTGCGTCTATGAAACAGGGAGGGGCACGATAACACACAACGTAGGCTTCAGTCATCCGCCTTGGCTGGACTCGAACCCACGGTCTTTTGGTTCGAAAGGCAGACGCTTTACCGACTGAGCCAACTCGCTTCCTTATCAAAAAAGGGGGAAAATAAAAAGGGGTGGGCTGCTGACAAGCAAGCAAGCAAGCATGAAAAAAAATGAAAAAAAGAAGAGAAAAAAAGTGGTCCTCAGGGAAAATGAAAATTATGAATACAGAAGGGTCCAATGGGCTGAGCTAAATATTCAAGAAAATTTGATGCAGTGACAATATTTAAAAGAAAAAATAATTGAAAAAAAAAGCGTCGGTCGTGAATTTTTGGGGGTGGGGGTGGGGATGGGGCAGCAGCCCCCCCCCCCCCCCCACCAGTATGCCAGAGAGGACTGCCGTTATGGGAGGATCCAGTATAATAATAGGAGGCATGCCAATCAGGTTTTTGTCATTCCATAATCAAAGCAGGACGAAATAGGTATTACAGCTATTTTCATGACTAGGCTACCAGTATACTAGTATAATCATGCCATAATCTTATTTTTTAAAAAAGTTTATGGCATGATTATAGCATGACTTCTCACGCTCAACATTGTGGTCTTCGGTATTGACCCGTGTGGGAAACATTAAATCCGGACTGCACAACTTTCAACGGCATGCTCAGCAATGTATCATCTTTCGAGCTATTCCTACAGCACCAACACTTACACTTTTTCTCAAAGTCTCTATTCCCCATAAAAATTTCGACATCCGTAATTAACCGACTAAGGGTAGTGGATTTGTTGGTCCAGCTTGGGCTTCAGAATATCTGCAGGGGGACCACCCCCCAAAAAATAACAACAAACAAACAAACAAACAAACAAACAAAACAAACAAAACAAAACAAAACAAAAACAAACAACACACAACACATGAGTGAAAACATATTATGTGAAGGTATGAAAGTGGTCGTTTTCATTTTCTTTTCAAGTTTTTACTCTTTTCCCCAATTAAAGAAAATAAATTGTCTTTCGATGGTATATGGGGGAAGGGGAGATGCCTCACGTGTATTATGGCTAAGCCAGTTCTTGTTCAGAGTTATCAGAGTATATAAGTTTTGTTAAGGAGCCGAAATTGAACGACAGTTTGATCAATTTCTCTGGTCTCATTCCTTTTTTTCTGATGACCTGCTTTTTTCTCTAAACAGGGGTGGCACTACAGAAGGGGGAGGGGAGGCCGCCCCGATGATTTTTCAAGTGATAAAAAGAAGAAGAAGAAGAAGATGATGAAAGAAGAAAGAAATAAAGAAAGAAAGAAAGAAAGAAAGAAGAGTATGGGGGAGGGCATGGTCATTCAACTATGAATAGCCTTATCTTTTATACACAAATAAACTCAACTGTAGGTCATCTTGTACCCCTAACAAAATACCCGGGCGCTGCCCCTGCCTTTATATACCCTGATCTTGCATGACTGTGATGAAGCAAGTTTCAAAAGACACGCAAGAATAATTAGACTATTTTTATTATAAAGGCAAATAATCAAAAAGTTACTAAGAGATAATCTCCTCCGATACACGTACAGATATAAGGAAGGATATTACCGGTAAGTATTACGTCAAGAAGTTACATTACCGAGCATAGGCGTCGGGGGGGGGGGGGAACACTCCCACAAACTTAAACTATAGGGTATGCCCCCTCCCCAATTTTACCATTTTTAGCTGAGGATTTTTTTTTCTTTTTGCATGTCAGCAAATTTTTGGTGTATACCCCCCAAAAAGTCCCCCCCCCCCCCACAAAAAAAAATTCAAGCTGAGAACCCTTTTTTTTATTTAGGGTCCCTCATAAAAATGTAAAACAGATTGACGCCCCCATTTCCGAGTCCCGGCCAAACTGGACCCTCCTCGATCTCCAGTATATTTTGTTTGCCTTGCTTTCATTTTGTTTGTTTGTTTGTTTTGTGTTGTTTCATTTACTAGCCAACCAGAGAGAGAGAGGGAGAGAATAGAGGGCGTATTTATAAACCCGATGAACTGATCCCAAGATCTCGTGTGGTTTCGTATCTTAAAGTTAGCTAACCACGAGTCGTTCACTTGCCTCCGGTAACTTGTACTTAAAGTTAGGTAATTACGAGCCTTAATTTTTAGGGCTATGGTGTGAAAATCCCCTAATATTCGTCATTTTGAAAAAGTATTGCCAAAAATTCATTTGCACCAAGTTTGGGCTGACACAATGCTGACACAATGCAAATCAAAGGCACTGTGTACACTGTTATTCATTAAATTGGAATCTTTCTTCTTCTTTTTTTTTTTTCTTCCCTCCGAATGTTGCACTCACCAACTGATTGTGACAATAATGTATTCATGATTAATGAAGCTTAGATCTTTCCAGGAGTACAGAGTATTGTGATTCAATGCATGGCCGTATATACAAAGGGATTTTTCAGTCGAGGCGGGGGCAAAATGGTGCAATGCATGCAGTATTGAAAATTTCATTACATTTTCTTTGTTTTTCAGGAATATTCTGAGGGCTGCCCCTACCCCCCCCCCCCCCCCCCCAGCTGCGCACGGACGTACCATAGACGGTCAGTGCTGAAGCAATTGCAATAGTTTTAGCAGAACTGTTTTTTGTTCCTGGGGAGCGTTTCATGAGAGGACTTGTCGGATGTTTTATCCGACAAAGTCTGTTTTATCCGACAGTTGCCACAGTAACGATGCTTCTCAGCCAATCAAAATCAAGGAAAGATGTCAGATCTGACAACTTGTCAGACAACAAATTGTTGATGAAACGCTCCCCTGATCCACTGCCTCATGCACACTGTAATAAATAACAAGGGAATCTATTATTATATTACTTCTCTGATTTTTCAGAGCTAGCCGTATATGGCTATTTTGGAGTGAAAAGGGATAAAAGAGAGCGAAAGAGAAAGAACAGAGGCACCAATCAGACATTAAAAGGACATGTATCAGATGGACATTTACTGGAATTGGTGTATTGCAATACACGGAAAGGGGCCCTGAAAAGGGGGCACTTATCATAATAATTAAACTGGACGCTCATTAGAAGTGGAGAGGGACACTTATCGGTTTCGAGAGAGAACTTACGAGCAGGCACGTAGCCACCGGGGGGGGGGGGGGATCACGGGGGAGTTTGTGTTGAAATCTTATTGTTACTACCAAAAAAAAACATATACTAGAGGAAGTAATGTCAGAAAGTCCACCCTTTTGCATCTTAGCCCTCTTAGATGAGCAAAAATTTTCCAAAGGGAAGGGAGACACCCAGGGTGACCAGACGTCCAGTATCTTACAGTCCCGTATTTGAACCTTTATTTTGTCCTGCGTCCCGTATGACCCTCTCCGGGACACCGTTTTGTCCGGTGTTTCAAACTTACTGATCCTACTGATGAAATCAGGGGCGTAGACAGCGGGGGGGGGGGGGGGGGGGGGGATGAGGGGTATGCATCCCCCCCCCCCACCTCACAAGGTGGGGGATGACATGTACAATCATCCCCCCCCCCCGGTTTTAGGGAAGGATGTTTGCTTACAATTAAACTGAATTAACATGTTTAGAAATGATAGGAACAGCAATAATGATAATAATAATTAGTAATGTATTATATTTATGCCTATGATAATAATAATAGTTATCATCATCATCATCATCATCGTTAATGTGACTGAAATGACGATTACTATCATAACTATATCGATCATTATTCTGATTTATGTAGTTATTTATATTACTTTTGGGTAATTTCGGCGCTGTCACATATTTTCTGTAGTGGTGTAACAACAAAATTTTAAAAAAAGATAAATAGCGTGATGCAAATATGCAGTAATGTGTGTCAGTCCATATTCTATATTCGTTTGTCACGTGCGTATAATTATTTTCTATTTATGCATCATTGGCGTAAATCTCGGGGAGATGGGGGATATATCCCCCACTTTTTTGAGAGGGGGATGGCGTGTACAAATATCCCCCACACCTTTTAAGGAAGAAATGATATTTGAATTAATCGTTAATAAAATTTCTAATAATCTGTCATAAACAACCGGAATTTCTATTTGAAAATGCGATTTAAAACCTGAAAAGCGCTTATTTTTGGCTCTCTCGCTTCGCTCGCTCATCATATTTTAAAATTTTTGTTTGAAAATGAAATGGAAAACCAGAAGAGTGGCTAGCTCGCAAGATAAAAATTAAAATGTGTGTAAGGGGGTCTGTGCAGGTGGGTGAGGGCGTGTGTTTATACTTAAGTGTGAGTTCGACAGAAAAAAAAAATCGGCAAAAAAGTCGATCATCCCCCCCCCCCCCCCCCCACTCCTCAAAGTGGATTTACGCCGGTGCTGTGCTTTCGGGCGTATGTGTGTGGGTGTGTGTATCTGTATCTGTATACGAAATTGATCCTCGATTTCTCGTGAACGGCAAATCATCCCCCCCCCCCCCCCCAGGTGTAAGAACGCCACTGGATGAAATAATGGATATATCCAGCCAAAAATAGATAGTTACTACATAAAAATGAAGCATGCGAAGAAGAAATTTGTCATATTTTTATCTTATTTTATTGTGTGTGGTTTTTTGTTTTGTTTTGTTTTGTTTTTTGGTTTTTTGTTTTGTTTGTTTTTTGCTCGATTGCTTCTATCGCTCGCTAGGTTTGGAAAGTAGAATTTTTTCCGGGGAAACACCACATTCCCGGGAAACACCACAATCCCCGAGCTAAAATGGACAAAGTGCAATATTATTAAACAGTGATTCATGAACTGGGATATCACAGACGTCAATTAAGATCCCTGTAATCTCTTATGAATGTCTTGATATTTTAAGCGCCAATTATGAGAATAATTTTGAAAGCGGATTCTTGATTTTCAAAAGAAAAGGTTGGAATAAAATCAAAACCACCGAATTCCAATATCACTGTGAGTACCAACTTTGATATATCTCTTTTCTAAAGACATGAAAGAGGGGGACACCGCCGAGAGAATGGCATACCCTCTCCCTGTCGATGTAGAACCAAACGTGAAAATTCTGATCTGCAGCTTGGAGTGCCCGAGAGTATTTGTATTTTCTATCTAACAGCAGGATCAGTATGTCGAAAATATATATAACCATACCCATACTGACCTGAATAATAACACCAAAGCTTTACTTAACACGAATCCCATGTTACTTATTTTTTTCATTCTTACAAAATAAATTTACTATTAGTCAATTAGCGAACATCTCCTCATTCGTTTGAAAAGAATGTAATCATGCAATTTTTAAAAAAAAAATTACAAGAATCTATCTAAAACCCTCCCAAAGCATTAAGAGATGCAGAAATAAGCCTAAATAAAACAATTTAACTTCCCTCTAATCTAATCACCCCTTCAAATAATGAGGAGGGGATTCCGCTGTGTAGTGTTGGTTAAAGTCAACTTTTCAGACGCCATCAGTGACTCATGAAGCCCGTTCACAAAGATTTTGCTCGCTCGCTGCATGCGCTCGCTCGCGAATTCATTATTGTGCCTTGCCCTCTGGCCCTCTGAAGTCAAGACCAAAAAGTCCCATATTATAGGGAATCCAAAATCTGGGGAGCGTTTCATGAAGAGTTTTGTCGGTGAAAATCACCGCCAAATGTTACAAGCTACTGAAAATCCTCGCATCTGATTGGCTGACAGCAAATTAGTCGGTGAAAATCCCCGACAAAACTCTTCATGAAATGCTCCCCTGGTCACCCTGGAGACACCCTCCCCCAAGACAACTATCAATATTCAGTTCTGTGCCCCCCCCCCCCCCCCCCCGCCGGCCCCGGGCCCCCGGAACATCAAACTCTCGCTACGGCCCTGCTTACAAGAAAGCAAACGGGGCACTCGGACTTTCAGATTTGGTGTGTCTCCATTTTTTTTTAAAGGGCACGTATGCCAGAATAGAAAAGGGAAACTTATATCAGAAAACAAAAGGGGCACTTAATATAACTCGTTAACAGAATGAGAAATGGAACAAACTAGAAGGGAAAAGAGGTAGTTATCAGACTCCAAATGGGGCACTTGCCAAAGTGGAAAAAGAGAACTTATGAGAGACGAAAGGTGCACTTATAACATTTCAATAGGACATTCATTAGAAAAAAAGCGCATTTCTCAGAAGGGCAAAAAAGTGGGGTGAAAAGGGGTAAAGGGTCACTAATCTTGTGTAAAAGGGGGCAGTTGTATAGATTTAAGAAAGGCGGCTTATCTTATAAGAGAAAAGGGGCACTTATTAAAAAAGAAAATGGGCCTTAAAGAAATTAGAGGGCATTTTTCATGGGTAAAAGGGGGCACTTGCTGCTTTGAAAAGTGGGGAGGGGGCATTGTGCTCCCTGCCCCCCCCCCCCACTCGCTGCCCCTGAATGTGGCTTGCCAGTAATTTAATGGGCTTGTTTCTCGCCTCATTGTTGGAAGAGGGAACCATCAATGTTTTCAGCGTGCATGCATGTCAACGATATGGTGGTCGACTTGTCAATTTCAACACCGACGCCGCTTTGGGTAAATGTGAAAGCAGCGCTATTTTACAAGGGCGTAATAAAAAAAATCGTCCCTTCGGCTCGCGCTCGGGTGACCGGCCAGCCGATCACATAGCTCTCTGTTTATAATATTGCTCCGAGCACGAGCGTAAAATTTTAGAAAAAAAACTTTTGACCGCTTTGCGATTGTCTCTTTCTCGTGAGAAGTTGTGTTGGAATTGTCACTTTTAAGTTTTTGTTAGGTTGCTTTTATACGTAAATGCCCGGGTTACTCTGGAAATGAATTTGAATCTTGTCTCTGATTCGATCTGATCTTTTCTTAGAGATGAGATTTTGATTTAATATTCATCGGAATTCGGAAGTGAACCAAGAATATAGAGGTGAGAAACGAGATTTGTAAGGAAGGACGATGTGTGTGCAAGTCAGTTCAACGTGTATGCCGTATTGAGTTTGTGTGTTGGTGTGCATGTGATGACAGCCTGCAGCATACTGAGCTGTGAGCTAACGGGAAAGTACCGGGCTGGTATATGGCAACATGCGTGCATGCATGTTGACTAGGGTCTATGCTTGCTCGCACCAACGTCCAACTTCATTTGAATTCCATTCCATGTACATACATGTAATTGTGACACTTCGGCATTAGCTCCTATGTCTGACAGAGAGTTTAACGGTGTGAGTGTTACTCTCTTGTCCATTAAAAATTTACAGAATTAGATCTATCTCACAAATTATGCTTGTCACAGATCGATTTTGCTGCAAAGTTGACAGTGTCGGTGCTTAAAATTGATGTTAGATCAGTAACAGTTGGGCTTAATTATTTATCTAACGTACTAAGAGTCAAGACTAAGTATAGGCCTAGGTCTACTGTTGTGTAAGTTGTTGTTTGTTCCGGTTATTTGGCGTACAATTCATGTGCCGAATATTGACGCCATCTCATCTGATCTAGATCTAGATCTATGTACGGGTTTCTCAACTTTCTGTATTTTAAAAAAAAATGTTAGAGTTTTTTTTTTGGGGGGGGGGTAATACTTTTCACCATGTGTAAGTAGATTGTCAAGTGCAAGTTAAGTGTAAACACTGTAACACATGACTATGTTAGCATGGTTACATGTTTGTAATTGTAACTTAATCTTGTATTGTAAGGCCCAGCCCCCGGCCATAGCCTAGGGCTTGGCCACTCATAATCGTACTCGTAGACGTAGGGATGCTCGATTTTGGTTAGTCTGGCCCTCGATCAATACTATAGTTCTAGAAATGTCAAAATGTTTCAAGAATTCAATCATATGATGCTTCAAGGTTTCACCAGACATACTACATGGACCTCCGTGTATTGTTTTGAAATCTCGATCTTCAGAATTCAATTACAAACAACTTACATAAGACAAGTGATGGATTTAGATGATGGTATTCTAAAAGGCAGTGTATACAGCCACACGCGTGTGTCTTTACCTTACTGCCACATGCGTGTAGCTGTATCCACAGCATTGACACAAGGATACAGCCACACTCGTCGGAATTCCCACTTATACTCTGTGCCGTGGCGCTATCGCTAGCGCATTGCACACAAGCGATACACATTCATGTGACGGTGTCTTGCAAAACCCCAAAACTTGGATCGTCACAAAGGTTTTATCTCTTGAAATTCACTGACATACAAGCAATATTGTTGCTATATTGTCACCTGCTTGCTGATCATGTGAGAATGAAGTGAAAATATTGTTTGTACAATAAGTGAAATTGAGAGATAAAACCTCTGTGACAAATTAAAGTTTTGCAAATTGCACATACCGTCGCATGAATACACGTCGCTTGTACATACACCAGCAATATAGCTGTCGTGGCATGGAGTACAAGTGAGAATTCAGACAAGTGTGGCTGTATCCTCAGTCAATGCTGTGGATACAACCACACGCGTGTGGCTGTATACACTGCCATTCTAAAATACACTGGAGCTGCATGTATGTTACTATCCGTTATAAGTTGTTTTTTTTTTACTCTATAGGCCTAGGCTCTAGTGTACTTACCGGTAGAAAATGTGTTCAACTTAGCGATTTTATGATATGATCCAATTTATGTTTCTTTTTCAGGTAATTCGGTGTCCAAAAAACACAACCCTGCATTTCTTGAAAACAATCATAATTCTAAACTTCTTGAACATCCCATTGAAGTGTGATGTGGAATTAACACATGTTTTAATGGGAGGTCCATGAACTTAGACTTATGACGGTTTAGAGAAATGCCGCCCTGGTTTTCTTGGTTTTAAAATCTTGCACTGTGCAGGAATGAAGATGATGTCATCAGCATTGCCTTGGTTCTATGTACAATGGAAAATGATTATGAAGGAAAAATGTGTTAGATTATGAACTCATACACATTGCTTTCAAAGCTTTCTTTATATTATTGACCGTTTTCATATTGAAAAACTTAATGATTGTTTGAATGCCTTGGCCCTTCAATTTGTTTTCCTTTTTGTTGCTGTTGTAAATTCAGGGAGCTGAATTTTTTTTTTTTTTTTTTGGAAGGGGGGGGGGGGTATGTGACAGTATATTTTTTGAATGGTTATCACACTCTGTTTTAACAGTTATTATCCTATTACATCTACAGTACATGTATAGCGATATGACCTGTTTGTGTCATAATATGACAAACCCTCCCCCCTCCCCCAAGAAAAAATAAATCAACTCTCTAATTCACAGCAACAACGAAATGGAATACATTTCAAGGGCCAGGCATTCAAACAACAGATATAGCACTGATTTTTTTTTTAAAGCACTAAAACAGTAAAATATTCAATATAATACTAATAAAAAGCTGCTTTTAACTACATGTACAGGTGCAGTTCATAATTTAACAGAAACACATTCTTCCTTCATCACCATTTTCCCTTAGACTAGAACGAAGGCGATTCTGATGACGTCATTTTCATTTCTATGTATTGCAAGCAGTTTGAATATGGCTGCAAGGTTTTCAAACCAAAAAGGCCCCAAGACGCTGAATTACCTGATAAAAAGAAGCAAGTTGGATTGTGTATGGTGTATATCATGAAATTGATTTTTAAAATTGAACACGTATTCTAAGTAGTAGGGCCTACATGTTAGGCATACTGTAAGTACCAGTATTGCAAAAAATATCTACCGGTACATGTACAGTACATGTATGTAGAGGATAATGTGGAATTCTGGCCACTTTTCCTTCTGCTCATCAGCGAGCAGTTGGTGTGCAAAGAAGTTTGATCTGCCCACTTCTGTCTCTAAATGAGGGGCCGACCCTTCCCAAATTAGAGGCTAACGAGCTAGAGGCACATTTTTTGGTCTAACATGTACAAGGTTATTAGATTATTTATTTTCTAATCCAGCCTAGGCCACATAACATTAGGTGTATTCACACACTTAGGGGAATTGAAATTTGAGTCGCGATTCAAATCGTGATCCAAATTTCAATTTCATTGCGACTGTTCACTCACAGGGAAAGGTTGAAATTTGAATCACGATTCTAATTGCGACTCTAATTTCTTTTTTTTTAACCATTCACACACATGAGGAAGGAATGAAAACAGGCAGGAAAGCCCACAAACTTCTCCACTTAACTCTTTTGAAAACAATCTTGACAGGCAAAAATATACACATCAACAAAAAGTACTGCAGCAAAGTGAGCGAACTACACAAAAAAATCGCACTTCTTACTGTGAGTTGGATTGTGATTATTAGTGAGATTATTCTGTCTACACATGAAATAAAATCCAAATTCTAATCGCCATTAGAAAATCCGTTTTTGAATCACACTTTTTACCGTGTGTGTGAACGCCCCAATTGATAAATGATTCTTGATAGTCCTCATCCCTGCCTGTAATACTGAATCTTTGTGTCTTCTTTTTCTCTTCAGGAATCTAGAAGTTGGATTAGCGATTAGCAGTCTGTCGTTGGTTGGATTGGAGTGTTTCTGTGCAACTCCATTCTGGAAAGAATGGCATCAAAGTTGCGCAACATGGTCAGCAAGAAGAAACGGAGATTCATTGATAAGGGCTTTGATTTGGACCTTAGCTGTATCCTTTTTCAGAAATCCGTAATATTTTTTTTTTTATTGCTACTAAGATATAATTCTAATTCTAAGTCTGTATCTAGAACTTTATTAGTTTGTGCTTAATTATTTTAGAAAGTTGGAAATTTGCATGTTGTTACCATTTATCTCTAACAATTGAGTAGAGATAATGACCTCCACACGAGGTGAATTTGTCACACAGTAGTAGTAATGTGTACCTGTAGATGTACAATGGTATGTACCAAGGTCCAGCAATTTCTTTTTTTTCTTTTTTTTCTTTTTTTTTGTATAAAGATATGAAATTTCATTTGTGATGAAAAAAATTATATCCACAGACCTCTTTAATCTGAAAGACATAATTTTTGTACTAAAATTGAAGAAGTCCCATTAATTTGTTTTGGAATACATGTAGCTACCCTGATGAATTTGTAGACAGAAAGATTTTCTCGGACGACAGAAAGATTTTCTTGGACTTGCCCGACATTGCAAGTAGGAGAAGCTAACGTAGGGTTGTGTTAGCTTTTCCTGGCTGTACATTGTATGATTTAATTGATTTTTTTTATATACTGTGATGTAATGCGATATGTTGCTGGGAACTTAACAACATGTGCAGGAAGCATGCACAATTTCAACCTTTGCCTGCTGTAAAATTTGAAAATAAAAACCATTATTGAACTGATTTCAATATTTTTTATAGCATGTGCAAGTCGTACATGTACATGTACTGTACATTGTTGACTTAATAACAGACTTTATAAATGAAATTTCATAATTCTGTGAAATGCTGCTGTTGATAACAAGTTGGAATTGCACTTTGCAACTTTTATGTTTAATTTGTATGTTTGTTTAGATTTCATGATTTTTTTTTCTTCAGTAACTTTTTACATAAAATGTATATCAAGTAGAAGAATATGAAATGAAAAAGCAGAAAAGAAAAACGAAGACTGTAGGAAGTGAGAGGGGGTGAATTAATTCGAAATCAGTTTTTCCTGGGGGGGGGGAGAGGGTGGGGTATACTGATTTATTTGTTTTTATCCTTTGATTTTGTGCATATGTTGTCAGAATTTTGTAGGCCCTTGCATATACATGTACTGTACCAGGGATAAAATTAATTATTTTTTTTCCGGGGCTACTCACCCAAATTTTCTACTTTGTATTACAGTTTACATTGGACCCTGTGAGAATTTCAGGGGCTCTTTTTTAGTTTTCCAGGGCTCTTTTTGGCGTTTCGGGGGCGAATTTGCCCCGAGCCCCCGTGTATTTTTTTCCCTGTACTGTACATGTAGTTTCTGTGGTAATCACACTGATGATGTGAAATTGTAATTACATGTAATACATGTACACCTTGGTAATAGTCATAAGAGGTTTCTACTGCTACATTGATAGTTCAAGTGCCTTATGGTTGCTTCTTGTCGAGATGGCTAGTTTAGCACATAGGGCTGTGCTACTGTAATTTGCACAGGAGAGAAAAGTAAATTTTAGAGCTTGTGTACACCATTGTATGTAGATTTGTAGAGCTGGGACTCACTTTTTTTTTTTCTTCTTGATTTGATGTTTCAGTATTACATGTATACTTTCTTTTTGCCTATATGCATTGCTCCTGAACACTTTCAACCAGCCTAAGGCTAATTGGTGAAAACCTTTGTCAAGTAATTTGTTTGCTATTCTGAGAAGATAATTCCTTTTATGTTTTCCCTTTAGCCTTATATTGTAGCTTTATACTGAAGATGCTTTGTTTTTGGAAGTTGTCTTTGAAAGCTGCTTTATCTTGTGTTAAAGTGAAATGGTAATCAGCCCACCCCCATGTTTATTTATGGAAGCACTTATCTTATCTTTGAAAATCAAACTATCAGCTTTATGGGTTACTGCAGCTTGGGGCAAGCTTGTTTCACGTAACTTTTCTTTTGTTTCAAACAGTGTATGACTGTGTCATGAACTGTAGTGTATGAGGAACATGGCAAAGAAAAGTTTAACTGTTGTGTATGAGGAACAAGGCAAAGAAAATTTTAGATGTATAGTGTACAAGATATGCAATTATTTTCGTCTTTTATGTGGTAAAAATTTGAAGCCTTGCAACTGGCATTGTTATATTCATTTGGAAGTTCTAGATGTAGCCAAATAATAAAAAGTATTTCATAGTACAGATTAGCATGGTAGAATGTATGTGCTCCACCTTGGCTACATAGGATTTCATAATTATGCAGTTTGTCTCTTTCTTAGCTGTAGTACATGTACATGTATGTTATGTACATGTTTCATGGGAAAAAGTATTCGACATACATGTACAATGTATGTTGAGTTCACAAAGAGACAAGCTGCACCTTGAAAGATATTAAATATACATATATACATGTACGTTATGCATTTTGGTGTAAATATGTTCATTCAGGGGCCCATGAAAGACCACTAATTATTGGTGAATGGGCTACCCTGACAAAAGATTAGAAATAAATTAATGAAATAAAAAATATTTGGAGAAAATCTGAAATTGTGTATACAAAACAGAATTGTCCACAAAACCTGCCATTTTGAAGCGATATTGCCACTTTGAGGATCTCCGTAGAAAATGAATAGAGACTTTTCAAATTTTTACAACTTTCTCGTTTTGTAACTGATTTTGGTTTAACCTTTTTAAAATTGCTTAGATCCCCTCTTTTTGTTAATATTGACTGTCTCTAGGGTTCCCTTTTCCTAAAAAATAGGTATTAATTAGACAGAAATTGACAAACTGTGAAGTTTCTAATGGTCATCTACATCAGTGCATTTCAATCTTTTTTACCTCGAGGCCTGCTTTGGTTATTAAATTTTTTTTGAGGCCCACCTTCATTCTTAAAAGTATTTTGAGGCCAACCTCACAGAATCTCAATGAGAAAAAAAATCAATAAAACATGACAAAAGAAAATAGAGAACAAATTGTGTGGTAATTATCTGGACCACTACAATACATTACAAAATCCAACCTACATGTACATGTATAGTTGCAGTGAATGAAAGATTGATATAATATGCCCACCCCAAATGTACAGAAATCTTCGAAAATTTTTAGCACATTGCACTAACAATAATCCACAACTGTTGATGAACTGTTGATGAACTGTTGATGAACTTGATGTTATTTTAATGTGTCAAATAAATTCAAATTAGTTTGATGTTAACAGTAGAGCTGAATTCAAGAATTTTTCCAAAATATACTGGACTGACCTTGCGGCCCACCTGAGAAAGCTTCGCGGCCCACCGGTGGGCCGAGGACCACCGGTTGAGAAGCGCTGATCTACATTGTACAGTCTATGATACATGCAGATTAGACACTTCAGTGCTGACTTTGTGGTCATTGACATAGTGTAGAAAGAGTATTACACATGTACTGTACAATATACATGTACATGTAAACATGACAGGGATGAAAGTGCAGAACTGCAGAGACACAGATAGAGCAGGAAATAGTGACACCTTGAGCACACGCATGACATTTTGCCAAAACTGAACCTGCAAAGTCTTTTCAAACCATGAATGTACATGACTGGAAGGTAACCTGATGAGCACAATTTGATTTCAGTATAGCATGCATTTTTCATAGACCCTAGCCCCAGTTGTATCTTGGGCCGAGTGTTCAACGTTTGTTGCCAAAAACTTGTACAACCTCTGTAATTTTTTTATGCCAAAACTTCTTGGTATGTAGGATGTAATACATATTTAGTGCTACATGTACATGATATTTTACTACTGATTTCAAAGAGCACTGCACATACTGTCCAGATTAGCTATACAGTGTAATCCTGAAGACGAATGTCAGCCATTAAGGAAATGTTTGAAAAATTTAAGTGAAATGGATATTGTTAATAGCTTGATGACCACTAGTAAGGAATGAAACTTTCTATCATGTACAATGTACATTGTACCATTATGGTAACGTTATCAGCAAACAGTGCATTCCCAGTATGATCCTTCTGTGTAGGGTGCCCATTTAACCCATTCGTGACAGGAATTATTTAAAGCCTAATTTGATCAGCTTTTATTCTTCAAATTGGCAACACCAACATTCTTATTTTATTGCTACATTTGTCTTATAAAACGTCATGTATCTGAAATGAATATGAATTGACAAATTATGATGAGAAGTCAAAAAGTTGCCAATTTGCAGGGGAAAACGGTGATTTTAAACCTGCTATCACATACCAGATTTTAATGCTTATTTTCCTTTAAAAAATTTTCAGCATCAAACAACAAATATTGACGCAACCAAAATGGGCACAGTTTGTGTAGAATTTTTTGCTCTTTCTGCTCATGTATTTGCTATGATTTTTAGGGCTTTGCATCAAAAGATATTAGGCCAAACCACAAAATGTGGACCTCTGTCACGAAAAAAAAGCTCGCGTACAGTTTTGGTAGCAGTAAGAAACTTGGCATGAAACTGATAAAAATGCGTACTGTATTCTCACAATGTCCCCCTTGCATACATGTGTACGTATGTGAGATCGTGTGATATTCCATTCAAGATGGGCCTCGTCTTACAAAGAGTTGCGATTGATTCAAATCGATCGCAACTTTGCGATTGATCTCAGCTGTGTACTTAAAAGATACATGTAGGAGTTGATCAATCTCAGAGTTGCAGATGATTTGAATCGGTAATGTATCAATCGCAACTCTGTGTAAGACAGCCCAGTACATACACCTGGGTCTAGTGTGGCAAGGAGAGATTGGTTTTGCCTGATGTCATGTTTCAATAAAGTGACAGGGATGCATACTCTACACGTATGTCTGTATCTTGGTGATTCACAGTCATGATGACCCATCCAGTAGACCACAACACTTTTACAAGTTAGACTGTTACATTGTAGCTTACGTTTACCAGGCCAGTACATATTAATTATTTGATTAGAATTATTGTGGGTTAAAGGGAAAGTCCACCCTAGAAGTTTCACTATTTCAATAAAAGGAGATAAATTTGAACAGCATTTTAAAAAAGAAATGAGCAAAATCGGTCAAAGAATAAGAAAATTACACTTATATACATTTTCTAGTAAATTACTCTCGGCTCTGCAAATTGGCAAAACTGATGACATCATATACGAGCAGGTCTTCATTCACTTTGTACATGAAATTTCACATTTTCTCAATTTTCTTGGAAGTTACACGTTTTCTTACCCTGTAGTCAAAACATGTTATGTAAAAAGCAATTCTTCTGAACATACATTGACTATGGGGGTTAGAAAATGCGTAACTTCCAAGAAAATTGAGAAAACGTGAAATTTCATGTACAAAGTGAATGGAGACCTGCTCGCATATGATGTCATCAGTGTTGCCAATTTGCAGAGCCGAGAGTAGTTTACTAGAAAATGTAAATGAGTGTAATTTTCTTATTCTCTGACTGATTTTGCTCATTTCTTTTTTTAAATGCTGTTCAAATTTATCTCCTTTTATTGAAACAGTGAAATTTCTAGGGTGGACTTACCCTTTAAAAGTAGGGTTCATGTCTACAGTGTATACAGTGGTAGGACTACATGTTGGTGGTATCAGGGGCAAGGGCTATCATCATAAAGCTTGTTAAATATCAGATAATGTGATTTGCTTGTCATTCGCTTCTGTCATTCTGTCACTCAATGTTAAATTTATGCAGAGTAATGTATTCTCTTAATGCTATCATCTGTTTAGAGCCAGAAAGGCATTAAGTCTGGAATGAAATGATACGAGTGTAACACCCTTCTGGCTCTGAACAAACGATATAATTGCTGGTACATTTTTTTGCCGGCATTGAGCTGTGTTTAGATGTGTGCCCTGAATTCAATCTGGTAGCTGATAATTTGATAATGTCCCTACGTTTACATGTAATGTACATGTGTGGCAGTAGCTGTAAATGTTCATTGTTCACTACTGTAGCTCCACAAAGCAGCTTCAATTAAAGGAAAGTCTGTCATTGTAAACATGGACAAATCAATCACAAAACGGTAAAATATGAAACTTCAACACAGTTAATGTTTCATGCTCAGCCGAGTTAAACACAATCGCATATTTTTAATTTTCGCGGACAGTTAGGATAACTGTATTCACATGCAAAATGAACAAAATATTTTGTGCGGTTTTATTTTCGCATAACTTTATAAGTGTTGTGCTGCAAGAAAATGCGAGAAACTTACAGTAGTCATAAAAAGACCAGAATGAAAGGGTAAAAACTGATGACTCTTTGAATAAGTGTTCCTCTCCGGTTCTCTTTTTTTGTTTTGCATACATACGCATGTATGTACATGTACAAGTGTTCATGTAAACTTGCTCACAGTGTACATGTACGTGTATATGAACATGACTCAGGGAACTTTCCTGCATTTCCCTGAGATTCCCGACATGACCTGCATGTGCATTGTCAAGTGTCAAGGCAGAGAGGGCCTTTTAAAGTGTTATTCCAGGAAATACATGTGCTGAAATAGCTACCGGTACTTGTTCGCTTGCAAGCTCATTAGAAAAGTTCAAAGCTACAATTTTTTATGGCTGATCAATTTCTAGGTATTAACAGGAGAGACTTAGAACACACACAAAAAAGGTTTTTCCCGTAATTTTACCTGGGGATTGATGATGACACAGAAAAGGATCTCGATAGACCCTTTTACATGTAAAGTCCCACACCCTCACAACCTAAAGTACATGTAAAAACACCTCAAATTTGTGTTCCTTCATGGTACTGTATGTTATTCTGTGGGTACCTTGATTTTGATAGTAGTTAGATTGTTAATTTGGCATAGAAGAAAGAATTTAAGAATGTCTCTGAAAGTTTTGTTTAATGATCAACATTTAGGATGTATTAAAAAGTAAGAAAATTACTTTCTGAATGTGAGAATGACTCCGGTTCTCTTTGCACAGAGTTGATGAAGACTCATACAGGTGCACCTCTCCTGGTACGAGAGATCCTGGGTTCAATACTCACTCAGTGCTTACACATCTTTGGACAAGGTGTTTATTGTAGCCCACATTTGTTCCTTTCGACCTAGGCGTATAAAATGAATCTGACAATGCTTGGGTAATGATACATAATTGCAGGGCCATCATGAAGAACAGTGGTAATACTGATATTGCTACCCTACATGTAGGTAAATAAACATCCAGTTATTATTATTTACATGTATTATCATTTTTATCATAACTGGTTTAGTAGTTATCAAAGGGAATGTATATACTATCATTATATTTGAATATTACTTCATAGCATTTTTTCCTTAATTTTTTTTAAAATTTATTCATTAAAATGGGCATTTTCAGGATATTTGGTCGTTGACCCTATATATTTTATTTTTATTCTTTTCTTTTCTTCCCTGAATGAGCTTCTGTGCGGTATACATAGCCTATGAATAAAGTAAGGATATTTTCAGAGATTAGAATTAGACTCAATGTTCATTATGATGCATAATACTGGATATAAAGAACAGTTTACCATGTAGTGTTCCTTTGATTAATTGTTTCTTTAGACACGCCTTGTCAAAGCCCAGGTTCGACTTCTCCCCCTCAATCCTTACGGGGTCATACTCTCAAGGGAACCCCAATGAGAGTGAATTTCCTAGTCTGATGGCATAGGCACGAGATGACATCTTCTCCACTGACGCGCGCTCTCCATGAATCTGAACAATTGATTTGGGTAAATTTAGAACATTGGGATGAGTGGCTACGTCATCAGTGTCGTGGGTCCTTACGTTAACGCTTCCGCGTCAGTGAGCAGGGGATGGCTAACAACCAAATTTAAGGACATTTCCTTTGGCTGCCTGGAAGTCATCTCTCTCTCTCTCTCTCTCTCTCTCTCTCTCTCTCTCTCTCTTCTACATGTAGATCTTCCATGGTGCTTTTTCCTGTATCTCTGTTTTTTCTCTTTCTTCTCTCCCCCTCTCTCTTCCCCCTCTCTCTCTTCCTCTCTTTCTTATCTCTCTCTCTCTCTCTCTCTGTTTTTTTTTCTTTTTCATTCCCCTCCTGAGAGGTAACATTTCATGATTTTCATGTTACCTCTCTGTTTTAATTTCTATCTCTTATTTAGTTAACCCATTCATGACAGAGGGTCCACATTTTGTGGTTTGGTCTAATAACTTTTGATGCAGAGTCTTAAAGATCATACCAAATACATGAGCAGAAAGAGCAAAAAATTCTACACTTACTGTGTCCTTTTTGGTTGCATCAATATTTGTTGTTTGATGCTGAAAAATTTTCAAAGGAAAATAAGCATTAAAATCCTTAAATTGGCAATGTGATAGAACGTTTAAAATCACCGTTTTCCCCTGCAAATTGGCAACTTTCTGAGTTCTCATCATTATTTCTGTCAATTTATATTCATTTCAGATACAGGACATTTTATAAGTAAAATGTAGCAATAAAATAAATGTGTTGGTGTTGCCAATTTGAAGAATAAAAGCTGATCAAATTAGGCTTTAAATAATTCCTGTCACGAATGGGTTAATACATACATATACCTTCCTTTTAATGTCTTTGCCTACGAAAGGTGGTGCCAGCAGCATTGGGTCAGGATTAGGGCATCTTTCTGTCTGTCTTTCCATCCCACTTCTTGTGACATCTTAAGAACTGTCCGACATATGAACTTTAAACTTGGGAGATGATCTCATTACACGTCAGAGGACAAAGTCATAGGGGTTAATTTCATAAAATTTGGAGCATTTACGTTATTAATTTTAGACGTAACTGCGAACTTGGTTCTCTGCTATGTAATTCTTTTTCTGTATATTCCCACTTCACTCTTTCCATCTCTCTCTCTCTCTCTCTCTCTCTCTCTCTCTCTCTTCCATAGTTGAATCTTTCTTATTCTCCCTTGGCAACGTCCTATCCCTCTATGTGTTCATGTACTCTCTGTTTCTTTATCTCTTATTACAGCATACCACTTCCCTTTACTCTCCTCTACTCTCCTGTACTCTACTCCACTTCCCTCTACTTCCCTCAACTCCTCTGAAAATGTGAAAAACTGAGATATTTGCAAGGTTTCTTAATTGACAACCAAGTTCAAATTACGAAGTTTTCACCACTGTATGTTCAAGCACTTTACACATCACTAATTTGTGGCTAAGTAATTCTAGACAAAGAGTTCATGAAAGAGTAGTGAAAGTATGAAACCATCACTGATTACCCAAATAAATGATTTTGGATTAATTGCAAATGAAGCAATTACCCGCCACAATGGCCAAAACTAATAATAATGATAATGATGTTTTGTTTACCCAGGGTAGCCTCTTCAGTATTATCTTTAACCCATTAGCGACTGAGGGACAGAGCGACAGAAGGATAATATAACCTGGGCATCAGTGTGCTCTTAATAGTGAATGGAGATGACCAAGAAGAGTAAACAGTGAATGTTTGAGCAAAATTGGATAATCTGTTCAAAAGTTATGAATTTTGAAAGTTTCAGTAAATCCCTCTGACAGGGATCCTTGAGTTGGCAACTTTGCCAGTACATGTATCTGTGATGTCGTCGTGGACAACTCTCCATTCATTTTGTGTGTAAATCTTCAAAAAAAGAGATTATAATGAAATTTCAAGTCAGGAATCAACATAATTCTTCCCAAAATGCTTGCAGAATTTATGTAGCCATGTCATGCTCAAACAATATATCAAACAAATTTCTATTTTCTTGAAAATGAAGAAAATATGAAATTCTGTGTACAAAATGGATGGAGAGTTCTCCACGATGACATCGCAGATGCTGGTGGAGTTGCCAACTCAAGGATCCCCATAATAAGGATTTATTTAAACTTTCAAAGTTCATAACTCTCGAACAGATTGTCTGATTTTGCTCAAACTTTCACTGTTTACTCTTCTTGTTCTTCTTCATTCACTGGAAGCACACTAATGTCATTGTTCTGTATGTTCAGAGTAATTCAAAGGGTTCAACTTCATCTGTAATGGGGAGGGGGAGATCCAGCTGATGTATCTACAGTATGCCCCCATCCTTCATTTTTTTACGGTGGGTGCCCTCCATTGTGTAATTAAAAGAAATGAATTGAAAGGTAATGGTTTAAGATCAGTCTTTAATCTTTAACCTTATGGTACATGTATAAAGACACATTTTTGGCCTTATTTATTTATTTATTTATTTATTTATTTATCTATATATTTATTTATTTATTCATGTATTTATTTATTTATTCTTTTTTATTTATTTATTTATTTGTTTCTTTGTTTATTTAGATATTCATTTATTTATTTATTTATTTATTCATGTATTTATTTATTCTTTTATTTATTTGTTTGTTTGTTTGTTTATTTAGATATTTATTTGTTATTTAGTTATTTATTCCTTCATTCATTCATTCATTTATTATATATTTATTTGTTTATTTATTTATTCATTCATTCACTTATTATTTTTTATTTTTTTATTCATTTATTTATATACACTCTATTTATTTTTATTTTGTTTTTTGTTTTTGCCCATTGCCTTTATTAGTGATACCTGTCTAGCATTCCTTGACACCAAGTGGCGGAAACTGAAGAAAAAAAGATAAAACCTGTTGGAAATCTTGAAGAACAGTCATGCTTGCTGTTGTTGAAAATGCATGAGTCTATTATTTGAAAAAAAAAAGTGTGTTAGTATGGTCTTTGTTTTACTGTTTTACTGTTTTACTGTTTTACTGTTTTACTGTTTTACTGTTTTACTGTTTTACTGTTTTACTGTCTGCTTTTTATAACCAAGCTGAAATGAATTTTAACCTGTAATGTAAATGGATCCTTTTATGCGGACCTGGCTTCAAGTTCTTTGATATACTTACTTGCCCCTGGTCACATGATGCTCAGAAACCAGGAAAGTCCAATCTAAAAGGCTGATGATATTGCCTGGAGCATGTCCAGACATGTATGTCGAGTGAGACGAAGACCAAAGTACCGGTATAGGCGCTTTCACACCTACCTGCGCAGGAAAAATACCTGTACTTTATGAGAACCTTTTCAAGCCCCAGAATACCCGATAATTATTTCGTGCGTTCACACCTCCCCGAACCAGACCACTACGGGGAAAGTTATCATAGTTATGAGCATGTGTATTGTATTACGGTTCATGTGCTAGTGTTCGATGGAATAGAAGTTCTCGTAATTTGTTTTCACACTGCAAATATCCATGTGACCTTGGAGAAAGCACATGAAATTTGAGGAAGTACCTACCAAAATATGTATATTTTTCTTGCGGGATATTACAAGTACGTGTACTTTCTATTCGTACTGGCAAAATAAAGTTATTTTCTGATCGGGAGAGAATACCCGATCAGAAAATAACAGGTATTGTTCCTAATCGGTTAGGAGTGACAGCACCTGATATCGCTACGCATGTATTAATCTCCATTAGCTCCATTAGCAAATATTATTTTCCTGAACCCTCAAAACTTCAATGTAATGAAATCTGGAGGTCCGGCTGCACCCCTTGAAACACAAGTTAGCGTGGAGCCTTGTGGTACTGTAGCCTTTTTTATTGCAAAGGAGGTAGCGATGATACTGTTCTCATTCAACTGTACTATGAAATAGTGATTCAAGCCACAGATTAATCATTAGCCTATTAAGGGAATGACACAGAGCCCCTCCCCCCCCCCCCCCCCAAAAAAAAGACATGGAAAAAAGTTTACCACTTCTGAAGAACCTGCAACGTCAATGTACGTCACACACTTTTCCTTATTTGGACAGGAACTTGTCTTTGACTTCGCAGAAATATGCAATTCGTGCAATTCGATCCTTGCGAAGATTTCTGATGAAAGAAATAACAGAAAAAAACTGAGTTTGGAGGGATTTGGGTGACACTTTCACTTGTGTGAGGGGAGCTCAGGCATTTGGTTGACCTAGTACCTCGGCTTAGGCTAAAAAGCTGCATACATTATTAGCGCACTCATCTTGATCTCTAGATGTGAGCCTGTGCTGAGAGACTAGCTGTACTTTGCTTGATTTGTATATTACGTCATAAGGTTTGCACAGGGTCACCTCACATGTGACTCACAATGCACTAGCCACTTACTAATTTTGTCTCATTTCCCAGGTCTATAGGCATATGACTATGCCTGCCTCATTCCTACAAGAAGAACAGTGTTAACCCATTCGTGACAGAGGTCCACATTTTGTGGTTTGGCCTATTGATGCAAAGCCCTAAAAATAATACCAAATACATGAGCAGAAAGAGCAAAAAATTTTACATACCTGTATACTGTGCCCATTTTGGTTGCGTCAGTATATGTTGTTTGATGCTGAAATTTTTTAAAGGAAAATAAGCATTAAAATCCTTAAATTGGCAATGTGATAGAAAGTTTAAAATCACCGTTTTCCCTTGCAAATTGGCAACTCTTTGACTTCTCATCATAATTTCTGTCAATTTATATCATTTCAGATACATGACGTTTTGTAAGAAAAATGCAGCATTAAATGAAAATGTTGGTGTTGCCAATTTGAAGAATAAAAGCTGATCAAATGAGGCTTTACATAATTCCTGTCACGAATGGGTTAAAGGTAAAGTCCACCCCAGAAGTTTCACTGTTTCAATAAAAGGAGTTAAATTTGAACAGCATTTTAAAAAAGAAATGAGCAAAATCGGTCAGAGAATAAGAAAATTACACTCATTTACATTTTGTAGTAAACTACTCTCGGCTCTGCAAATTGGCAATACTGATGACATCATATGCAAGCAGCTCTTCATTCACTTTGTACATGAAATTTCACATTTCTCAATTTTCTTACCCCGTAGTCATAGTATGTTATGTAAAAAGCAATTCTTCTGAACATACATTGACATTGGGGGGAAGAAAATGTGTAACTTCCAAGAAAATTGAGAAAATGTGAAATTTCGAGTACAAAGTGAATGAAGAGCTGCTCGCATATGATGTCATCAGTGTTGCCAATTTGCAGAGCCGAGATTGATTTATTAGAAAATGTAAATGAGTGTAATTTTCTTATTCTTTGACCAATTTTGCTCCTTTCTTTTTTAAAATGCTGTTCAAATTCATCTCCTTTTATTGAAACAGTGAAACTTCTAGGGTGGACTTTCCCTTTAAGAAACATTTTAACCTAGTTTGGAACAGTGTTAAGTGAATACACAATGGTAAAAAAAAATTTTGATATATGATCGAGAATAGAATTCTAAGAAGAATAACATTAAAAATTTGATGATTTTCAATCGATATCAATGCATTTTGGCTAATTTCCTCATAAAAAGTCAAAGAGTTAACCAAAAAATTTGAGTATGAGGGATGACATAAAAGTGGTTACCCAGCTTCGCGCATTGCAGTTGTGCCGCGTGCTAGACTGTACAACATGTATTATACCTTGAGCGCATTTTGCTAGAATTGCGCAACAAGGTAACCACTTTGACGTCATTGTGGGTACCCAGTTGAAACTGGGACATAACCGAGGGGTCAAAAATATCCTGAAATCTTACCACATTTGAGGGTTTCCTTGGCAACACGACTTAAAAAAAAAATTTAGGCAGATGATTTTCTGCTGATGAAATCATGCTCTTTTAAATGAACTATCATTGTTTCGGCATTGGGTACCCTCTTTAAAGAGCCACCGTAGGACTTTAAAGCTTATGAACAGTTTTGGTAGCAACAAAAAGGAAAATGGTATCAAACTGATTACCCAATATACATGTGGTTTCACATTATCTGCCTTGCATAAAAAGATATGAGTGTGAGATCTTGCGATATTCCATTCATGATATGCGATGAATTTTAGTGTAAATGTCTGAAAGGAACACAATAGAATGGTTATACTCTGCCTTACACTATGACCCCTGCGTGCTGACAGCTCCCCTCACAACATTCAGAGTGCTCCGTTATGCTTTTCGTATACTGCAAATGCAGAAATAATCGTGGTACGTCAATTTTCGCAGATTTCGCGCTTTACTTGGCAAGCGCGAATTCCAGAACTTGCTAAAATATTAGCACGATTTCATATGCATTGAAATATCAAGTCAAACTTTGCACTTTTGCGAGTGAGTAATTGTGCATTGGGAATTCAAGAACATATTCACGGTTCAAGAACCCATGAATATGTTCTTGAATCACACAAAAATTAGAGTGTTTACAGTAATAGAACTCTAAATGGTTTTACATGCTTGCAGGCACTGCGTGATGTACATTGACGTTGCTGACTTTCGATTGCGTCCTAGCAATCGAAAGTATTTTTCTCCTATCATTTGCTTGATATTCAACTTCTGGAGGAAGAAGCTTCACAGCATCTTGCTTTTGCCTTAACCTTGCTAGTGAGTAGCTAAAAGCACAGAAATCTGAAATTTGATGGCCTACCAAAACTATACATAACCTTTAAAGACAACGGCTAGCTTTGTGAGCAGCTGATTTTAAAAATTCTCAAACTAAGATGAAACATGTGTATGAGTACTTGTATTTGTACTCAAAAACCCTGAAACCAACCATAATTCGGAATGAAAAACTTTAAGTGAGACGCAAACCGCGATTTTATTAGTTTTCGTCTTGAGAGACAAACTAAGAGGACCTTTTGCACGAATTTAGCCATGTGCGCATGCGCACTCCTTACGTCTGGTCTGTTCGATCCTCGTATATTTTTCAAACATTGATTCGCATTTCTAATATTTAAAAATACTTCCTGTGGATATTGTACTCTGACACTTTCAGACTGGTAGTTTTACACTATAATCCTTATGTTTATCCCATTTTCAAACTTGCAGCAAAATGAGATTTTTAAAAATCATAACAATGTTAACCATTGACTTTAAGTTTGGGCTTGGTCTGTAGATTTGATAATCATTACAATTACCTGCTTTCATTTCCTCATTTCTTGTTATTCAGCAGATTTTGTCTTTTGTGTTTTTTATGCCTCCATCCACTGAAGGTGGTGCCAGAGGCATTGTGTCTTTTGGTTGTCTGTCTGTCCATCTGTCCCACTTTTTTTTTAATACGACATCCAAAGAACCATCAGCATAGGAATATGATCTGATTAGATTTTGGGGTACGTAGGTGAAAGGTTACAGAGGTCAATTCTGACATTTTAGGTGGCTGCATTGTTAACTTGAAGCAGGAACTATTTAAAGTATGAACTTCAAACGTGGTGCTAGTATGCATCACCATAGGAAGACAATGAAGATGAGATGTGGTGATACATGAACATAGGCCGAAGGTCACAGATCAATTTCAAAATTTCAGGTTTTAGCCTTGTTAACGTGACATCTCTTGAACTATTTGAAGTATGAACTTCAAACTCATTGTGAGTATGCTTCACCATGGGAAGACAATCTGGTTTGATCAGTGATAACTTATTTTGTGTGTGTGTGTGTGTGTGTGTGTGTGTGTCTTGTCACTTCAGTTTTGTTTTGTTTTTGACATATGTAAGGAGAAAAGAAAGAAGAATATTTTGGCCGTTCTACTGGCACTAACACTATATTACCTTTGAAAATTAATGTGATTATTGTAGATATAGAATAGTAGATTGATTTGAATGTGCATTCTGTTGTTTGTGAGTCGATACAATTTTTTTCCCTTAAGTATGAATGATACTCAGACATCTATCCCAACATCATAGCAATGGGCTTCCCTGCCGAGAACCTGGAAGGAGTCTACAGGAACAAACTTGAAGATGTGGTCAAGTAAGTGTCCGTTTAGCATTCACAAGTCATTTCAGTTTTTAGGGTACACCAAACACAAGAGAAAGGAACGAAAATATGCAATTTTAAAAACATAAGAACCTGATTTGTGACAAACCAAAAAAGTATGGTCCTTTTTTAATTTCTACTTCCTTGCAAGCAGTCTAAAAAACAAAAAAAACAAAACAAAAAAAAAACATTTTGACAGCACTGATGTACATTGTACTCTGATGTACATTTAAAATGCCATTGCCACTGCATGTTCATATACATGTGTGCGCATACTCATTATTTGGGACTTACCTTTTCTTTTTTTTTCTTTTTTCTTTTTTTTTTGGCAAGGTGATGACATTAGAATGCACTACATTTTTGCACGCTGTCACAGGAAGATATTGTATTTACTGCTGAAAATGTCATTGTATTGCCACTTTCATAAGCCTATGATACATTGTAATGGCCTGATGACATACATGTAGTGTTGCATCGAGGGGTTATAGACACATACGTGTACTTGTAGAAGAAACACTGTACAAGTACTTCATCTCTATTGTTTGTGTTTCACTTTCTGTCTTAGTCTAATCATGATTCAACCGGTTCATGCACACCGTTATTTAAAGCCCATACAGCTTTGGAAGCAAAAAGAGAAATTGGAATGAAATAATTATGTTGAATAATTGTAGTCTTATCTTTTAGATTATTTTGATGTTCCACGCATAATTTTTGATGAATTTGAAAGGCTATCTGCATTTTTCGGTCAAAATTAGGTTTTTGATATCAAATTGATCAATAAGAGACCAGGAACCAATCGCTAATAATGGCTTCTACAGCAAACTTTGCTAAAGCAGGGTATCACCCAAAGTAGTTATTATGGCCATCTACATTAAATCAGTGTTTAAAACAGAGCTCCATTGCAAGTTTTCTCAAAATGGCGAAAAACATAGATAGTCCTTTGTTGGACTAAACCCTCGATGTCTTGTTAACCCAGGGTAGCCTCTTTAGTACTATACATGTAAACTTACTGCTCTCTCAGAGGGCCATGCAATCATATTATTACTCCAGCTTTAGCTTGGCAACCGTAGCGCTCAGTGCGTTCAAGGAATAAATCCTACCAGGTACCCACTCACTACACGTGGGTCAAATGTGGCAAATGAAGATTGATGTCTTGCGAAAGGACATCGGTTATATGGCAGTACCCTATGCTAGCACCTTTAACCCCACAAAGCAACTTTTGTGTTAAGCTCGGAGATTGTAAAACACCTCGGAAAAGCAAAAAGGAAACAGGAAAAGAGAATGAGGCATGATACATTGAGAGAAAATGAAAAGAAGAAATAATGATATACCTGCCTATGATCGAACAATTAAGCCAGATTTATGCGAATTATTAATATGATTTTCAAAATAGAATTTTAATCATTCCCATTGATGTTTATATGTACATGTAGGTATGTAAATTTCCCTTTCCTGACTTTTCAGGTCGAATTACATGATCAAGCTGTAATTTGTTTTGGCTTGTCTTTCTTATTCCATGCAGATTTTTTAACGAGAAACACGGAGAGAGATACAAGGTGTACAACTTGTAAGTATCGGAGAAATGGTTATTTCCTTTTGCTTCTTGATGGTGGGATGATAGGAGGAGGTTTTCTTGAGAGTAAGGTTTCCTTGGCATTTGGAGAAAAGTTCCAGAAATACATGTCAATGATTAAAAGAAGTAGCCTCGTTAGACCGAAGGGGATGATTGAGAATAATTTCTGACATCATTTCCTCAAAATAGATATGATGAGATACAAGATGATGGGAATCACTGTCTGTACTGGTAAAATATTTTGCCTTTTTTTTTTCTTCTTCTTCCTCTTCTTCTCATTTTTCTTCTTTTTCTTTTCATTTTTCTTTTCATTTGTTTTTCCTCTTTATCTTCTTTTTCTTCCTTCTCATTTGTTTTTTCTCTTTTATCTGATTTCTTGGTCATCTTCTTTCTCTTCTGCTTCTTCTCTTTTTCCTTTTCATCATCATCTTCTTGTATCTCTTTGCATTTGTTGTTCTTTTCCTTTCTCTTTCCTCTTCCTCTTCTTTCTCTTCTTTTTCTCTTCTTCTCTTCTTCTCCTTCTTCTTCTTCGTCTTCTCTTCTTCTTCTCTTCTTCTTCTCTTCTTCTTCTTCTTCTTCTTCTTCTTCTTCTTCTTCTTCTTCTTCTTCTTCTTCTTCTTCTTCCTTCTTCTTCTTCTTCTTCTTCTCTTCTTCTTCTTCTTCTTCTTCTTCTTTCTTCTTCTTGCTTCTTCTTCAACTTCTTCTTCTTCTTCTTCCTTTTCATCCTTTGGAGCAATATGTACATCCAATATAACATATGTGTCTTCTACCCTCAGATGTAGTGAAAGGAATTACGATACCACCAAGTTTTACAACCGGGTCGCACATTATCCTTTTGATGATCACAACCCTCCAAGATTAGAACTGATCAGACCGTTTTGTGAAGACCTAGACAACTGGCTTGGGGCAGATGGTCGGAACGTGGCTGCAATACACTGCAAGGCTGGCAAGGTTTGTACAGTATACAGATGACATACATTGTAGATGGGCAATTCCATGCAGAAAGGTCACTTTCGTGAAAAAAAAAAAAACTTTGCAGTTGCAGTTCCACTGTCACAAACTTTTAAATATACCAGGGCACAGGCCCCTAAAGCTCCGCCATTTTGTCCAGATCCATTAGAAGGCCGACCTAAGCACCCATCAATAGTCATGAGCAAAAATGTATGATTCATTTTGTAAGATGATTCTAAGGAGTAGCATGCATCTGTTCATGCTTTAAAACATTACGCCCATCCGCTAAAAACATGCACAATAAAAGCATTAAATGCACAATCAATGCGCAACAAATAAATGCATAAGTAGGCTTAATGCGCAACAAATACGCATTAAATCAAGGCATCATAATAAAAGTGATACGCGCAAGAGATATGAATAATGCAACAATATCGGGTGCTTAGGTCGACCTTCAAATGATCCGAAAGAGGCGGGGCCTAATGCCATTGGCGTAATGATATCCACGCGTGCTGCTTTTCGTCTAGTAAATTTATTATATGTCTATGCTAGGGCACAACATTACCTGATACAGAATGAACCTGGAAAAACCACTTGTAGAGCCTTAGAAATATGCATACATTTTAGACCCCCCCCCCAAATCTCTATTTCTGCTACACTTTATCTGGTGAATTGGGGCGTATAATCCACGAGGATGACATTTTCTCCCTTTTCTCCCTATCTCTCTCTCTCTCTCTTTCTCTTTCTTTCTTTTGTGTGTGTTACTTCAGCTCCTTTTAAAGTGCCACTGGGGGCACATGCCACCTTGCCCCCTACCCTACATACGCCACTGCAATAGGAGCATTGGCTCATTTTGAAAAGGGGCATTTTTTATTGTGAGTGGAAGACAGGCAGTAAACATTAAATGAAATATCTGACATGACTAAAGACTCATTCAAATATGAAGAGGGACCCCGCCCGCCCGCCCCCCCCCGCAAAGCCCCACATGTTTTTTCAGTGTTCACATATGGCGCAGCAAACCATGCTACTTCTAATGAACGAGCATTAAAATGTTAACGCTCAAATAAAAGAAAGTTTTGCCGAAGGTTGGGCAGACAAACTCTTGACATACATTACATGTAATATTTTGCGCTGACTTTTTAAGAATTTGATTGGTCCATAGTTTTTTCGCTGCCAGGAGGCAAAAAATATGCCTCTTTTTTTTTTCCCTTTTTTCCCACCTAATATCCCATTCATTTATATAAAAAAAAACAATGCAGGGTTTAACCCCGGGGGTTTTCCCTGACCAAGCTTTAATTAGTGGGAGGAGTGGAATTGCAGGAAAGAGTACTTCCAATCTTCCATCATCCCTACATAAGGAAATAACTAAAGAAGTTATGAAATATTTATTGTTTATTTATAAATTACGACCAGTTTTCATCAAAATACTTGATTGTCTCTCTATTTCCAACAGTTTATTGATTCATGATAGTTTGAAGCATTATAGTACAAATTAACGAAAAGAAAACAACTTTGATACCCTCCAAAAACCTTTGATACATTCTATATACATACATTGTATACATACCAACAAAATAAAAATATGGCATCATGAATTTATTCTTTAGTTACCATACTTATTTTAGCATTATACTAGAGTTTGATTGGACAAAACAACCAATCTAACAAATAAAATTGCTTTTTGTAAAAAAAAGGTTAAAATTCCTCATGCGTGGAAATGCCTTGAATTTTCTGAACATTATCAATGCTTTGAACTCTCAAGGCCAAGATATCCTAGCCCAAGGCCAGGGCATTGGAAAAAATAGGCCTGGGGAGCGTTTCATGAAGAGTTTTGTTGGTGATTTTCACTGACTAATTTGCTTTCAGCCAATCAGATGCGAGGATTTTCAGTAGCTGATAACGTTTGTCGGTGATTTTCACCGACAAAACTCTTCATGAAACGCTCCCCAGAAGACGCCTGAAAGGGGTGTTCAGACATGAGGCGACATTGTGATGTCACAAAATCTTTAGTGTTCAGATATGGCGCCACATTGTGGCGCCACTTATGTTAATGAATGCACATTAATGCGTCAACTCTCAATTAAAAGAGAACCATGTCAAAACTTGCGCAGACAACCGCATGACAACGTATTTTGCGCCAACTTTTTAGGGAATTTGATTGGTGCGCAAAAGTGTCCTGCCGCGGCGTCATTTCTTTGTCACCTCATATCCCATTGACTTGTACACCAAACGTTGCAGGGATTTTGTGGCGCCACAATGTCGCCTTATATCTGAACGTCCCTTTAGGCCTTAGGCCAAGGCCAAGCATCAAGGCACTACAACACTGATGTGTACATGTAGTTACATGTACGCTACAAAATCTGACAGGAATTTAAAGATCTCTGTAAAAAAAGATCTTTGTAAAACATAATCAAAGTGACTCGGGTGAAAGCTCATTTTTAATTTCATTGCCAGTGTACATGCACATGTACTTTAGTATTAGTAGGTTATGGATATAACAATGCAAGTATCGGTTTCAAACTGTTCAATTGTTAGCCTGCTCTCAGATGTCACTCTTTGATCTTGAAGAATATTAATCACTGGTATGAGGGAACAACACCTGTGATGCATCATTTTGGTAGTATAATAAACATTGTCTGGAATAGGTGACCACAATGTACTTGAAAATTCCATAATATCTTTCCCCCCCCCCCCCAATTTCTTGTATAAAGATACTGCCTGCTAAATAATACAACTGCTTTTGCCCAGATCCATGAAATGATAATATAAGGGCCGCCTTGCATAAAACGGCATAAAACGGTATTAAACGCAACTCAAAAAACTGAACACAGCTCAAAAAAGTAAATACTCAATTGTGATTGGTTGAAAATCAAGTTGAATTGTGTTTATTTGCAACTTTTTACGCATGAGGGCCCAGAACTGCTTATGTAAACTCCACCTGCATTAGCCTGAGGCAAATTTGTGGTAATTTAATAGTTATCATACTTTTATATGTGAGATCCATGTATAATTACAGGTGCTTTTGAATTCTGCAGTATATAATGTTATTCCTTATTTCTGTTTGGTGTTCCTCTTTTATCATTCAATTTCACTATATAGTTTGTAAAGCTTGTGTGTATTTTTGGTAGCGAAAAGAAATTTGCATGAAAACGATTACTTCTAGTCTCACACTGTCACTTTTACAAACAAAACACACATTGGTTTTACACGTATGCAGACACTGTATGACCTTGCGTCACTGGCCCAAGATCAGAACTATTTTTTCACCTTTCATTTGTTTTACCCGTTGAACTCTAAACCTGAAACAACTCAGGCTAGGGTCTATAGGAAGTGTGTGTGTGTTATACTGAAATCGTACTCAGCAGGTTAATTTGCAATATGAGCAGGAAGAACCGCATAGCCTCTTAGTTTTGCTTCTTTCTTTTGCTTAAAGGCATTGGCTAACTTTGTGAGTAGCTGATTTAAAAAATTCTCAAACTAAGATGAAACATGTGTATGAGTACTTGTATTTGTACTCAAAAACCCTGAAACCAACCATAATTTGGAATAAAAAGTGTAAGTTAGACGCAAACGGCGATTTTATTATCCTTCGTCTCACGAGACAATCACTAAGCGGACCACTTTGCTTGAATTTGAAAATGCTGTTATGTGCCTCTTGCCGCGTGATTCGCCAATACACACAGTACGATAAGGTGAGTCATACGCGCATGCGCACTCCTTATGTCTATTCTGTGCAACCGACCCTCGTATAGTTTTCAAACATTGGTTCACATTTTTGATATTTAAAAATACTTCCTGTGGATATTATACTTTGTAACTTTCAGACTGGTATTTTTACACTATAACCCTTATGTTTATCCCATTTTCAAGTAACAAAACAAAATTTTTTAAAATCATAACAATGTTAACCAATGTCTTTAACCACCTAAAAGCAAGGAAATCTGGGGAACTGTTTTTGATTGCCTACCAAAACTGTATATAATCTTTATAAGGGTTAAGTGGCTTTTAATGATCAGGAACCATAGAAAACTGGATTTGAATACCAGTATATCACAGGAGGCACTGTTGACTGGGATCAGTCTGATTGAAGACCTTTGGAAAGGCATTCATTTGGCACATAGTCCCTCCTATCGGTCATAATATACAAATATATATGTATGGCCGTGAGAGCGTCTGGTTGGAAACGATGGTACCCGAAGTAACGCGAATGGTTGCATTCGCATTCCTGAGGGCACGATAGTTTAACCAGACCCTCTCAAGGCCGTAAATATTTGGTTTACATTCTCAGCAACAAAATGACACTGAAACAATGGTTATGCGATAACCTGGGATTTTAATGGAGGATATTCATTTCATATCAACTTTACAATATCCACAAATTTCCAAATCGAAACTTGATAACTCGCAACAAAACGGGTTATAGTTATATCTTTGACAATTATCATAACCCATTTATAAATACAGTATACGTTATCACAATACACCCTCTGGGAAGGACCCGCGTATTTTACTTTAAATCTTATCTTCCGTTTTGTTATTTATACAGATTCTTTGTCTTCTTTAACGGCATTACAAAGTAGAAATCATAAACATCCTTATATTGTTCAGTTATTGGAAACTCTGTATAAAATCAATACACTAGGTTTGTTTGGATACCAAGCCATACGGGTATTCAAGGTAACGAAAAAGCTGATAAGTTAGCTAAAGAAGCTCTAGATCTGGATATAACAGAAATACATATACCTTACACTGATCTAAAATCAAAGGTTAATACTTATATTAGAAATAAATGGCAAACATCATGGGATCTAAATCCTAATAATAAACTCCATCAACACCAACCAAGACTTGAATCACAAAATACTCTTCCATTACCTAAACGACGGGAAGACATTGTATTGACCCGTGCTCGTATTGGGCATTCTCACTTAACACATGCATATTTATTTGCAGGAGAAAATCCACCTCAATGCATATCATGTAATTGTACACTTACAGTTAAGCACATCTTCATTGAGTGTGCTGATTTTGCACATACATGTATTCGTACCAACTTTTTTGATGTTCCTGACCTTAAGACATTATTTAGAGATATTTAACGATTATGTATTGTAAATTTCCTGAAGGAGATCAATCTTTTTATTAGATTTTAGGTGGGAAACTGTTCGAATCCCAATCACAACAGGTATACCCTTGGGCAAGGTATTTTATTCCAATTGCCTAGTCTTTCGGAGGAGACTTAAAGCCGTCGGTCCCGTGTAAAGGAGAGTCACACCATTTGCACGTCAAAAAACCTGCTCCTCTTTTCGTAAAGAGTAGGGAAGTTATCCCAGGGAAGTAGTTAATATATTAATTTATTACTGATAATTTATAATTCTGCTCATATACTTTGTAAAGTCGCATTAGGGTAATTTATACTGGGCTTTTCAGATTAACTGTCCGACACTTATATGACACGCATGTGTTGGTAGTGTCGTTAATTCCTTATCAATCAGTCAATCCTTTTTATGATCACTTTCATTCCAAGTTTCAGCACCTATATATATATATAAAAGCAACATGGAACCATCATCATGTGCATACTACGATACCCTCTGCATCACAACAACAATCGAGTACCTTCTAACCCCCCCCCCCCCCCCCCCCCCCCCCGGCCATTGGGCTATAGAGTCCCTGCTTTTAAACAAGTGCACAGTGTAGCTTAGACCAACGAGTACAGGCTACACAAACGATACTCTTTGCATCAAACAACCAACAGTCGAGTACCTTCTGACCCCCCCTGGCCATTGGGCTACAGAGTCCCTGCATTTAAACAAGCGAACAGTGTAGCTTCGACCAACGAGTACAGGCTACAAAACAAGTAGGTGCTGTACAAGAAACAATGGCCAATTCAAATAATCAAAATCGTGCTTTCCAAATCAACCTTCCCATCAGGTATTTTAGCAACATTACCCGCATTCATGCAAACAACAATGAGCTAAAGCGAGGTAAATTGTGCAAGAAACGCAGCTATAGGCAATGGCAAGCGCTCCAAAAAAGAGATGATTTGACCTTGCGCTTGCTTGCGATAATTTAAAAAAGTTTAAAACTAACAGCGACTAGCGCAGGCCTATGCGCCAGTCTGCGTATTGAGTACGAGTAGAGTACGTTTCATTGCGCTTTATTGGGTATGACTGCTTACTGTATGTCTGCGTTCGGTCAATACGGCGCAATACGCAAGCCAAATGCGCAAAGGTGTGAACGTAGCATTAGAAAACCATTTTGTGAAATCAAGACTTTGATGTAGACTCATGCTAGAAGGGTATGCAGTCAAACCTGATTCAGCGACCACTGCATAGAAACATCACTTGTCTGTAAAGACCACAAAATTTGTTTCTTATGAAAAGCTTTTTGCATTGAAATGTGTTTGTCTGTGAATGTTCTCAGTCATCCAGGTAAAGTAGATCATGAACTACATCACTAAATCCAGTCAACTGGACTTACTTTGTTTACGAGTTGCGATGTTTCACGTCCTCTCCGGGACGCTTCAGTTGACTAGATTTAGTGAAGTAGTTCATGATTGAAATGTGTTCTAGAGAAACCTGTCCATAAAGACCTCCTGCTCATAAAGACAGCTTTTCCTGTCTCCCCTAAGGCTTGTTCAGATATGAGGCGACGAATCCCGGCGACAAATGCCGCAACATTTTTAGTGTTCAGATATGGTGCGACAGACCACCCCACTTACGTTAATGAATGCGCATTAACACATAAACTCTCAAATAAAAGGGAATTTTTTCAAAAGTTGCACAGACAAACTCGTGACGTGACAACATATTTTTAAGAATTCGATTGGTCCACAGCTTTTTGCAGCCAGGCAACGAAAAGAAGGTGTCCTGCCTCAACATTTTTTTTTGTCACCTCATACCCCTTTGACTTGTTCACTAAAAATATTGCAGGGATTTGTTGCAGGGATTTGTCTCCTCATATCTGAACAGGCCTTAAAGTGATTACACAGTGGTAATTTTTTTTTTTGATAAATGATCGAGAATAGAATTCTAAGAAGAATAACATTAAAAATTTGATGATTTTTAGTTGAAATCAATGCATTTTGGCTAATTTTCTCATAAAAAGTCAAGAGTTGACCAAAAAATCTGAGTATGAGGTATGACGGGTACCCAGCTTCGCGCATTGCAGTTGTGCTACGCGCAAGACTGTACAATTTGTATTACACGTTGCGCGCATTTCGCTAGAATTGCGTGACAAGGTACCTACTTTGACGTCATTTTGACGTCAAAGTGGGTACCCAGTTGAAACTGGGTCACAGCTGAGGGATCAAAAATATCCTGAAATCTTACCAGATTTGGGGGTTTCCTTGGCAACATGACTTTTTAAAAAACTTTAGGCAGATGATTTTCTGCTAATAAAATCATGCTCTTTTTAATGAACTAACATTGTTTCAGCATTGGGCACCCCCTTTAAGGTGGTCTTTGTATACAGGTTTCACTGTATTAACGTCTGTATTCTTTGTTCTTGACAGGGTCGGACTGGTGTAATGATCTGTGCATACATGCTACACAGAAGACTCTACCAGTCGGCAACTGAGGCATTAGACTTCTATGCATCTAAAAGGACAAAGAACAGAAAGGTTTGCCATACTGAATCCTTCATTCTGCTGTGATTAACGATGCCACCTGGGCCCCGTTGCATAAAACTTTAATTGATAATTGATAACTTTGCCATCGATGGTAACTTCCATGGATGCCTTGATTTTGATTGGCTGTTAAGTAATGTTACCATGGTAGTTGCCATTGATGGCAGAGTTACCTTTAATGGTAAGTTTTATGCAACAGGGCCCAGGTCTGATACATTGTGGAGATTGTACAACTTGATATGATAGAGTTAAGTTGGACTTAAAGTCGCACTTAAATTCCTAGTTGCCTGCTGCATATTACGCATCGTGGCATTGGTCAGATCATGCTCGGGGGACGTGCTATTGGGAAATCTGTCATTGAGATTAAGCGTTAGCTACCGGATGCCCACTAACGCTTGTAAAAGCATGACTCTCAGTCCAACTTAACTCTTCGTGAAACACTCCCCCCTCCCCCCAGGAGCCAGAGAGGGGTCAACCTAGAAAAAATATAACTCTTTTTCATGTACATAACAATGATCTATGAACAAAACTATGCTAGGAAAAAAAAAATGCGGTGCACTAAGTGGTTAGGGAGGGCGGCGGCCAGGTTCCCATTAACCAATTGAAATCGACTCAAGAGAGAAGATAAAATGATGGCTTCTCGTATGCTTGGCTTTTGTTCACAAACGCATTACTGCTCTTGCTTTGAAAACAAAGACAAAACTGATAGTTTTATAAGCTGTCAAAGGTAGATTTATTGCTACACTTAAACATGACTGTGGTTGCAAAAACAAATGTCTGCCATGAACAGTGCTTGAAGGAGCATATGACGGATTGTCATGCCATCGGCCTTGTCTTCGTTTTCAAAGCAAGTGCAGTCATGCATTTGTGAACAAAAGCTGCGTGTATGAGAAGTCTCCCTCTTTGGAGAGTCTTTCTGACCACCCCACCACTGTGCAAGGCAGATGATATTTTTTCCTAGCATGGTTTTGTCTATAGGTCATGAACCCCCCCCCCCCCCCCCACCCCCCCTCGATCTCCCAATCCATGAAAATGTGAAAAATCTTCTCTTGGATATGAATGTGCCAAATCATTCTAGTGACCAAAAAATGTGAGGACTTTTCACGCATGCTTATCAAAGAATTATCAGGGGCCCGCAGCACAGAGGTTTGCGATCAATCACTAATTTAAAACAACCATTTTGATTGGTCCAGGGTCACCTCTTTGAACGAAATGTGCATGAAACAATGGTCTTGATTGGCTGTTACAACTTTGCGATTGATTGTCTCCTCTTTGCTGAAAATATGATGATCTCTTCCATGCAACACTTTTTGAGAACTGTACCATGTAAATGAGATACAAATGTATTGTGATGGCATTGCATTTTGCCTCAAAACACATGCTTCAACATGTGTTCAGCAAAGTCTTTAATAAATGCTTGTATTTTCTGTGTATTCATAGGAACCTTGAACTTTAGGATTTCATTCTTTCCTGTAGAACTTTATTGTTTTTTCATATAGATTTTAATTAGAGTGATAGAATCACCTGAAATTACATTGAAGATTCATTCTCGATTCACCTACTATCATTCCCTTTGGTTTCATTAACCCATTCGTGACAGAGGGTCCACATTATGTGGTTTGGTGTAATAACTTTTGATGCAGAGCCTTAAAAATCATACCAAATACATGAGCAGAAAGAGCAAAAAATTCTACACATACTTTGTCCATTTTCGTTGCATCACTATTTGTTTGATGCTGAAATTTTTAAAAAGAAAAATAAGCATTAAAATCCTTAAATTGGCAATGCGATGACAATGTTAAAATTACCGTTTTTTCCTGCAAATTGGCAGCTTTATGACTTCTCATCATACATTCTGTCAATTTATATTTATTTCAGATACATGATGTTTTATAAGACAAATGTAGCAATAAAAGAAAAATGTTGGTGTTGCCAATTTGAAGAACAAAAGCTGATCAAATTAGGCTTTAAATAATTCCTGTCACGAATGGGTTAAAAGATCTGAGTGGTACCTTTAAACTTGTAGTGACATGTATCATATTTCCATGATGCATAGAAAGTGAAAGACCTCTTGTGATTAATAAGTCCAAGGCTCGTCATTATGTACTGAAGTGCCCTGCACGGATGCCAACGTATCACATCCATGGCTAACATGAACGTACATGGTGTGATGTTGTATGTTAATGCTAGACTCATTAATGACTTCCTAGATATACAGCTGCGTCCTGGTCATGTAGTCGTATCGTAAAATAACCACATGGAAGCAAATAGGAAATATACGTATGGGACTAAAGGTACGCATGTGGCACATCAAAGTTTGGTCCAAACATTACAGCTTCTCGTCAAATATCAAATACGAGGGCATTTGATAAGCTATCCCCCTCTCTGGGGAAGTTTCTTTGAAAATATTTTTCAACACTGATATATATAAAGAGTGGGAAAGTTCACAACTTCTTTGCCACCTTTGCCAGAACTCGCCTTTTCTTTTAAGAATGAGCTTCTAATAATACACCTCACGCATGTGGCACATCAAAGTTTGGTTCAAACATTACAGCTTCTCGTCAGATATCAAATATGAGGGCGTTTGATAAGCTATCCCCCTCTATGGGGAAGTTTCTTTGAAAATATTTTTCAACACTGATATATATATATAAAGAGTGGGAAAGTTCACAACTTCTTTGCCACCGTTGCCACCTTTGCCACCTTTGCCAGAACTCGCCTTTTCTTTTAAGAATGAGCTTCTAATAATACACCTCACCCAAAACATGCCGTAAAGGAGAATGAAACCCAAATTACGATGTTTACCCCATCTGAATGAGTGTTTATAAATTCATGCTCTTCCATGACTTAATCCATATAACACTTCTGGAAAGGGAGAAAATTCTAAAACTTCTAGAGCCTCGAGGTAGGCAAAGCAGCATCTTTGTACATAGCCCACTATGTTGAGGGTTTTACTGCTGATGTTGGGAGGTATGACTCTTTTGTGGAGTTGATAAAGAAATGTGTGAGATTGGTCAGTGTACAGCTACAATATGTTGTAACTTTTTGTAGGCAGCTGTCAAGATTTTTTCAAGTTTATGGCAGCAGCTCACTTCTTGAACTTCGGGATTCTTATCCCTATATGCTTTGGAATGGAAAGACACTTCTAAGTCTTTGCCAGAGGCATTTTTGCCACCAAAAGCCTGGCAGTACACCATCTTCACATCCTTTCGATTATGCAGGAAATGTGCACTGCGAATACCCTTTCAGGCCTCAATATGTAGTTGTTTATTTATATATTTATTTATTTGCAATTTTATTTAAGCAGGGTAGCCTCTTCATTTAAAAAAACTGCTTTCAATAAGGGCCCCGTATGATAAAAACAATACATGACTGTGACATACAACAAAGTAAATAGACTTACTAATATGATACAAATACAGATTTTAAAAATGATGTAATAACAGTCCAATTAAAAGTACAAAGTTAAGTAACATAGGAGAGATTACTACGAATTGATTTTTACTGCAAGACATTATAGCAAGGAGGAAAATAGTGAGGGCGGGATTAAAGAATGGGGAGAGAGTGAGAAGGAGTGGCTATGGACAAGGAAAGGCAGAAGTTAAGGGTACATGAAATGAAAGTGGATGGTGTGTGGATTTTTACGAAAATTGTGTAAAACAGCAGACCCTTTGAGATTCATGCACATAGGGCGAGTTGTAATGGCATGTATAATGGCGACTGGATCTTTGTATCGATTGCAGGGTGTGACGATACCGTCGCAACGGCGATATGTTGAATACTACGGTGAACTGATCATCAAGGAGCTGGAGTATAAACCCACAACACTTCTGCTAACCCGCATCGATCTAGAGACGGTACCCATGTTCAATGGAGGCTCCTGCGCTCCAGCCTTTGTCATCTACCAACAGAAAGTCAAGATCTTCTCGTCACAACCATACGAGGTATAAGTTCAACTTCTTAATAACAATAACAATAATGATAATGATAATGAAAATGATAATAATGTGGGGCTCTATTTTGTAGAAGTCCCCATGGGTTCTTTCCACACAGAAAAATATGAAGGAGGATGACAATGATGTTGCTTGTTCGATAGCTCGCTGCAGACTGACTCTCTGCTAAGCAGTTTTAGGTTTTATTTTCTGTTCTCTCATGCACATGCATGGACTGTTCCAATCAGTATACATGTATCAATAGATTTTCACATAAATATTCATGTAACATAAACATAACAAAAGGAATCCCATCAATATTCAAAAGTAAGTCTGTCATGTGATTGCCTCATTAATATTCAAAGAAAATCAAACCAATCAGAAGAGAGTGATAAGTGTCATGTGACTATTTTGGAGGGAAGAGAGATCATGTGACAGAAGAGGAGGGAAAGTAGAAGTGGGGGTCAGAGTGAACAATTGAAGTGAGTTGATGGTATGTGGGGCAAGTGGACATGAAAAGAAGGAAATACCTGTTAGTGAATAGGGCATAGAATCAATAGAAAATAAAGAGATCAATGAAAGCAAACATTCAACTAAGAGCTCAAAATAGAAAGTAAACCTTACATAACAAGTACATGTTCAATATACAGCCCTACAATAATAATGATAATAATAATGAAAAAAAAATAATAATAATAATAGCAGGTTCTTGTATAGCACTCATGTCTGTCAGACATGCATTTACAGTGTAGTTTATTTCACTTATAGTGAAATAGTATATTGCAGAAATAGAGTTTTGAAGCTGTATAACTTCGTGATAATGAAAATCAATGTGTGCGTTTTGTAATGGAATTATTATGTATTTCCCGAAAGCACCCATGTATGACAAGCAGTACTTTTAAAACATTATTAAAGGTATTTTCTGAATTGTCAAGTTGTAGGCCCCAGGGGGTATTTCATAAAGCTGTTCGTTAAGTTACGAACAACTTTATGAATGACTCGAATATGGCAAGCCAAATGTGATTCTCAATCCTTATAGATTGCATCAGCTAAAGGTAATATATGCAAATGTTGATACACGTTATTGTTTACAAATATTTTTATTGCGAATTATATTTTTGCCACAATGTAATTGAAATTATGGGAAATGCAGTCACACTTTGTTAAAACTTCAAGAAAATTTTGGGCATCCTACGTGGTCCTTCATATTCATGTCGTTCGTAAAGTTATCCTGAACTATACGCACAGCTTTATGAACCCCCCCCCCGGCCAAGTTGTGCCACAGGCCCCCTCCTCTGTTATGGCTCCTCCCTTTTCACACAGTCAGGCCTTGAATTTCAATAATTTTAGGGCAAGGCCACTTGTCTGTAGGGCACATTCCTATATTACAGCATAAATAGGAAGAATTAGAAAGGGCACAAGCAATCTCCAAGGCCAACGAGAGAGGCATTGAAGCCAATCAAAAGGGCATCCATGGTCATGGCCTTGGTGGCCTTGGATTAATTTAAGCCCTGTCAGATTGACTCCTTAACCCCCCTCTCGATTTAAAATGACAACATCCCTGTTATCAAAGGTGTACTTGATACTGTTCAGATGGGAATATACAGCAGAATCTTCACATACAATTTGATATTTGTCATGAGAGATGACCATATTTTGCCTCTTTGTATGTACTGTTATCACAGTGAATTATTCTACTGTGCTGATGATCGTAATCTTTCAGCAAAACATAAAGGTTCAACTGAAGTCAAATTAAGAGTTATTCATTTTTTTTTGTTAGGTGGCAAAAAAAGAGAAGAGCGTGAGATGTGAGTTCCCACTACCAGTTCCAATCTGTGGGGACATCAAGATAGAGTTCTTCAACAAACCAAACAAACTCAAAAAGGTAAGTCATTTCAGACCATCATCACTCTACAGCTTTATTTGTTTGAAGAAAAGAATTGTTACGTGAGAAGCTGTGATAATGATTTAAAAGTGAGAAAATGATTTGTCGAGTCTTCTTAGATATCTCCTATCTTACAACATTCTGGCTTTTGGAGGGGATATGCACACCCACCCAAAAAAGAAGGTCCTCGACTTAAAATTTGAGGGAAAATACCAAAAAAAATTGCTAACAAGCGAAAATAGAAAAAGAAAGAAAGAACAAACAAAAAAAAGGTCATCAGCTTGATTTTTATTTTCTTTTTTCTTTTTTTTTTTTTTTTTTTTTTTGGGGGGGGGGGGGGGGGTAGAGGGAGGGGTGAAACATACCCAGTTGTGTCCCTCACCCTTACAGGTAATTTTTTTGGGGGGGATGTGTCCCCCTGATTGATGCCCATGTTGCCTGTGGGTTTTTTTTCTTTCCCAGGATGCAGGAGACAATATCCAATATATAGAGCTTTTTTTTTTCGGACTAGAATTTCCCCAGGGTTGGATAGATATCCAGTCATTGAGCTAGGTTCATTGAGTACATGGTATTAATCCATAATTATATCGTTTTCTGAAATAGGATTTCAAAGTGTTTATGATTTTCAATTTCGTTTGCGACACTTCAACGTAAGTGACAGTTGATCTGCGCTTTCATCTAACATATAGGATGAGGTATAGGGTTGCATTTTAGTTTTAGGTTATGTTTCGGTTACATTGAGTACCAGGTATAGTGTTTCATCTAGGAATTGAAGGGGGAAATCCATGAATGTTGGATAGTGAACATGGAGCCATTGTTGCGGGAGCATTGTTGTACAGACTTGTCTTCCGTGTTGTCTTTCTGTGCAGTTGGGATCCAATACATTGATTATTATTTCTACAGAGGATTTTAGAACCCAAATATAAGCATTATTTCATTGACACACTTCATAAACCTCAACCCACTTACAAAGTTTGTTGAACTCGATTAATATTCTCTGTCGAGGAAGCCGAATATGAAAAATATTGGGCGCGTTGCCACAGGCTTAATTTAAGCGTAAACAATGGAGACGCCTTGAAACGTGCCAGGCTAGACACTCGCGACACACGTTACAAATATGTTTTGGTTGTTTACAAAATATGAAATGAAATTTCCTCCAGCCTTCTTGTGCGAAAGATAGTACGGAGGTGTATCTTAGCCGTGCTGATTTTTCTAGTGTCGCCAGCAGTAGTCCACCCTTTCCAGACAATTAACTTTCATAATTCCATTGCTGGAGATGATCATGAGATTTTGCAGAATGTGGAATAATGGATCAACCACCATAACAAAAAAAAAAGGAAATAAAAAAATTTAACCGTGTAACTTTGCATCTCATACCATCCAAACTACATGTATGAATGCATACATGGAATTTCTGAAATAAAAATGGCTCGACATTTGGATTTTTGATATTGGAATAATAATGATAATACTTGATTTCGTAATTCGGCCAATACAGGATATATACAGAACTCAATATGCAAACAATATTGGACGAGGCATATAAATTTTGTCCAGTATTTTTTACGCGAGCCGTTGATTTAGCGAGCGCAAGAGCAGTTAGCAAGACGGGACTTGCAGTACAAACGTATTTGTACATGAAAGAGCCATATCGGCAGATTCAGAGGATTTGTTTTTCAATTTTTTTTTTGCCAATGGCATCACACTCGTAGCTTGCGATAAACAAAAAAGCCATCATAAAACCCGTGATTTCTTGATTTATAGCACGTTTTCAGGGACTCTCTTTCTTACCATCCCACTAAGGCCCCGTATGCTATGGAAAAATGGCACCAATTCCGCATTTTTGGTAGCAGAATTTGGCTTCTTATAGCGATTTTGGAGGTGACTACGAAACTAACTTGTGGCAAGTGACAATTTTTCTCTGTGTTGTGATATGATGCTACACACGGAGCGGACTGCTAGCACTTAGCGCATGCAGTGCATGGCAATGGCAACAATGTGCCGATGACGCTTAAAGCTAAAGCAAACGTACGTGCGGATATTTTCGCTTGTTGTTAAATTGGTGATAGATGAGTGATTCGCAAAAATTTCAGCTCATGCAGTATAAATATCTCTGTCTGGTTTTTTCATTCAGGATCGGATGTTCCATTTCTGGTTCAACACCTTCTTTGTGGCCAACTCCAACCTCCTCAACTCCAACAGCCAGCAGGATCTTGCCAACGGATCAGACAACTCATCGCAGTGCAGTGAAGACATGGAGGCTCTAGATGCCGACTGTACCGTCCTAAGGTTACGCAAAGACCAACTTGACAGAGCCAACAAAGACAAAACAAACAAGTGGTATTCCCCTAATTTCAAGGTAATGACCTACGTTTTGTTATTTCTTCATTTCTTTGGTCTTTTTCAATATTTATTGTTTATTAATTTTTACATGAATGTGTAGTGTGCACTCTTAAAAAAGCTGTGAACACTTCTGCAACTGCATTAGCTTTCAAAACTGGCTTCAGGCCTTGCAATTTGGAGCTGGCTTGAATATTTTTTTTAATCCTTACATGAAAAAGGAAGAATAACTTTGGTCACAAAGTTGAAGATTCCAAAATTTACTTTCATAAGGTGGAAAGAAATGGTAGGGTCATAGGACAAGAAATATATTTAAATATTCACTGCTCTGAGGGGAATGATTGAAACTATAGCCCCAAGATGATCTTGAAGCTGTATTGTGAGATCATCAAGGAGCTATAGTCTTAACTCTCTTGACCCTAATAACAAGCAGTCAATATTTGTTTCCACACCGCATGCCGAGTGTGAATTCTCCCAAAATGGATTTTTTGACAAAATATGCTTGTCGGAATCATTGGAATGGAAACCGATCTGAGAATGGGATGCTTGCCTATTTGCGCGAATCCATTGTCGACATCATACGCATCTGTAAAGTCACTGCCTTTTACGCCCGAGCAGAACTATGCCTGGTTAATATTTTTCGCTATACTGCCCGGCAGTCAGTATCAAATTTCATGCCTGCAAATTTGACCAGTTAGAGGCCTAAAATCTAGACAAAAATATAAGTGTCAGTATTGTAAAATATTTAGATGAATAATAATACAAAGTTCAAATTAAACTACTCGTTTTTGTTTTTTTATTGCTTACATAACATTCAATTTAACATTTACAAATGTACTGAAAGCAGGTTAATGAATTTAAAATCTCTCTTTTGCCTTATGCTACTATTTTGTAGAAATAAGAAATTAGCCTTAAATCTTTGATTTTTGCCTAGGTCATCTGTTACTTCAAACGGGTCGAGAATGAGAAACCAAGGAGACCATCGGGGGATAGCAATGACCACTCGTCGGATGCGAGTAGTGACCATGAAGGTAGCGATGGTGGGGACATATCGGAGACGGACTCTGAATCAGAGTGGGACGTGACAGATATCACCCACGTATGACAGGAAACGGTTAGCTCGAACAATGTCGGATTCCCTTGAAGTCTGGCGTAGACTATAGGACTGGAGTGCTAGATGGATGTGAACGTTGGATATGCATGTGCCATCGGTGCTACTCTTCTTTCTGACACGGGTTGGACGAGAAGAAGAGGAAGAATCCAGATATTACGGACTGCATGTATTGAAGAGAAGCTATAGTTGTATGCACTTGTGAGTCCCTTAGGAGGACTAATGCAAGAGAGATGAAGCCATACATACCACGAAGCCATACTATCACCTCAAAAAAAAACTTTCTTCGTCAAATCTTGTCCTTTGACGACGCCGGTTCATGGTCATGATATTTCCATCCTTACCAGAGTGGCCGGGCAAGGTCGTCTCATCCAGTTCACTTGATTAATAATCCAAAGCAATCCTCTTCCACCATCGACGATCATTTACATTGCCAAAGTTTAGGAGTGAATTTAGAGATGTATATTTAGATTGAGAAAGCATGTTTTTAGGCTGTAATCATCCACGTACATGATACGTTTAGCGTGAATCTATGGCATACCGTTCATCGTATTAAGCATCCGGGCCCCGTTTCGTAAAACTTGTAATCGGTAGCAACTGCCACATTTGACAAATTTGCTCTTAGCCAGTCAGATGCAAGGATTTCAGCGGCTTATAACAGTTATCGCAACTTGTTATTGATTACAAGTTCTATGAAATAGGGCCCTGTGGTATCATTGTCACTTTGCTTTACTAGACTTGTTCTTGCCAGAAGTGCCGCAAAGACCAATGCAGATTTTTGGAGCCATTTCTAAGTTTTATGCAAAGACATGTTTTACTCTTATTAATGGATTATTTTGTAGTAGAGTACTGCAATCTACTGAACATGCTATGCTTAAATTCTTATATTTCGGACTATTATGCACATGATGACATTGCATTTCATAAGTTTCAGTGCAAATCATTTTAAAGAGCAGGAATTCCTTGCAGATTTTTCTCTCAGACATTTTTACGTAGGGTGTAGCTGTGTGTTGTAGAGCACATGCGGTCATAATGAACCTTGCTGGAATGTGTTGGTTTCAGGGAATTTCGAACTTTTGTCAACCTACCCAGTTATTACAAGTTACTTCCTTAAGGCTCGTGCAAATATGAAGAGGAAACCGTGGGGGTTTTCGGTTGGGGCTTTTAAGCACATTTTATATCACGAAGATATATGAGTGAGCAACATTTTAAGCGCAGTCCTTTGTTGCATCATTTCCGTTCATTTTGTACGCACACAAAAAAACCCACCGTTGTTTCCCCCATATGTGAACAAGCCTTTCCTTGTTGAAGCTTACTTACTTACCTGATTTGTTGTATGATGAGGTGATTCTAGTGGGAATATATTGATGAAATCAAAGATTTATATTGAGGGTTTAGTGCAACAAAGGGCATTCTGTGTTTTTGGCCATTTTGAGAAACCTTGCAATGAAGTTACGTTGTAAACATGGGTTTTAATGCAGATAGCCATACCTACTTTGGATGATAACCTGCTGTAGCTAAATTTGCTGTAGAAACCATTATTACCAATGGGTTCCTGGTCTCTTATTGATCATTTTGATATCAAAACCTCCTTTTGACCGAAAAAATGCAGATAGCCCTTTGTTGTACTAAACCCTCAATATTTTGGTTCCTGTTACTGAGATGGCTAGAAGAATCCAAATCCATTTTTTTGTCATCAGTTTTAGATACCGGTACATGAGCATGACAATGTCTACTAATCACTTTTGCTTTAGCTTTGAGACTAGCAATGTCTACTGATCATTTGTGTTGCAATATCAGATTTGTGCTGATGGTCACTTGTGTCTGGTTTTAAGAGCTAATCCTGATGGTTTATCAGTTGTGCTTGTGCCCATAGACGTACAGTGTCTCCTTTAGGAGACGCTTTGGCAGTATCTGTAGGTCCAGAATGCTGGGCATGACACATTATACATAAGTAGAAAGAGAAAAATTCACTGAAAATTTTGGGTCCATTTTCAGTGCAGTATGATGTTGCATTTTCGAATTAGAGCAGTTCAAATGTAACTAATCATTAAAGTCTTTAAATTGGCAACACAGTGAATATTATATAATCCTTATTTCCATGTTCAAATTGGCAGTTTCCACTTAAATTTTACAATCATAATTCATTTTGGTTCATGTTACATCAATATTAATTTTTTTCAAACTATGTAAGAGTGGAAAAAAATAATAGTTGTTGCCATTTTAAGGATTGAAGATGATTAATTTAGACCCCTAAAAAGCTCTGTACTTCTATGTGTTAAAACCAGCTCAGCCTACATGTACATTTGCTACCATGTTTTCCTGCCTGCATCCAACACACCACCCCTACGAGCATACTCCCAACAACCTCTGATTCACGCCATCTGCTATGCGCAGCGTTGCTGTACAAAGTCGAGGGTCGAATGAGTTACAGTAGTAATGCCAGACCCTCGTCGTCTGTGGCACATGCATATCATATGCATGCTCATTTGCATAACAACAGTAAAGGTGCTTTCACACATGATGTGACAGTGTGGTAACACGCTGTGTCACCACACTTTTTTGTGTACAAGCCTATGGGGTATAGGGCGACAAAAAAATGTCGCCGAGGCAGGACACACTTTTGTTTGCTGCCTAGATACAAAAAAATGCGCACCAATCAAATTTCTAACAAGTTAGCGCAAAAATTGTTGCCATGAGATTGCTTGCGCAAGTTTTGACTATATGCTCTCTTATTGAGAGTTGATGCGTTAATGCGCGTTCATTAGCATATGTGGTGACACAAAGTCCCATCATGTGTGAAGACATTACAGTGTGGCGCCACAGTTTTACCAGTGTTACCACACTGTCGCATCATGTGTGAAAGCACCTTTAACGGGCCTATTTAAAGAAAAAAAGATTTTATCCAAAATCATTCTGTTGGTTCAAGGAATGCAGGAACATACACATGAATATCTGATTAGGATATCATTTGGGTAGTATTAACAAAAACAGTTTAAAAAACACTTTTTTTAAACCCCCAGAGAACTAGTTACACAAATTAAAATGCATAATGACAAATCAGTCATGCTTTTTAAAGTAAAAAAGAAGTCAAATGGCATCTATCTATAACATAGATTACCAAGTTCTTGAACCTCACATTTTTAAAGATACACAGTCAAACAATCTTTTTGGTGGAGAATCTAACATTCCTTTAAAGTTCCCCGGACTTGGTTTATAGATGGCGCTTCACGCAATGTTTGTGAAAATCCCACAGGGTAGCACCATGACAGTTTGCAAATCTCAGCACAGTTCTTCCAGTAGCTTGTGTGTATGCGAGCTACTTTGCAACTAGACTGGTTCGTATACGCAAAAAGGAAAACTGTCATGGCGTTGCCCTGTGGGATTTTTGCAGGCACTGCGTGAAGCGCAAGTGGGATAGGAAGGAAGTGTGATAGTAAGGAAACATTATCCTGACTGACTATGGGAAGTTAACATTGTGATTCTGGAATCGTTAGGTGTTAAAAAAGTCGAGTTTTTTTCTTTTTTTTTTTGGTAAGAAAACCATCATATTTTGTATGTTGGTAGGCCTACTAGAGAACTTTCTTTCAAGATATGCACATAAAAAAATTCTGACTGTCTGGCAAAGCAAAAATGACTGTACGATATGTAGCTGAAACTTTTGCATGTTTGTAGGATATACTAATGTCTTTTGTATGCTGATGATGATGATGATGATGATGATGATGATGGTGGTGCTGGTGATTAAAAAATGATGATATGACATCCAATAGTGCAATTTTAAAAGAAAAATACATCTGCCATATTTTCTTTTGTTTTTATAACATTTTTTATAAGTACCTTGTATGATGTTTCTATCATGATATTGTATACACAGAAGTCTGTTAACTTCACCATATCCATATGCATCAGTTTATTAGTATTCTACCCGGCACCATTTGATGTACCATTGTGATAAAACATGCACTTTTGTAAAACAAAAAATATTGTTAGTAGACTGCAGTGTACTAAAATGTGATATATGGATATTCATTAAAGAACCAAAATCGTCAAGTCAAGTACCACTGGTTTTTAAAGCAAAGCTAAGGCATAATAAAACAGACCAGTTAAAATTTGAATGAAGTAAGAAAGTTATGCCTGTATGAAGTTATGGAGAAAACACTCCTAATTCATATATCTTGAGTTTGGCTTAGGAAAATGTGGAAATCTTAAGCAAAATCAAAATTTGTAATTATGTGTGAAGAAAGAAAAACATTGGGAATTGTCCACAAAATGATGTTCTCAATAGCTACATAGTAGTGTTAAAAAATATATAGAAAATTTCATATAGCCATAACTTTCTTATTCCATGTTCGATTTTGTCTAAATTTTCGCTGATTTGTTTTATTCTGTTTCTGCTTCAATTTAAAAACTTCTGGACTGAAGGGTTTTGGTATCCCTTAAAATCTTATTTACACCTAGCAAATAATGCAATTTGCCGGCATGTCTCTGTGAAGTAAAATATAATTAGAAGATGTGCAAATATCAGAGTATCAAAGTACTCTAGGTGAAAGACAATCAACAATGCCTGCAACTCACTCTGAATTTCGTTTGAAATATTTCGACATTTGCCACAGATGCAGTAGCTAAGTAGTGCAAGTGAAATGGCCCTCTTGATTTATGTTTCGAAGTGGTCAAATAATTCTGTAATTTATTTCCATGGAGTCATACTAGTAATTTTGGAGAAGAGTGGAGAATGCAATACAGTGGAACCTGTGTATAAAGACCACTCAAGGGAGACAAGAAAAGTGTTCTTTATGAGCAGGTGGCTTCAAGGACAGGTTTCCTTTAGTACATGCTCCAATGGGAAACCACATTCAGGGGAAAACAGAAAATGGGGCCTTTATAGAGGTGATCCTTATAAACAGGTGGTCGCTAAAGCAGGTTTGATTGTAACGAGCTACGTATGGGTTATGAATATTTCTTTCCGTAAAGCGTTTCGTGTTGCATATGGAGAGGCTTTGTTCACTTCAACCCATACCAGTGATAGTTGCTAGCATCACACTGGTCTCCTCATGTCATCTGTTCGGACTCAGAAGGGCGTTAACTCGTATGATTTAACTTTTAACACATAGTTAATGCCCTTCTGGTTCTGAACAGGTGATATCTTCAAAACTGTATCTTGCACAGTTGTACCAGTTGGTTTATGTTGCCATTGCCTGGTTATCATTGCAGTAAAGCAATGGTATGTATATACCAGCAAAAGTTTACACAATTCGTGCTTCCAGATTCCAACCCTGTACATTCCCTATCTAAAATTAATTATAAAAACAAGCAATGGCCACTTTGAAGAAAAAAAATAAAGAAGTGTATGCCTCAAACTCTAGCAAGTCCAAACTGACATTTTGTTTTGTTGTGATGATGTGAATTAACTGAGGGCTCAGTGGTATGTGTTTCCAGATGCAAGTGCCCCCTAGAAACTTCATTGGCATTACAAAACTCATTTTGTTTCATTTTTAAGTAGGATATTTCCTGTGTCGTTATTGATTTACACACATGTATGTTTAATATGAATTTGGTTGGACTGCAAGATGACCATTCCATTTGTTAAAGGGGACCCAAATAAGTTGTGGATTTAATGTTTGAATAATGCTTTATTCCAATAGTCATACAAACAAGCTTAATGTAACACATCCACTCAATGTCTATGCATAAGCTCTTGTTATGTTCATACTTGTTTTCAAGTAAAGTTTTGTCAAGAGGATAAAAATGTTTGGATTAGTATTGTTTTTAAAGTTTGCTATGAAATTTCTTTGTATTCAAGATAAATCAATTAGCACACATGATATTGTTCCTTAATAAGTTACATTTTTCTTCTAGTTGATATGAAAAAAAATTTACATGTGACGCATTGCCCTATATTACCAATAATAGTAATAATAATATGATGATAAATAATAATTGTAATGATAATTAATAGTAATAAATTCATATAGCACGTGATATTGGCATCTCTGGACATTTGACAAATAAGAATTTGGCATACGCATGATTTACTTGGATCCAGCTTTAATCGATAAACTTCCTAAATATTTAATTAATCTTTATTAAAGGCTCATTCACACATGACATATTATTGGGCTATATGCCATCAATGATTAGTGAGGAGTGCACCAAACCTTTTACGTAACATGTTCATGTCATTATACAAAAATCCACCATGGTATACTGCATTGCATGTGAATGGACCTTTAACAGATATTAAACTGTCACATTGAGCATTACTAGATTTCATGTTAGTCTCATGACCTGTTAACAGTAAACTCTTTAAGCGTTGAGCAACATTGCTCATTATTTTAAGAATAATATTGATTATTTTGTAGGTCAGTCAGTGATCCTCATCTTTGGAAATGCTGTGTTCATACGAAATGAACTATTCCATTTTGAGCTTGCACTATGAATCTCAATTTATAATGGAGAATATTTCAAAATTTATTGAAATTATAGAGTATGACAAATCTTGGGGCATTATCGGCAAAAATTTGTAATGTTATATGTGTCATATTTTTCTCAAAGTGTCACAGACCCGTTTCTTTCATTCTTATGCTTTTGTGATAAATCGGCTTGATATCTTGACAAATTCCTTCCAGGACTTTTCTGAAATAGATTTCATTTCAAAGCATGTATTTGAATATGGTTGTTTTAAGTTTAGGAGTGGATTAGAAAAGGCTGCATATCTAATCATGAACTACATAGTAAACCCCATGTTTTCTGAGCGTAAGTTAAGAAAAGACATTTGAAAACTTGATCAAAACATCGCCATGGGATAAAATGAATTTCAAGTTTGAGAGCTTTTTGCTTAAGCACCGTATCTTTACCGCCATGATCGATATCGTAAAAGTGTCTGTTGAGTGTTTGAAAGTACCTATGATTTGAAAGGAAAAAAATGATACTTTTCAGAGTTTCAGCTTCCTAGTTAAGAAGCAACTACCATGCAGAAAAAAGGGGGGACTATTAGTTTTCTGAGTAAGTAGGCTTGAATTCTTTTTGCCTTGCTGTCCACAGCAGATGAACTAAAAAAAAGTGGAGTTAGAAAATATAGAGAAAAAAAGGACGAGAATGTCATTTTACACTCAATCATTGTGCTTAATAATTGTCCAGCTGGTGATGCCATATGCTCCTATTTGCAGTATTTGTACTTCTTTTTTATAGGGAAAATATTTGCAGGTATCAAGCAAAATACAGGTTTTCCTGAACTTAAGTTACTGTACAGTTCTATGACTGTACAGTAGGATATGCTCCTTTTCCACTTGTAATACTTGAGACTTAAAAATGCTTTTAAGACTTGATAAGAGGTTGTCATCTCTGCCCAATTTTTATCTGTTCACTTTCTAGTATGTTGGCTCATGGTGTTTTTTTCTATTGTTTAGGATACTCCTTATGTTAGAATGATGATTTTATTTGTTGATATTGATTTGTGCTGGCACATATTCCATAATGAAGGAAAAATAATTTGTTCACGATTGCTTCAGTGATATTCTGTGGATGAAATGATTCAACTGATTGAGTTTATAATGATAGTAATCTGAATGGGTCAGTAAGCTTTTTAACATGACTATATAATGGGCCTGCTGACTCAAATGATGATCCTCCCTACCCCCCCCCCCCCCCCCCCCCCCCCGAGGAACATAAAAGTGTACCATATACCAAACGGTAATTTACTATTTAGTAAGTGTTAACAAGAATATACTGAGCAGAATCCCCCATTCACATCTGAATACACCTACACAAGGTTAAGGTTTGATTACATAGATATTTATTTGCCTCCACATGTGTCATTCTTGGTCAGTTTGTGTCTGTACGTCCCCTCCCCCCCCCCCCCCCCCCCCCAATGCTCTCCGTTATATTTTATGTTCGTTTCTCAAGTATCCATCCCCCAAGAAATCTTTGTCATACAGCAGTCGGTGTAGGTGCAACATAATGTGGTATTTTAATGTTGCATTTGCCAACTAAAGCATTTGATGTTCATATATATCTCATTGTATATATGATACTATACAGGAAAAGAATAGATGAAAATAAACAGATTTATTTTTCAAGGTGTATACTTTGTATAGATCTTTTGTTTTTCTTTGAGATCAAATTGTGTATATTTGTTGAAGGTGCCTCGAAATAAAAGCAACTGTTTCTGAGATGCAGACTTTTGCATTGAATGGCAACATTGTACTTCGCTTGAGCAAAGCAAAAATAGGGCTACAGTATGGTTGCATGACCCTGCCCTCTCTTCCCCCTTTTTCTTTCTTTCTTTCTTTCTTTCATTCTTCTTCTCCTCCTCCTCCACCTCCTTCTCCTCCTCCTCCTCCTCCTCCTCCTCCCCCTCCTCCTCCTCCTCCACCTCCTCCTCCTCCTCCTCCTTATTCTTCTTCTTCTCTTGATCACTTGAAAAATCAGGGGTGGCAGCCGCCCCTGCCCCCCCCCCCTCCCATCCTTGTTGCGCAGCCGCTGGTATGACATATCATTGGATGATAATAATATGAACAAAATGAATCATTCAAGTAATACTCATATCGCCAGAAGATAGAAAAATGACAAAAACATTGAGGGAAGGCAGGAAAAGGAAGATGCAAGAGTGGAGAAGGTAGAAAGAGAAATGAGGTGATGGCAGGTTTCGAAAATAATGTGAGGAGTACGAGTGGATGGGGAATTTTTTTTCACGAGGGCTATTTTAAAGCTGTGGAGCAAAAAAATAAAATAAAAATGAAAAGCCCTCGTGAAACTTTTCACGGGGCTGTTTTGGGGCTCACGAGGCATGTTATAGAAGTCTTATTATTTTCACTGTTGGTTGTATCAATAATTATCGCATCCCAGTGATCCCAAGCAATGGCGTAATGAACCAAATATTTTGAGTCATTACTCGACTTTCGCACACAGTCTGCAGGCGTGACTTTCACAGTAACTTATTTTTGTTCAGCCTTGGTATTTTTGCTTCCGTGGGCAATTTTAAAGCTTTAAAGGGCAAATCGGCCATTTTCACCGTATAGTTCTTTCTCTTTATTTGTTTCTTTTTATTTGTGTATTTTAGTATTTATTTCTGATAAGTGGTATATTATAAACAACCTGTCTTTCTCTCTCTCTTTCTCTCTCTCTCTCTCTCTTTCTCCCTCTCTTTTCCTTTCCCTCTCTCCATCTCTTCCCGTCTCTCTACTTTCTTGTTTCAGTTTCGCCATTCACTTAATAAATTCCTGAATTCTTTCAGTCTATAAGGGAAATTAATGATTTTCCGGTTAATTGCAAATTATGGATAATTATATGAAACATGGTTTCTGCTTAGTCCCCACGCTGCCAAACTGCCAAAAATGATGTATTCTGACTTATTTACCAATATTCCCTGTACCCTCCTCCCCATACTTATTTAGTTTTAGTAGTATTCAGTATTCATTCAGTATCTTATTCAGTATCTTATTTAGTTCTGTCAATTTCGTGTTATACTATAGGTGTTTAAAAAAAAACATTTGACACTTTTGACCTTTAATAACTCAAAAGTTAAAAATCATAAAAGACCGAGGTTTTCACATTGTAAAGTTGAAGGATATCAAGTTTACTGGGATTGGTTTTGTGGATTTTTTATTTTGTGTGTGTGTGTGTGTGTGTGTGTGTGTGTGTGTGTGTGTGTGGGTGTGGTGTGTGTGTGTGTTAATATTCATAAAATAATGCTATGAATATTTCATTAGATTTCAATTTTTGAAAAATTGAGGCCATAACAAACTATGTGTGTCTGTAATGAATCCAGAGCCCAACAATTGCCATTGTGCAGTGCAGGTGAAATTCCACTGTACCTCTTTCAACCCAGAGTCATGAATCAGTAATAAGACTGGAGAGCATAAGGTTGCCAGAAATGGCAGGTGCAATAATATACAATGCACCATGAATTAATTACTGACACACAGATTTTAGAGCCTCTTTTTTGTTCAAAAAGTAAATATCTAATTAAATATTAAGAGTATTATTTTAAGAATATTAATGAAGGAAATTCCACAAACCTAGTCCCATTGAATTTTACACCCTTCAACTTTACATTGTGAAAACCATAGTCTTTTACGGGTTTAACTTTTGAGTTATTAAAGATCAAAAGTGTCAAATGTTTTTTTTAAACACCTAGTATTTCGTGTTATCAACTGTAATCATTTGCTATCACCAGAGGGCGGCTATAGTGAGGAGTCATCGGAATGTACTATAGTAAACAAAGTAAAGTAGAGGTGCCGTGGTCGAGTGGTTTAAGGCGCTTGACTGGAGACGCGAGAGTCGAGGGTTCGATCCCCGGCGAGGCGCTTATGCCCCAGGCATTTTATCTTGCTCTTTTATCGTATAAATGAGTTATAGGAATTAGAATACCAACATGTGTAAGTGTTAAAAAAAGTATATAGGCCTAATTTAGTTCGGTGACAGGTTGGAAGATAATAATATGGCGCAAGGTGCTTTGGGGGGCAAGCACCTACGCTAGAGTGTGTCTAGTTGAAACAGACTGTTTGTACTTATGGAAAATGGGAGGGGGAATATTACCCATTTCTGGTATTTCCAGAACTTGGGGGTTGCTCCCCCAAGTGTTTTTTTAAAAATTATTATTATCATTAGTAGTAGTAGTGGTAGTAGTATAATCATCACTATTATCACCATCATCATTATCAAATTTTATCTCTTCAATATTGTCATTGCATCAAATTTTCTTGAATAATTATGTAGCCGATTGGACCTTTTTTATTCGGTATGTTCTTCATTTTCCTTAGGGACTTTTTTTTTTCTATTTCTTTCTTTGGGGAAGGGGGTAGCGCAGCCCCTCCCCCAACAAAATATTTGGCTCATTACGACACTACATGTTGTTAAGTGTAGGTTGTTGTTGAATTGGGTTTTTACAGACGCGTATCAATCAGAAATGTTATTTTTTACGTCTGTGACCGACTTTTAACGTCACCATCCGAAAAACGTGACTCAGACTCGAACCTTGGTCCGCTGAGTCAGAAGTGTATTTTTGTAATACTACATGTATAGACGCTTGAATTTTTTTCTGTTGCATGCAGTTAGTGGGAAGTTCGGCCTCCCCCCCCCCCCCCCCCCCCCCCCCCCCCTCCTCCTCCTCCTCCTCCTCCTCCTCCTCATCCTATCCTCCTCCTTCCTCCTCCTCCTCCTCCTCCTTCGCCTCTTCTTCTTCTCTTCTTCTCTTCTTCTTTCTTCTTTCTTCTTCTTCTTCTTCTTCTTCTTCTTCTTCTTCTTCTTCTTCTTCTTCTTCTTCTTCTTCTTCTTCTTCTTCTTCTTCTTCTTCTTCTTCTTCTTCTTCCTAAAGTGACTATTAGACTAGAGAGAAGCAGAAAGTAACGTTATGAAGGGAAAAAAGTTTTTTTTTAAAAAGGCAAGCTATGTTTTGTAGATGATACTGGTTTTCATTAAGTAGTATAATATAAAAGCATACAATTTGAGGTAGGCCTAGCTGTATAGAAAATCATAACAGCATTGTGGAAAATAAAAGACCAAAGAGTATCCTAAGACTAAAAAGCCGTCAATCCTACCGGGCTGCATAATTTTTGATCGATAAAAAAACAACGATGTTCAACAAAAATCTATAAAATAATGTTTAAATCACTCATTCATAAATAAATTTACTTTTAAATAGAATATCGTCTACACCATTATCGTGAGATATGTTTGCATGATTAAGCTCTCCTATAATCAAAATACGAAAGTGTAGGCTTGAATCCATCAGCTGGGGGCGTTTCATGAAACAATTAGTCGGTGGTTTTCACCGACTAATTTGCTTTCAGCCAATCAGATTCGAGTATTTTCAGTAGCTTATAACATTTGTCGGTGATTTTCACCGACAAAACTCTTCATGAAACGCTCCCCTATCAAATTAAGCACGAGGTGTCGCTCTTTTTTTTTTTTTTTTTTTCTTTTCTTAATCGGTTTCTCTGTATCTCTGTCTCTGCCTCTGTCTCCCTCTGTATGTCTGTCTGTCTGTCTGTTTTCCTCTTTCTCTCTCTTGTACTCATTGTAGGGGATAGCCTAGCTAATATATTTTATTGTTTCGGAAGGAATGGAGAAAATCTTTATTTTTAATGTATTAGTATTAAAATGCCACCCTTCCTCACATAGCGCTGTACAGTATCCACAATAAAGATCTTTCTCTCCCCCCCCCCCCCCCCTCTCTCTCTCTCTCTCTCTCTCTCACTCTCTGACGTCATCATTAACTGCGTCATTTTCGTGCACACCGGGATAGGCGATATATATATACACAATCGGAAATTGCTTTCTTGATAACTTGGCTGACCCAGAAAACTGGGTGAAAAATGTGCATGGGAGGAAGGAATAAAAGGACAAGAAAAAGTAAAGAACAGAAGAGAAAAGGGAAATGAAATGATAAAAATCATGATGAATTAAATCACTGTACATGATTATAGGCGGTATCAATCAGAGATACGTTCGGTGTAAAATGTAATATCAAAGTAAAATGGTCACAGGGAAAAAATGTCAGAGGTCAAACTGTCAGAGGTCAGAACTTGACATAGCAGTCTAGCCGGGGTCAACACCCGACGTTATAATGTCAGGGTGACACCTTCAGTTGTCGGGGCGTAGCTAGAGCATTTTAAATGAGGGTGTAAGACCTAAATTTGCCCACATTTTTTTGTGACCCAGAAATGGCCGACATAATGCAGCAGCATTCTTTAAAAAATCAATTTTCTATTTTCAAAAGGGAAGAATGTGGAAACCTTACGATAAATTTTAGTAAGGCAAGCAAGCGAAACATCTTGTCAAACGTTGAACGTGTTTATACACACCATTATTGGGGCGCAGTATTGAATAAGAGGCCAATGAAACCTCCCCCCCCCCTCTTCTTCCTTTTGATGGTGTATTTTTTCTCCCTTTTTGTCTTTTGTCGGGGTGGGGGTGGGATGAGGCTACAGACCTCACGCCAATTATAATTTAAAAAAACAAGAGTGCCCCCCCCCGGGGGGAGGGGTGTATGTCTCAATGGGGCCTGTAAATCATGCGTGAAAATCACTTTCTGAAAAGCACCCTAAACGGGATTAAGAAAGTAGGGGTGGTTTTGATACCCTAAACAGAGATACTCGTAGGGAAACATGTCCAAGTAACATCTCCGATTTTTACCCTCTTAAACGGGGATTTTAGGACTGCATCATCATCTCTGAATTTCGCATTCTTGTTCATTTGTCATGTTTTGGATACCCTTAACAGGATCCCCGTTTCTCCGCCTGGTGCTGAATCTGAAAAACAACCCCTTTCCCACGTTTTCGTTTACTTGGATGATAATAAGGACCCCGGTACAGACCCCTCCCCCCCCCCGGGGGGGGGGGGGGAGTGCCTGCATTATTCTCCATTCTGTTTTACTTGTATTTTGATACATCTATTATTGTTCGTCCAATTGTCCATTTGTTCGAACTTCATATACTCCCATACTCCTTGCGGTTCGTTGAGTTATAAACTTCTAACTTCAAAAACCTTCCCGGAATTGAACTACAGATGTCCACAATATGACGAACAAGGAAGTGTCAGAGGATAAATCGAAATCTCGACTGACCTACGCTCTTCGAACTTCAATCTTGTGCGCGCGCGCGCCATATACGTACACGGACACAATGACTGTCATGTCATTAAATTGCATTATGCCGTTGACGTTGCGCGTCCGTCGTACCGTACGCTCTATCTAGCTCTGCAGCTGGCATACAGCTAGCAGCTAGCTAGCTACATGGAACAGTGTACCAAACCTTAATTGTGTGCATGCAATACACGGAAAGACGCAGATGGGACTGCTCTGGAATAGGACACCAATTTTTGCACAGTAGATGTCACCTTTTTTTTTTTTTTTTTTTTACATCGCCCGGTCTTATGTGAAAGATGACAATGTATTCTACACTATTCCAAACGCAGCAGGAAAATTTTAGTCCATCGTGAGGATGTCATTACGTCGAGTAAAAACAGTAATATATCGGTCAAAAACTGTCGTGGATTTAATCGGAATTTCAAGTGGACCGTCATTAATACATGCCCACCAGCATACTGGAGCTGGAGGATACTACAACTTGCTGCCTGGACGTTAATGTGGATTACAGTCCTGTGCATTGGCCTAGCTGCGTCGATAAGCAGTGGACGGGAGCTGCACTGCAGCTGACCCTGCATCGACATGGCAGGGAATAAAATAAAGTCAATCGTCAGTAAAAACAAAATCAGATTAAGGGATGGAAATTTCGACCTTGATCTTACGTGTATCCTTTTCTGCTATTGGCATTGCTTAACGTTTAAAGACAGGGTCAGTAGGCTAAGTGCTAACTTACCACAACACGTAAGTTACTAAGTTAGATGTAACATGATCTAAATCATCCCCGGTGTTGTCACTCTGTATTGACTTGGTGTACGCATGATCGTTCAAAATTTCGCGTAAGAAAGGGTCTTTTTTTGTAGCATGTTCGCGATTTTGAAAAAAAAGGGTGTTTTTGACTTGAGCTTGTAGACTCTACTCGAAATTGAAAAAAAGGGTGGTTTTTTTTTTCTGGTCCTTGTTTGCAATTTTCTGTTTTTGACTCAGACGTGAATTGAATTTGAAAGGGGTGGTTCAGTAATTGTGTACTTGGAATGCGAAAAATAGGGGTGTTTTTTAAAGGCCAATTTATACCCGTTTTGTGCCAAATAGGGATAGAAATGGCTGAAAATGTACTTGAAACACCGTAAAATAGGGGTCAGAATTCTGGGTTGCCAAACGATCATACATGTACATATGTAGTTAGTCTGGGCACCTTTGATTTTAGAGTGACAACACGGGGAAATCATTTACCGTTCAGGGTTGTAGTTTACCTGGATGTGTGTCCAGACAGGTTTTGTATCCCAACAGTAGATTCAAAACGGCCATTTAAAGAATTTAACTACAACTTACAAGCAATATTTCTTAAATTTTCTAATACTTGTGTTAGACAATATAGAGGACAAATATTGATGATGATTCATGCTATTTAACAGTAGAGGCACGTAGCCGATTTAGGAGACAGTCTCTGATATTGGAGACTGTGATTCAAACTCCAGTATCAGAGACTGAACAAGAGGACAATTGGTAGAAACAACACCAACAATTAAGCCCTTTTTCTCAGCCAGATATTTTTCCTCTCTGAATTTAGAAGCCCATACATGTATGTGTTTTGTTTGTAAATCATAACAAAAAATGTTTTGAAAACAAAAGTAGACAGTGGATTTTTGAAGAAGACGATCAAAAGGGGTAACTTTTTCATTCTGAGCCGAGTTACATGTAATCCCTTTGCCGCAAATGTAAACAAAGAAAATTGGTCTCCTAAATGGGAATCTGTGTCCCAAGTAGGCTATAAAAAATGTTGACATACAAGTCTCTGATAATAGAGATGGTCTCCCAAATAGGAAACACTCTCCAAGATCAGCCATGCGCCTGTACTGTTTAGGTGTTGTTAAATCCAAAGACAAAAGAGATGGCTTCATTTTTGTTAAGTGTCCGGACGTACAATGTAGGATCCTCCCCCCCCCCCCCCCCCCCACATCCTACTGTTCTTCTGGAGCAGTAGACTGCTATTGTTACATGTAGACCTACTTGTAATAGTACAGCTATACAAGGGTTGTTTCTCAAAACCAGTGACAACTTGACTTATCGCTCCTCCGAACCTGTCATATTTTTTGAGCATGCCATCATGATAAGTCGGCCTTCGTTGGTACCGGTATGTGCACAGGGAAATGAATTAAGAATGGGGGTTTTTTTATTAAAAACAATTATTTCTTAATTTACAAGCACTGATATGTTGAACATTATTTACTGATGTTAAAAGTACAACAAAAATACTTTATATTTTCTTACAGTGTTTTAACCCTCCAACAAGTAAATGAGATTTATATTAATTGTCCTCACATCCGTCTGCCATAGAACATGGATCAGTCTGCATTTAGACTACAGACCGTGACCTATAAGAATGATGGCAATTCATGATAATATTTTTTTTTTCTTCATATTTTTACTTTTTGCAAGTATGACATTTGATGAAATCATACAAAATATATTTTTGAAAGAATTTACATCAGATTTTGGTCAAAATATCCATATTCAGTATTTTGTTTGAAAGGATGACAGCAGTAGGGTCTTCTTTCAATTATCTGTCATTTACATGTATGGTATTGTCTACTAGATTCACAAATCAGAACATCAGCTTTTAGTTTTTCACTTGTAGAAATTTCTAGATCGTACAGTAGATTTCAAAATTAATATACATGTAGTTTTTCATGTGTATACAATCTTCATATTTCATCCATTTCCATGGACATTTTCTATATTTTGGAACAATTAGAGCAAAATTGAGTCTAAAACTGTGTTTGGATACCGGTAATTGACGATAAATCCAGTGCATTATGATGAAGACTGTTTTGTAGCCAGTAGCAGCGATATCATGAATTTTGAGTTGTCAGCCTTTCGTCAGCTCCATGACATCTCCGTAGATCATCGACAAGAGATACGACTCATGGAGTTGGTTTGATGACCCCCCCCCCCCAGCCCAGGGCGGCAGGGCCCCATTTGATAAAACTCGTTATCAGTAACAACTGCCACATTTCTATGACAAATTTGCTCTAAGCCAATCAGATGCAAGGATTTCAGTACCTTATAACAGTTATTGCAACCTGTTATTGATAACAAGTTTTATGAAATGGGGCCCAGTCACCATAATATTATTGTCATTCTATATAAGGTTTAGGTGCAATGTAGTTTATTTCACTCTCACTGATGTGAGGTTGTAAACAACCTGAGCTGGGGACTGAGTGCAGTATAATTATAGTCATTGGTTTGATGGGTCCAGATCTAAATTTGGGGGGCCCCATGTCTTCTTTTTCTTCTTCTTCCTCATTTTCTTCTCCACTATTTTCCAGAGATCTGCAGCCAGTTGTTGCGTGGGTTGCATGCTAGTAGTGCATGTGCATTATAGTTTGTGCAGAGGTGTTGTTGCTTGCTTGCTTGCTTGCTTGCTCCTTCAACTGCAGAGTGTTGATGATAACAGTACTGTAAACGCTGTTACTTTTGCGTGATTAATATTTCGGGCTGAGCGACCCAAGAACATATTCACAGGTTCTTACATGTAAATTCGGACTGCTCAATTACACACCCACGAAAGTGCAAGATTTGATATGATATTTCAATGCGTGACAATAGTTTTTTTGCCCTACATGTAGCTACAGCTGTAAAAAGGTTACATTTCAATATAAATTACTATAAATTACTAGTAATTGTTTTCATCTAACAATGTTACATGGCAATATGGTACCATATTGTCACCAGCGCGGCTTCATTTCACACACACGCAGTCCATTCAAATGAGTACGGCAGGACATTTACACACACACACACACTCTAAAATGAATTGGATTCAAACACATGCATTTAACAAGCTGAAGCACGCAAGTCAGTATCCATTTAAAACAAGTATGATAGATTGTGCTAATAATTTCGCGAGTTCTACAATTCACGCTTGCCAAAAATAGTGTGAAATCCGCAAAAATTAATGCATCGCGAATATTTCTGCCTTTGCAGAATCATGCACACAGGGAAGCGTTGGTATGGTGAGCTGTGCAAATTTATGTGGCTTCTGACCTTTATAGTAGAAGATAGAAATCCCTACAATAATCAACAAATTCTTGAAAAATATTTGCCTTTTACACCCTGGGAACTTGGGAAGATAAAATAGCTTATTTTCATCCCATTCCTTCAATTGCCTCCCAATCATCTAGATCAATTGAAATTCTCTCTTTTTTTTTTTTGTTTTTTTGTTTTTATCACTGCTCTTTCTCCTCTGGAACTCATAAATCAGTTATGGAACACTACATGGGCCATTCTCTGGAAAGTGAAACTTTTGGTCACACACGTGGCCATCTAATTTTCCCTCATTGCTCGAAAAATTAGATAACATGTTTTGATTTTTTTATTTCAACCAGTTTCTTACATGAAACAGGTTCCTCTTTCTTTGATGAGAATGAATAATTTCTCAACAATAATGTGCTTACAGAGTCATTTAAAAATGCCCCCTTTTTGAGTGGCCACACACGTGACCGACCCAATTTTCACCTCTAAAAGAACAGAATGTTCATTCATTTTATATGGAAAATTGCTTTAAAACTGTCTAGAGCAATCCCCATCATGCAGTAATGAAAAGTGGAAACTTACACTCCCAGAGAAATGCGAGAAAAATAGGTTTGAATACCAACAAGTAAGACGCATTTTCGTGCGAAGTCACACACGTGACTGACCTAATTTGACTTCTGAAAGAAAGATGATGTATGATCTTCTAAAATAATTGCCTTCTATTCTATTAGTTATTTAAAATTCCAAAGTGAGAGACTTCTGGTACAAGATATATAATGACAAATTAGTTTTGAATCAGCTATTTTTCATGATTTGGGTCACACACATGACCGAGAATGGCCCACATGTACATGTGCAAGTAATTGCTTATTGTCAGCAATAGACCTGTTTGTTGTTGTTGTTGTGGTAGGTGGTGGTGCGTCGACATACTTGTGTCCTGTGCACCTAGCTGCGTTTCACGAAACCGTCATAAGTCTATGGACATCCCATTGAAACGCGTGTTGTAGAATTAACATGCGTTTCATGGGATGTCCATGAACTTAGACTTATTACGGTTTCGTGAAACGCAGCCCAGGCGCTAAGCAGAGATTCTTCTGGTCAATTCCGGTAAAAGTTTCCTCCAATTCCTATACAATAAAAACTCTATTTATAACTGGTTCTTGCCTTGATAAAGAAAATGAACTAAGTCCCTAAACTCATGGGAATTACTAATGGTATTCAAATTTATACATGTTTCTCTCGAGAACCCTTGGTTACCAGCTATTCAGTTCACCTGTTATGCATAATGACATTCGAATAGAAGGAATCCAGTTTGCATACATTAGTTGTTGCTATGTCAGGCAAGTCTCTGGCAATGCTTCTTAGTAGTTGTCAAGGGAAATTTTGTTCAAAAACTATGCATAACATTAGTGAAGAGATTTATTTTCCCTGTACAGACCTACATGTACATGGGCGCAAGGTTATCTAAAATAACCTTGCATTCATTAAGTATCATGAGGTGTCTTCTGTTAACTCTCAAACCCTGCTTTATGTTATGCTAACTTTGTTGTGGATTGTCATGCAGCTGTTGGTGAGTGCTGTGCAGTATTTACTTGGTCTGAAATTTCTGCTGCTATTTTTGCACTTCTTCCTGGTGACCCCATGGACAAACTTCCTCCAAGCTAATCCCCCTCCCCCCCCCCCCCTCCCCCCCCCGGAAAGTTAGATATTGAATACTGTACAATTTATGGTCTCTTCAAGAAATTTTCGTACAATTACCACTATTGGTCATGTGGCCATGTTTCATATTAAGGTTCAAAGACAGCGAGAATACCATCACCCTACAGTCGCTACTACCTTACCGGTATCTATTTTGTTCTCTTTGGGCCAAACCTAGCTTCACTGTATCTCTTTAGCATTTAATAGTCGTTTGGTGATTGTGACTCCCTAAAATTTTCCTTTAAAAAAATGCTGAAGCAGTTTCTTTCCGATAAATATGTATAGTTGATTTTCCGTTGTTTATTTTGTTCATGTTTACACTTTTTTTTAAAACATTTTTTTTTTTATGTTTCTATTTTCATTTGTGAATTAATTTCATTTTATGTTATGAATTTATACTAGGGAACTATGCTAAGACAAGGCCCAAGGGCTTTATTCAAGTAGTTCCCTTTTTCATTTTCTAATTTTGTGTATCACGTATACTGTATTTGATTTTTTGTATTTTTTATGAGAATGAAATAAATGAAATTGAATTGAATTGAATTGAATTGAATTGAAATTTCACTTCAGACAGGAGAACGATATCATGAAATCAAAATATCAATAGATAGAGGCAAGCAGTTGCAAGGACCAGGGGAGAAAATACACGGGGGCTCGGGGCGAAATCGCCCCCGAAATGCCAAAAAGAGCCCTGGAAAACTAAAAAAGCACCCCTGAAATTCTCATAGGGTCCAGTGTAAACTGTAATACAATGTAGAAAATTTGGGTGGGTGGGCTCAAAGAGTAGCCCCGGAAAAAAAAAATTAATTTTTTTCCCTGGCAAGGACGTAGTGTATGTACCTGTATCTGGGGACTTCTGGTCAGTGTTTGATTTTCAGTGGCTTCTTTCTTTCAAAATATGTTTTAAAAATTACACATTTCTAGCCAGTCCTAGAATCGTGTACCTCTGGCCCTGTAATACATAATGTAACACATTATCTACATTGTACATGTATCTCAGTGCTCCCGAAGACCTCAGCAATCGCATACTGTAGAAAAAAGCTTGCTAGTCTACTGATCGGAGATGCTCTCTAAGCCTAAATGTGTGTAGCTATTCAGTTAAGTACATGTATGATTGTTGTGATTTGAAATAAAACCTGAATTTGTATGAAAATACATGTATATCTCCCATTCCAGACCTTTGTAGCTGATACAAACAATACTATTTGTCCCATTATGCTACAGTTAGCTGTATAATTTGAGCTTTCCTTTATTGATTATGCCCAACACTACTATGTTTCACATGGGGGGGGGGGGAGTTTGACATTCCATCTCCCAGACTCCAGAGCAATAAGATTTAATTGATTACTGAAGTTGGCTAAGTATTTCTTGAGCTAGTATCGATTTGAGTTCTATTGTCTATGTTTAGACTGCATAGGCCTGTCTTAAATTTAACCCATTCGTGACAGAGGTCCACATTTTGTGGTTTGACCTCATATCTTTTGATGCAAAGCCCTAAAAATCATACCAAATACATGAGCAGAAAGAGCAAAAAATTCTACACAAACTGTGCTCATTTTGGTTGCGTCAATATTCGTTGTTTGATGCTGAAATTTTAAAAAAGGAAAATAAGCATTAAAATCCTTAAATTGGCAATGTGAAAGAAAGTTTAAATCACTGCTTTCCCTGCAAACTGGCAACTTTTTGACTTACCATCATAATTTCTGTCAATTTATATTCATTTCTGATACATGACTGTTATAAATAAAATGTAGCAATAAAATAAAAATGTTGGTGTTGCCAATTTGAAGAATAAAAGCTGATCAAATTAGGCTTTAAATAATGCCTGTCACAAATGGGTTAACAAATGTAACAGATAATTTAATTTTCAAGTCGATAATGATGTCCATAGGCATGTGAATTCTGCTCTGATTTATAACTACATGTACTTGTACTCCTAATTTCACTTTTGTTGCATAGATAGAGACCTATCAAATAGTGCAAATGGTATTATTCTATGTTGAATGGAAAAGAGCCCTGGCAATAAAATGACATACATGTACATGTACATGTACAAATACAAATGTAGACCTAAATATAGTCCACTTCAGACATGTGGTGTTTGGTACCCTGGGTTACCAACCACAAATTCTGTTGAATTATCTTCTTTTTTTTTAGCACTATAGTCTATATTACTCTGGTTACCAAAAAAATGTGCAAAAGTAATTGTTTGTAGTTTTTTATGCAAGAAAATTTTCATTAGTTTAAGAAATTTGTCGTCATTGTCCGAATGTCGTCATAGCCATCATCATCATTCCATGATGGCAAATTTGACCAGAAATCTGAGAAATAGTTAAAAATAGTAAATGATGTAGAAAAAGTCACTTACCATCATGGCACACCAAATGTACGAGTAGTATCGTTTAAATGATAGGGACTGAACATTGAACCAAACAAAATTGTGATCATTAAGACTTCTTTGCATGATTAGATCCATTTAGAATTTTCAAAAGGTATCTGATGTAATTTGTTTGATTTTATTTTTTGATTTGCTGTTTTCACCTGCTGGCTATGGGTTAGTACTTTTTTTCCTTCTTCTTTTTAATTTTTTTTTTTTTTTAATTTTAGCAACAAGATGTACATGTATACCCAGATAATGTACAACATGTATTAGTCAGAAGACCCATTAGTCATTTTCCATCTTGTTCTAACAATAGTTTGCTTACTGGTACATTCCATATGATTTCTGATTATTATGTTGAGGATTGCATTCATGTTTTGGCTGTGGTCAGGGTTTAGATTTCATTGAACCAGCACCCTGTTACCGTGTTTACACAGTGACTCGGCTCGGGGGTTCAACACGCGACCCGTGCTCAACATGGCAATTTTATGTCATGTAAACAGGATCCGTGTGACCCGCGAGCCGTGTTGAACACCGCTTTTTTGATCCGCCAGAATCGCAGGTTTCAATCCGCGAGCCGAGTCAGACTCGTCTATTTTTTCGTGTGTAAGCAGAAAGCCGTGTCAAACCCACTGACCTAGGTCATTGGTGATCTCGGCAAGTCATTACAATTCTACTTCCGTTCGTGATACGCGGGCCATGTTGAACTCGCTTTTTTTGTTTCCGTATAAACATGATCACAGTTGGCCTCTTTGTAGCGTTCCACCCTGCTGTAGGATTCAACACTCGAGCCGAGTCACTGTTTAAACACGGTATGTATTACCCACAAACAGATTGGCCGTGCACAGGATCAGTGGGACATGTACATCTAGGACTATCATAAAAGTACTCTTTCTGATAAACCCTTTGAAACATGTGTGAACTGATTATAGCAATAATTGGGAAATAGGAATTGGAGAATACCATAGACAAGTTCTGTATTGCCCAAAGCTCATCTTTTGCATACCTGAATATAATGAATGAATGATAAAATATGAAAGGTTGACTTGATTTACTTTAAATGGAAATAACTCAGATATATTGGTGTACAGATGCATGTCCATGGGTTTTAAAAGTACCCCCTAAACAGGTTTTATAGTTCAATGAAAAAACACCCCTTAACAAGGATTTTGCGCTATTTCTCATGAAACCAAACCCCCTAAACAGGTTTGATTGAAATATTACCCCCTAAACAGGCTTGTTTAAAATATGACTCCCTAAACAAGATAAAACTAAATTATATAGACCAAAATTCAGGATAACCTTTTGCAAACTGACACATTCTTCACCTTTTGCTAACTGACACATTCTTCACCTTTTGCAAACTGACACGCTCTTCACAAAAAGCAAACTGCAAATAGGCATTGTTTTCTGTTAAATTACAAAAATTACTATCTATTTCAAACACGTAAGTAGAGGTATCAAACTGTGTACTCTTATAGGTTTTATACAAAATCATCATTAATTTATGCTTGAAAGAAACAACAACTTTTGTAATTTGCTTCCAGAGAAATAAACAGAACAACTGGCAAGAAAATCTATGAGGTAAAGTTCATGCACAATAATCACACGCAAAACTGTCTTTGCACATTTGGGTGTGAAACTCCTGTATTTTTTATTGATCATGAGCAGCCGCATATCCGCCCGCCCTGAAAATGAAATTGAGCTAAAAATCCCTGAAAATGTCCCAAAATGTTCCGTTCATGTATTGTCACCGGTATGGAAAATTTACCCCCTCAACGCGTTCGGCCACATTAATTAAAAGCACCCCTTTTTACGCGCATGTGTGCACCAATATATCTGAGTAAAAAATAAACTCAATCTTGCCCAGCTGTTGAGCACAAGCACTACACACAGAAATAGATATATGGGACTATACACATTGTTAGGCCAAACACAGGCCATTGCTTGTCATATGTTGAATATATTGGCATTTAAAAGACAGTCCTTTTCAAGGGACATTTCTATTAAAGTATTCTACCAAAATGATGTAAAAAGTATAGCAAGGTCACAAATTATGGTAGGTTATCTTAAACTTACACTGTAGCGATAACACATGCAAATTGAATCGAGAGGTCAAATCTTTAGTTTGATTGAATATTTTTTGTTCTCTTTTCATAAATTATGTCATATTGACGATGATGAATAACCACTTTGTCATGTATAAGTAGTTTTACATGTCTCACCTCAAAAGTACAGATATCTCTCATGGCCATTGACAGTTCTATCGACACAAAGTTTGGCAATTGTGTACCAGGAAACAAGGAAGTGAAACAATGGTTCAACTAACTATCGAGTATTTTCCGCGGCATACTTTCCATAGCCTTTGTGTGTGCATGTGTTGCACGTCATAATCTTAGCTTGACCAGTGTTCTCGTTGGCATTAAGTTGGTATTTTTTCCCCCCTGAAAAATTAGGAGACTGGAAAGTTGCATGGGGAAATCTCAATGTGTCTGCACATGTATCTTTATCATGCTCATATCAACTAATGATTTTGATCACTGCTCCAGTTAACTGGCCCAGTGAGCTATACAGGTTTATGTATTCCTACTTAAAGGCATTGTCTAACTTTGTGAGTAGCTGATTTAAAAAATTCTCAAACTACATGTAAGATGAAACATGTGTATGAGTACTTGTATTTGTACTCAAAAACCCTGAAACCAACCATAATTTGGAATGAAAAAGTGTAAGTTAGACGCAAAAGGTGATTTTATTTATCCTTCGTCTCACGAGACAATCACTAAGAGGACCACTTTGCTTGAATTTGAAAATACCGTTATGTGCCTCCCGCCGCGCGATTCGCCAGTACACACAGTACGGTAAAGGTGAGTCATATGCGCATGCGTACTCCTTATGTCTACTCTGTGCAACGGACACTAGTATATTTAACAAACATTGGTTCACATTTTTGATATTTAAAAATACTTCCTGTGGATATTATACTTTGAAACTTTCAGACTGGTATTTTTACACTATAACCCTTATGTTTATCCCATTTTCAAGTAACGAAACAAGATTTTTTAAAAATCATAACAATGTTAACCAATGTCTTTAATACAAGTATGTAAAGTTTTCATGGTCCAGTGGATACATCACCAGACTCTAGATTATGAAGTTGGTGGTTCAATTCCCACAATGGCAATCTACAATTGCCACTCTTGACCTACGTGTAGTCAATGGGTACCCCGGTGGGAAGAATTTCCTTGAAATGCTAGAGCGCCTTAATGGCAGCCATGCTAAAGCTGGGGTAATAGCAGTGGAGCGCCATGAGTGTCAATTCTGACAGACATGAGCGCTGTGCAAGAATCCACTATGATACATACATACTGGTAACACATCCATGTGCATTGTAGTTCAAGAACTAGGCAATTTAGGCATATTTTCTTCATTTCACTGATAAACGCTACCAATACCAGGAATTCCGGGAAATACAATTTGCTGTACCTGTACATAAGTAGTTTGACAGTGTCGTGCATAAATAATGCCATAGTAAAAGTAAACCCCAGTACAGTGGTTCATCTGTATCTCATTTGATTAGCGGTACATACAATGTAGTAAGAGCCTAGAGGAGAGGTACATGTTAACCCATTCGTGACAGGAATTATTTAAAGCCTAATTTGATCAGCTTTTATTCTTCAAATTGGCAATACCAACAATTTTTGTTTATTGCTACATTTTTCTTATAAAACATCATGTATCTGAAATAAATATAAATTGACAGAATGTATGATGAGAAGTCATAAAGTTGCCAATTTGCAGGGAAAAACGGTAATTTTAACATTTTCATCGCATTGCCAATTTAAGGATAAAAAAATTCAGCATCAAACAACAAATATTGGTGCAATGAAAATGGGCACAGTATGTGTAGAATTTTTTTGCTCTTTCTGCTCATGTTTTAGTATGATTTTTAGGGCTCTGCATCAAAAGTTATTAGACCAAACCACAAAATGTGGACCTTCTGTCACGAATGGGTTAATAGGGTTTTGTGATTTCTGTCTTCTACATGTATGCACATTGGTTGCAACAATTATTGATTTGATTGATTTGATTTGATTTGATTTGATATATTCAGATTCCACATTACAGTGACACTACAACAATATGTACGACTCCAAGTACATTGTATACAAACACTGCAACACAGAGAATACATGAATATGGTATAGAAAGGTGACAAAATGATAAGTGGGGGGATCTACTAAAAAGCTTAGCTTGTCTGATGTAGATCCCCTAATTGAATAATTATATGATGATGTAAATTATGAAAAATTAATTGTAGATTAATTAATCAAAGATATTATTGTGATCAGGAACGGATCCAGAATTTTTTTAAAGGTGACTCTGCATAAATCTCAGTAAATTTTCATTATGGCAAGAAAAAAAAAGAAGAACATTTCACGGTGTATTTTTGTTCTTCAAAATTTTCCAACAAGGAAGAAAAAAAAAAGAAAAGAAAGAGGAACAAAAAAAAGGGGGGATCATCAGTCCCCCTCCCCTCCTTATGTCTGCTACTGGTTGTGATAGAAACTGGGATTGGAAAGCAATTTGATGTGAATGAGCATTATCAATTAATATCTTTTATATAAGCCCGCTTTCAGCCAAGACACATCTGCAGTATGTAAACCGCAAAATGTACATGTACATACGCATGTGTTCATTTTTATACTTTCTCCACTTTCCAAAGCTGTTGATTGGTGAAAATTGATCATTACATAATTTTCTCACCAATCAGATGATCATGGTTACCCTACAGTATAGATTTAATTTGACCAAGGGCTGTTTGATATGAATTCATGTAAAGTATTTGTAAGGGGTTGCATTCATTTGAGGCTTTTACATACATTTTTAGACCAAATCTCTCTCTCTCTCTCTCTCCCTCCCTCTCAGATTTCTATCAGGATGGGGTGGGGGAGGAGGGGGGGGGGTGGACAACCTTTATGTCGTGCATTCAAAGTTTAGTGTGAGAAGAACTTTGAATGCATGTGTAGTGAAGGGAACACTGTTTTTTAAGGCTTGTGTGATATGAGGAGACAAATCCCCACAACAAATCCCCACAAAAACTCCGCAACATTTCTAGTGTACATGTACAAGTCAATGGGGTGTGAGGCAACAAAACATGTTGCAGAGGCAGGAGACTTTTTTTGTTGTTGCCTGGCCGTAAAAAGCTGTGGACAATCAAATTCTTGAAAAGTTAGTGCAAAATATGTTGTCATGAGTTTGTCTGAGCAACTATTTGACGAAACTATCTTCTATTTGAGAGTTGACGCATTAAAGCGCGTTCATCAACGTAAGTGGGAGGGTTCGTAGCGCCATATCTGAACACTAAAAATGTTGAGGGGATTTGTTGCCGGGCTCTGTCGTCTCATATGTGAACAAGCCTGTAGTGTACATGTATATAATGCAGAATGACTTCAGCATCTAGAGATTTTACACTCCCTTGAACTGTAAGTGTATGTGTAGCGTTTACACGTGTATGTATCTCAAGAATATTTTCAAGTATGAATCTCAAACTCGATGCTGGTATCACAATAAGAAGCCAGTCTGAATAAATTTTGGGATACATGTATGTACATGTAGGTCAAAGGTCACAGAGGTCGATTCCAAAATTTCAGGTTTCAGCCTTGTTGACGTGATTTCTCAAATCTCAAGAACCATTGGAGGTACATGTATGTCCTTTAAACTTGCTGATCGTATGCTCGGCCATAGGAAAACGATCTGATCACATTTAAGGTACATTTTACTGTATGTACATGTATGTCAAAGGTCACATCTGTAGGTTGATTCCGAAATTTCAGGTTTTAGCCTTGTTAACCCATTCGTGACAGGAATTATTTAAAGCCTAATGTGATCAGCTTTTATTCTTCAAATTGGCAACACCAAGATTTTTATTTTATTGCTACATTTTTCTTATAAAACGTCATGTATCTGAAATGAATATAAATTGACAGAAATTATGATGAGAAGTCAAAAAGTTGCCAATTTGCAGGGGAAAATGGTGATTTTAAACTTTCTATCACATTGCCAATTTAAGGATTTTAATGCTTATTTTCATTTAAAAATTTTCAGCATCAAACAACGATATTGACGCAACCAAAACGGGCACAGTTTGTGTAGAATTTTTCGCTTTTTCTGCTCATGTATTTGTTATGATTTTTAGGGCTTTGCATCAAAAGATATTAGGCCAAACCACAAAATGTGGACCTCTGTCACGAATGGGTTAATGGCGGGGCTTTGCTAGTTGGCGTGCACTTCCTACTGGTGACAGCTGGGCGAAGTCTGACCTTGACAACGTACATGGTAGCTTGCAAACACATGCGTATTATAGACGGTACCCCGCGCATGTTACCTCGTGTTTGAGAAGGAATGTCACGCAACGTTTACATCAGACCGGCATCTTGTGTGACACTCAGTGAAACAGATACAAAATGTATAAACGGTGTGTAAATAGACCATACTACATTAAAGTTGCCCCAGTTTGAATTAAGAGAACAGGATGGGACTGGATGTGTACATCTTAAATAGGCACTACAACTTCGGAAAAAAATATAGTTTAGATGAGATATGCAGAGGGAATGGGGTCAAGTTAAGGCTCATGCACATTCATGTAGGAGGAGGAAAACCGCAAGAGTTTTTTTTAAGCGCATTTTTTGTGTACAAAATGAATGGCCGTGAAGCAACAAAGGATTTCGACATGAACTGCGCTTAAGATCATTTACACGCATGTTATAAAATACGCTTATAAACCACAGCAAAAAAAAAACAACAACCACAGTTTCTCATATTTGAATAGGCCTTAAAGGGACAATATTCAGTAGTAGAGAGGGAGAGAGGGATACAATATTCTAAGAGATTCTGTTTCTATTGTCTGTTTGACCATGAAAGGCTTTATACCATTACGTTTTGTTCAAATGTAGAAAGCTCAATTCATTCGTTTCCTGACTTTTCTAAAATACAAAAATGAATGAATTGAGAGAGACCTACACATCTTGTCATAAGGACTGAATCTCATTATATTCCTGATTCTTCACCCTTCTTACCTGCCTTTTTTTTTTTTTTTTTTTTTTGCATGAAGGAGGTCTTAAGGTACACAAGAAATGGTTCAATGGATTAGATTCAGGATGTACATACAGTTCCATTGCTAGCTCTGTCTCTCTCTCTTACACTCCAGCTGATGTGAAGGTTTCAATGACGTCATTGGCCCTTGTGAGCCTGTCTTTTGTGCTATTGTGGGCATTCACATGAGTGGTTGGCATTGAGGGGAAAAGAGGGGAAAAAGGTGAAGAGTTAAGGAGAGGAAGGATGGAGATTGTTGAAAGGGTGATGTACAAGTCCAAGGACGAAGAATATGAAGTAAGTCAGGCTTTAGCTGTAATTCTGTACTTGGGTGAAATGAAATCATTTTCACAGACAGTAATAACTAGCACCACTTTCACACGGGAAAGATTCATCGTATGTAGAGGGTACTAGTCACACCAGGGGGATGTTTCACAAAGATTAAATAGATTTTTAGATTCAGGACTGATTTTAAGCAAGGACTGATGTAATATGCATACCTGCCAACTGTTCCTATTAAATAGGAATATTCCTATTTTTTTGGAAAAGGAAATTGCCATTTTAACCCATGTGTTCCTATTTCTGTACAAATTTGTCTGTAATATTGTGTAGAAAATTTAGGTATATTCCTATTTTTGAAAATTTGGTAATAATTTGTTCCTATTTGTTGGCTCTCAGGGTGGGCAGGTATGGATATGCCTTTGTACAGCTGAACATTGATTCCTGATATCCTGTTTTATCATATCAAGTTTCAAGTTATTTAAAACTGATTAGATCGATTTTTTCAATCAATTTCAACTCTGTGTGAACCCCCCCTCCCCCTCCGTAACCCGACACCAAACCAACCCCAAACCAACTGATTCCTCACCATTTAGGGCTTATTCAGATATGAAGCAGTTAACCCATAGAGGTACAGTGTCACCTTTAGGAGACACTTTGGCAGTATCTGTTGGTCCAGAATGTTGGACAGTACATATCATACATGAGCAGAAAGAGAAAAATGCACTGACAAATTTGAGCCCATTTCCAATGCGGTATGGTGTGGCGTTCTGGAATTGGAGCAGTTTAAGTGTAACTAATCATTAAACTCTTTAAATTGGCAGCGCGGTGAATAATATATAATCACTGTTTTTGTGTTCAAATTGACAATTTCTGATTCAATTTTACAATTATATTTCATTATGGTTTATGTTATATCCATATTTATTTTTTTCAAGCTATGTAAGCATGGAAAAAAAAATAATTTGAATTGCCAATTTGAGGACTGAATATGATTAATTTAAACCTCAAGAAAGCTCTGTACTGCTATGGGTTAAACCATGTCACCCTCCCATCCCCCCCCCCCCCCCCCCCCCCCATTTTTTTGTGAGTATAAAAGACAAGTGGTTACATGTAGATGCAGCAAAGGTGCTATATAGCATATACAAGTACTCATTTCATTCTTTCAAGGGTTTAGTGCAACAAAGGGCTATCTGCATTTGTTATTTGAATGAGATTTCGAAATTAAAATGATCCAGTAGAGACCAGGAACCCACGAGTAACAATGGTTTCTGCAGCAAACTTTGCTACAGCTGGGCATCATCAAAAATTGATATGGCTATCTGCTTTAAACTGCAGTGTGTCAGTCCAACAAATCTTTATTCCAAGATTTAAAAGAATGCAGATAGCCCTTTGTTTCACTAGACCCTTGTTTTGTTATTAAACGACATAGAAACTAATGTATGACAAGCAGTGTGCTAAAAGGCTTTTTAAAAAATGCAGTTTTTTTAAAGCCCTTTACCGCCGCATATGTGAACAAGCCTGTAGGGTACATGTAATTTACGGTAATTTCTGTTTGTTGCTTGGTCTGTTTTTGATCTGGTGCCGTTCTCATTGCATATGGCTGGGGTACACACACGTATCCATGTATAGATAGATCATGTATACATATGTGAGTGATGTTCATCACCTAGTTCCTAAAACATGCATGTTATGTCGGCCTATAATGTAGCATCTTCTGTTTCAATTTTAGGGAGGGGTATTTGTATTTAATAGCTTGACTGGAGCTGTGGAGTGTAACTTTGTTAATACCTCTTAAGCTACATGTATTTGCTTTCAAAGACATATACACGTAGATATACATGTATATCTAGACAAATCTAAGAAAATTGTCGTCTACGCCCGTAGGCCCTCTGTTTTCAAATTTACCATTTGCACCCCCTTTTTTTCCAAATCCTGCATGTAAACACATAAAGTGTATGTATGCCTGTGTGTGATGTTCATCACCTAGTTCCTAAAACATGCATACAATGTAGCATCTTCTGTTTCAATTTTAGGGAGGGGTATTTGTATTTAATGGTTTGACTGGAGTTGTGTGGAGTGTTTCTTAAAGGGAAGGTCCACCCCAGAAGTTTCACTGTTTCAATAAAAGGAGATGAATTTGAACAGCATTTTAAAAAGGAAATGAGCATAATCGGTCAAAGAATAAGAAAATTACACTCATTTACATTTTCTAGTAAATTACTCTTGGCTCTGCAAATTGGCAACACAGATGATGTCATATGCGAGCAGCTCTCCATTCACTTTGTACATGAAATTTCACATTTTCTCAATTTTCTTGGAAGTTACACATTTTCTCACCCCATAATCAAAGTATGTTATGTAAAAAGCAATTCTTCTGAACATACATGGACTTTGGGGGTTAGAGAATGTGTAACTTCCAAGAAATTTTAGAAAATGTGAAATTTCATGTACAAAGTGAATGGAGAGCTGCTCGCATATGATGTCATCAGTGTTGCCAATTTGCAGAGCCGAGAGTAATTTACTAGAAAATGTAAATGAGTGTAATTTTCTTATTCTTTGACCGATTTTGCTCATTTCTGTTTTAAAATGCTGTTCAAATTTAACTCCTTTTATTGAAAGAGTGAAACTTTTGGGGTGGACTTTCCCTTTAAGGTATTTGTCTTCAACAGATATGATTGTCCAAAGGATAAGTGTCTAAAAAGGGGTACTCCCATGTTGGATACTTATGGGTACATGTCATCCTCTGAAAGTGCATGAACTGCGGACGTTGTTCTACGTGTTAGCAGTCTGGGATTCTCTGTGGTAGTATCACTTTGATAATTTCTTACATGTACCTGTACATGTATGTACTTGTATTCGCTGGAGTCTCGAGGTGGGTTTTCATTGGGTCGAGTTTGAAGAATAGCCCACTATTTTGGAATCTTGGGTATTAGCCCGAATTCGGCTGAAGCGTGCAATCGTGTCTACATCAGCTTAAGCTCTGTAAATTGCAATCTGGCTCGAGCTATAGCCCGATGTTGGCGCGCGTGCATGAATGGATAAAATCATCAATAGGCCAGGGCCGGTATTCAATTCAATACTTGGATTAAGTAAAACTTTTACTAAGTATTTTACTTGGCTAAGAAATTTGCTTTAGTCATATTCAATTCAATACTATGAGTTTTACTTCAGTAAGTCAACTTTAAGCCAAAATTCTTGCTGATAAGCATTGTGACGTCATATTTTCAAGGCGCAATTAACACGACGCATCAAATACGCTCGAATACGCTATGATTTAATTCTGCGCAGCTCATGATGACTGCGTATAAAAACCTATGCCTGCCAATCAAGGCCTCCAAAAGTCTCCTAGGTAGGTGTCTTAGATTTAGGGCAAAATACTTAGCCAAAATATTAAATTGAATACCAAATTTTGCTAAGTATTTTATCTAAGCAAAAAACTAAGCAAAATACTCATATTTCTGACTTAAGTATTGAATTGAATACCGCCCCAGCTCTTGAAGCTTGCGCTAATGAGGGTGCATGAAAAAATAGCCTGCTCTTTTGCAAATTAGCGGGCTATTCTGCAAATACAAAATACAAAATTCTGCAAGTACATGTAGTCCAAGATTTGGATGGTTTTATTTTTTTTTAGCGAAATGGCGCTAATTCTGCCTTCATCTGCAGATTAGCTTGCTATTCTCTGATCAGGCTAATTCATGGGATCGGAAATAGCAGGCTGTTCTCCACGCCTGAGCTGATGATGATGATGCACCTATTAAAACTTGACAGCATGTTATGTAATGAGGTGCGATAGGCCACCCAGCTGTCGGATCTCAGGTACGTGTATGCTCATCACTTCAACCCTCCAGCCCAAAATTAAGATATGATTAGAAGTTGATGAGATAGGACTGATATGCCACACCGCACATTACCGGGTACTTTCTCCACCGTGAGGAAGGTAATTAAAGACATACTAATTAACATGCCTCACATGCCCCCTCCTCCTTTACTTCACATCACTTCATGCTCAGAATAAAACAACTTATCCCATGCTGCACTCGACCTCAGGCCCACCTTATAAGCAGCTCACAAAGAACCTTGAACACCCATTTTTCCCCTGATATGAAAATTGTGAATTGTATTCCTTTGCCAGTGAAGATGATGCTGCAGGCCTTTAAGTTACCTTTCTGTTTTCATTAGCTGTCTCAAAAATTACCTGAGGCTTTGTACTTATATTCAGAATTTGTGCATCAGCAGAGGAGGGATATATGTTAAAGTGACCACTATAGGCTCGTTATCATAACTGGCAGTTTTACTTTATTTGAAATGAATATTGATGAAGAAAAAAAGTATGTGACAAAATGAAATGGAATGGCTGTTTGACTTTGACTTTGGTGAAATGTTCAGGCTCAAGTGATGCTGCACTTCAAGCACTGTTCAAGATTTTGCTACCTACATACATGTATACATGTAGTACATATGTACAGTGTACTACAGGCTTGTGCCGACATAGTGTCAGTTAAAATGGGATGAGAAATACTTGTATGTACCGGTACCAATGCAGCATTACATAATGCCCTGACTACTTGAGAAATGTAGGCGTACAGAGTACCTACCTGTACAATAGAAAGTCCCATAATATATCAAGGTAAATGAAGATTACCAGGGTAAGCATTAAATGTAATTGTAGTAGCTTACCAAGGTGCATATCCATGTGTAATTGTAAGTCCATTAAAGGCAAAGTCCACCCCAGAAGTTTCACTAATTCAATAAAAGGGGTTAAATTTGAACAGCATTTTAAAAAAGAAATGAGCAAAATCGGTCAAAGAATAAGAAAATTACACTCATTTACATTTTCTAGTAAATTACTCTCGGTTCTGCAAATTGGCAACACTGATGACATTATATGCGAGCAGCTCTCCATTCACTTTGTACTTGGAATTTCACATTTTCTCAATTTTCTTGGAAGTTACACATTTTTTCATCCCATAGTCAGAGTATGTTATGTAAAAAGTAATTCTTCTGAACATACATTGACTATGGGGTTAGAAAATGTGTAACTTCCAAGAAAATTGAGAAAATGTGAAATTTCATGTATAAAGTGAATGGAGAGCTGCTCGCATATGATGTCATCAGTGTTGCCAATTTGCAGAGCCGAGAGTAATTTACTAGAAAATGTAATTGAGGGTAATTTTCATGTTCTTTGCCCGATTTTGCTCATTTCTTTTTTGAAATGCTGTTCAAATTTTACTCCTTTTATTGAAACAGTGAAACTTCTGGGGTGGACTTTCCCTTTACATACATTTACAGGGAGGGAGATGGGAGCAGGGAGATGGGAGTTTGACCTGCTGGTTACTGGATGTACACTGTACACTATAATTGGTAGGCCTTCAAAAATTGTTCATGAGATATCTTTACTTTTAGCTGCTCAGTAGTAAGGAAAGTAAAACTAAGTTCTTGTCCTTCTCAAGTTGAATATCAAGCAAATGAGAGGCGAAAAATTACTTTTGATTGCTGGGCCGCGATCGAAAGTCGGCAACGTCGATGTGCATCACACAGTGCCTATGCACGTGTAGAACCAATGAGAGTTCTGTTGTGCAATATATCATTTGATTACGAAGCACTGTGAATGTTGTCCGGTGAGCCTTCGGCGTGCAGGGGAGAGGTCATAGCAGCACAGCGCAGAGTGTAACTGTTCTTTTGCGATCCTTTCAGACATTACACTGAAATTCACTGGAAATCATGAATGGAATATTACACGATCTCACACGGACAATATGAGGCCATATTTAATATTTTTATGCCAGTTTTCTTTTTGCTACCATTAAAGGGTAAGTCCACCCTAGAAGTTTCACTGTTTCAATAAAAGGAGATAAATTTGAACAGCATTTTAAAAAAGAAATGAGCAAAATCGGTCGAAGAATAAGAAAATTACACTCATTTACATTTTCTAGTAAACTACTCTCGGCTCTGCAAATTGGCAACACTGATGACATCATATATGAGCAGGTCTCCATTCACTTTGTACATGAAATTTCACATTTTCTCAATTTTCTTGGAAGTTACACATTTTCTAACCCCCATAATCAATGTATGTTCAGAAGAATTGCTTTTTACATAACATACTTTGACTATGGGGGTGAGAAAATGTGTAACTTCCAAGAAAATTGAGAAAATGTGAAATTTCAAGTACAAAGTGAATGGAGACCTGCTCGCATATGGTGTCATCAGTGTTGCCAATTTGCCGAGCCGAGAGTAATTTACTAGAAAATGTAAATAAGTGTCATTTTCTTATTCTTTGACCGATTTTGCTTATTTCTTTTTTTAAATGCTGTTCAAATTCATCTCCTTTTATTGAAACAGTGAAAATTCTGGGGTGGACTTTCCCTTTAACTGTACACGAGCTATTCCTATTGAGCTTTAACGCATGATCACGTTAGTAGTTGATTTCTGTAGCATCACAGCTTGCACGTTTACTGTCCACTGAATAAACTGATCAACAGATGTGATTGTACCGTGTTAGTAAATAAAATTTGCAGGGAATAAAATATCCGCCAGTACGTACGCTACTCCTACTGCTGTAGAAGTACCCATCTCCACTTTATGTCACTTCATGTGACCTTTGACCTGTAAATGTGTCTGCTGTGAGGAAGAGGTCAAGGTCAATACCTTTCAGTGATGACAGGGCTAGTCTACTTAAAGGCACTCTCATTTTTCAATCTACATTTTAAAGGAGAATGCAACCCAGACATCAGTGTGCTTCCGGTGAATGAAGAAGAACAAGAAGAGTAAACAGTGAAAATGTGAGCAAAATCGGACAATCTGTTCAGGAGTTATGAATTTTGAAAGTTTAAGTAAATCCTTATTATGGGGATCCTTGAGTTGGCAACTTTGCCAGCATCTGTGATGTCATCGTGGACAACTCTCCATTCATTTTGTACACAGAATTTTCTTCATTTTCAAGAAAAATAGAAATTTGTTTGATTTATTGTTTGAGTATGACATGGCAACATCAATTCTTCTTGCATTTTGGGAAGAATTATGTTGATTCCTGACTTGAAAGTTCATATAAATCTTTTTTTTTTTTAAATTCATGCACAAAATGAATGGAGAGTTGTCCACGATGACATCACAGATGCTGGCAAAGTTGCCAACTCAAGGATCCAAATAACAGGGATTTAGTGAAACTTTCACAATTCATAAATCTTGAACAGATTGTCCGATTTTGCTCAAACTTTCACTGTACTCTTCTTGGTCATCTCCATTCACTAATAGCACACTGATGCCTGGTTTTCATTGTCCTTTAAAGGAGTATACAGACTAGGGAATGATGACAAAAAAAAAAAAAAGAGAGAGAGAAAAAGAAATTCCTGTTGTGTACTCACTTGTTTGATGAACAAATGATACATGTAGGTGTTTTCCTGGTAAAAAGTTAGTTTCTAGTGGGGAAATCCCTTTTTTCTTGCTGAAATTAACTAGTGATCTTTCGCAACCATTTGTAACTCTTGGCAGGTTAGCATGAAGTTTCAGTGACATTCTTGCGTTATTGCTCAAGATTAGCCAGCTTGACAGTCATTTTTTCCCTACAGTTAAAGGGAAAGTCCACCCTGGAAGCTTCACTATTTCAATAAAAGGAGATAAATTTGAACAGCATTTAAAAAAAGAAATGAGCAAAATCGGTCAAAGAATAAGAAAATTACACTTATTTACATTTTTTAGTAAATTACTCTCGGCTCTGCAAATTGGCAAAACTGATGACATCATATGCGAGCAGGCCTCCATTCACTCTGAACATGAAATTTCACATTTTCTCAATTTTCTTGGAAGTTACACATTTTCTTATCCCATAGTTGAAGTATGTTATGTAAAAAGCAATTCTTCTGAACATAGTTTACTAGAAAATGTAAATGAATGTAATTTTCTTATTTTGTGACCAATTTCGCTCATTTCTTTTTTAAAATACTGTTCAAATTTATATCCTTTTATTGAAACAGTGAAATTTCTAGGGTGGACTTACCTTTTAAGTTCTTTCCAATGGAGTTTTTTTTATGTTCTCATACTACATGTACATGTATATGTGGTCTATGAACATTTTCAGCTTTGTTGCCCAAAAGGCAAATTTGCATAATATGCATATCATTCAGCAATAGACCTGTTTACTAATGTATTCAAATTTATGCATGTTTCTGTCCAGAACCCTTGGTTACCAAATATTCAGATCCCCTGTTATCATGCATAATGGCATCTGAATAGATGGAATCCAGTTTGCATACATGAGTTGTTGCTATGTCGGACAAGCCTCTGGCAAGCTTCTTAATTGTCAAGGGAAACTTTTGTCCAACAAGTATGCATAAAATTAGTAAACAGGGTGCCGTTGCGTAAAGACTTGCTATTATAGTAACTTTGCCATCAGTGGTAACTACCATGGTAACGTTGCTCAACAGCCAATCAAAATCTAGTATTTCATGAAAGTTACCATTGATGGCAAAGTAATAATACTGTAATAGCAAGTTTTATGCAACAGCACCCAGGCCTATAGCAAATAAAACCCATTATCATCCACTTAGAAAAGAGAAATAATTTCCTTAACCTGGAACCTGCCGCAGACATTTGTCCCAACATTATTGCCATGGGATTCCCAGCAGAAAGCCTGGAGCGGGTGTACAGGAACGATATGGAACATGTAGTCAAGTAAGTCATCCTTATTATTTTACTCTTTTTTTCAGATACAGTGGAAACTCGATATAAAGAGATCTGATATAACAATATTCCTGATATAACAAGGTAATATTTCGGTCCCAGCTCTTTATATTTTGGTTTTCTTTAAATCCTGATATAACGAGATTCCTGCTATAACAAGGCAATTTTGATGGTCCCAAGGACCTCGTTATACTGGGTTTCCACTGTAAATACTATACAGTGAGCATGTATATAAAGACCACTCAAGGGAGACAGAAAAGCAGTCTTTATGAGCAGGTGGTCTTTATGATCATCCTTAATATTTCACTTTTTGAGATAAATACTATACAGTGAACCTGTATACACTATGAACATGACGGACAAAGAAAGCGGACAAAATAAACAACCCCTCATTCTACCCTTCACAATGGTTCTGGTAGTCAAAAGAACATCCCTTCACTGCTATTGTCTAAAATATGTGGAACAGGTGTCATATGCATATTCACCTGGAACTACATGATTTAACATAATAGCTGTGAAGTGATGTTCTTTTGACTAACAGAACCATTGTGAAGGGTAGAATGAGAGGTTGTTTATTTTGTCCGCTTTCTTTGTCCGCCATGTTCATAGTGATATAAAGAACATCCAAGGGAGACAGAAAAGCAGTCTTTATGAGCAGGTGGTCTTTATGATCATCCTTTATTATTTCACTTTTTTTCAGATAAATACTATACAGTGAACCTGTATATAAAGATCACCGAAGGGAGACGAGAAAAATAGTCTTTATGTGCAGGTGGTCTTTATGGACAGGTTTCTTTAGAAGATGTTTCAGTGGGAAAAGCTATTCAAGGGAAACAAAAATTGTGGTCTTTATAGACAGGTGGTTGCTAAAGCAGGTTTGGCTCTATGTACATTGTTTGCTATGTGTGGAAATCTGATTGATATTTACTATTTATCCCAAATCATACATGTACATGTATTATTTTGCTGTCTACACAATGTAGCATTGAGTGTAACATTTTCTTGTGTAATGCTATTTTGCAATTTTTCCTGTTGGACATGAAAATTTTAGGCCTATCATTGCTTGGTGTGCTCAGATAATATTGCGCTTAATACAGGGTTTCTAAGCACATATTGAATTTAACAAAGAGGGAACACAAGAGAGAACATGGAAGAACAAAATTTGTTCTTCTTATATTTAATATAAACTACATTGACTAAGTAGATGATTGCCTAATAAGATAATTTTTAAGAAGCATTTTGAATGAGTCTATACACTGTAGTGGAGGCCTCACGAATGTAGATGGGAAGATTGTTCCAGAGTTTTGGGGCTGGGGAAGAAAAAGCATGATCGCCATAACAGATCATGTACGGGGTTCAGGAGATAGTTGTAGGTGGCCAATAGAAGCAGAACAGAGACGTTGAGTTTCTGAAGATGATGATGAACGGAGAGAAATGAGATCTTGAAGATAGGATGGAGCTAGACTGCGATTGATTGACAAGAAGAAGAACTTTGAAGATGATTCTTTCGTGGATCTGGAGCCTGTGAAGAGAATGTAGAACGGGGTAATGATTAATAAGTTTATGCAAGTTTGCTTTAAAGCAAGCAAGTGAACTATTAAGTGAACTATTAAGGAAATAGTGATGTTTAATGGGCTGTTTTGAAACCGCAGTCTGCTAATTGTTTTGCCCTTTTCTAAAGTGGAGAAAATGCCCGCTCCATCTCGGTGAAAAAACCATCCCTTCCATTGCTTTATGTGCCCTTTATGTTATATTTTCCCTTTCATATCATTCTTCCATTCAAGGTGAGGTTCATAAGGTTCATTAATTGTCCATAAAATAAGATGGAAATTTGTTACATTTACATGGTATAGTTTCACGCATTTATAAATACATTTGTACAAAAGAAACAAGTCTAAAGCACTTACTACTGAAAAAACAACAGCAACAGTTAAGCAAAACAAACAAGCAAACATAAAAAATATAAATGTCTTGCACCAATGCTACATATTATTTCATTTCAAAACATCCTAGAAATACATAGAAAAGGAGACTTGCAAAATGTCATATGTTTTCATTTTATTACTATCATTATTACATGATATTACTGTTGTCAATTATCATTATAATCATTATTTTGATTATTATTTGTTATTATCAATGTTTGCTTGAATATTAATAATAAAAAAACACACACATATATATACGAAACAAAACAAACAAAAAATGTTCCTTTTGTGGGAAGACATCACATTTCTTGGTTTAGCTGGGTTATACTTTTGGGTGTTTTATACATGTTTATATAAAAGCTTTCAAAAACACAAAATCACAGATACAGAAATCCTATATAGAAAGCACAATTCTGGACAGGAATAAAACAAGGGCACATCACTTCAAAGGAGGCAGTGCTTTATCTTAATAACGAGGGCACTTATCATTTTTTCGAGGGGGCAGTGGAAGATTGCCGCTGAGGGCAGACAATTGAATTGCCCTCCCCCACCCCTTCCCAAACTTATCTGTGTAATACAAGAGCGGGAGCAAAGAAACCGAGGGGTGCATTTTTGTTGTTGTTGTTGCATTTTTTAACCCTGAAAAATATAATTTCTGATACATGTAATCAGGAAAAATCTTGATACATGTACATATATCTGACATGGTATCCTAAATTTGTTGTTTTAGCTTTATGATAGATTTTAACTGAATTAAGCTACTGAACTAAATGAAAAATTATTTTTTAAAAAGTGTTAGAATTCATCATGCCTTGAAAATGCTTTTAATTTTCTGCACTTTATCAAGGCTTTGAACCCTCAGTGCCGAGGCCAAGGCCTGCAAAAGCCCAAGGCATCTAAAGCCATGGCCAAGCATTGAGGCTCGACATCACTCGTGCCTTGTTTGATAGAAATTACCTCTTATTCAGCCATTGCATCTCACATGCTACATGAATGTCATAAAATTAGGCCATTTTTATTACTCATTTGGACCAGATGGTTAAGATGAAAGGTATTAAAATACAAATCTCTTTTGTGTTTTTTATGGCCAGTTTCGGTAATACATGTAGTGATGTCTTTATGTGGTAGCTAACTGTTATGGAGAATACAAGTGTGATAGTTATCTTCAAATGGCTTGTTCATTGACATAATATGTACATCTGTTTCATCACAAGCATTGTATGATGGGTTCTTGGGAAATTCAAATGATAATCTCAATGTAAATACCAACATCTACGGTAGTAATGATTGCAGCTTTATAAGGTTGAAATATTACAACACAAAATCTTTTTGATGTGTTAGCAAAGAAAATAGTTCACAGTCTATTGCATTGCTGTAGTTGAACATGTGTATGTGTATGTATATTTCCTGATAATACTGTTATCGCTGCATGCTTGTGTTGGGTAGAGACTGAAAATATGTTGTGCTCAAAAGAAATCAAAATCTCCTTTTTCGTATTTTTTTTTTTCAGGTTTCTGAACACACATCATCAGGATCACTATAAAGTATACAACCTGTGAGTATGGAAAAGTATACCGGTAGTCTTGTGCATTTGAGACCCAGTAGTAGGTGGCAAGTTGAAAGTTTGTGCGGCACGACATTTAGAGGGCTCTTTTCAGTAGTGCTGTCATCGACAAAAAAATTCTCGGTCGACATCTTGTATTAAATCCTAACCGACAATGACAGATTGTCGACAGAGTGCTGGTCGGTAATATTTTGAGGAATTTGAATCGTACAGTCAATCAAAATATATTGTGAATTACGAGCCCAGACGGACAGGGCATGTTAGCCATTGAACTTTCCGGTGCATATACCTTGTCTGGAGGTGCACGTACGCATTTGCCAAGTTTCCGAAAGCCATAAGATTGCCGGTGTAAACCGAAATTTTTATTTGGTATATTTCGGCATCTTTGATTCTGAAGTCCATTCTCGCACATATTGCAATGCATTGTGGGATAGATACATCAGCATTGTTTTGAGCAATTAAAATGCAGTTACAAAACAAAAAAAAATGCTGGATATGGAAAGTATCATTCACACTTACATTATAAAAAGGCTTATTTTGCATGTGGGTTGGGACTACTACACATCCCCATTCCTGTTTCTTTTCTCATTCCTAAATTTAAGCTTTTCTTAACATTTGGCTGCTATACAGTTTTACCATATGTTTGACAAGCTGCAAAAACAATATACATAGTTTTGAACATTAATGACAATTTTATTTGACTTTGTAAGAATTTAATTTGTTGCATTGCCAGAATTCAAGAGCCAGAGAACAATGGAGTTATAATTGAAAGGTTTTCTTGGCAGGTTACACAGATTTTCTTTTCCTTTTCTTTTTCTAAGGTGTTCAGAGAGAAATTATGACGCATCACGGTTTGATCATCGAGTAGCACACTACCCCTTCGACGATCATAATCCCCCTCGGATAGAACTCATCCGCCCGTTTTGCGAAGATGTCATCCAGTGGCTTGCCGTAGACAAAGACAATGTAGCAGTGATCCACTGTAAAGCAGGGAAGGTGAGATACAAGTGGTAGCATTGAAGGAAAGCATGTCTTGAACGCTTATCATAGGTTTTTTTTTCAAACCTAAAGGGGTGTTCAAATATGAGCCGACAATGTGACACCACAAAACTTTCAGTGTCCAGATATGGCGCGACATTGTGGCGCCAATAACGAACACGCATTAGCGCGTCAACCCTCAAATAATGATATTAATAATATATTACATTTAGCGCTTTACGTTAATACTTCAATATGCTTTACAAAGTTACTATTATTACCCCTGATCACTGGATTTCTAGCCTGCACACAAGTGTGCTCCATCGCCATTCAATAGGGAGCATTCCTACCATTTTGCACTGTTCACGGAGAACTTTGTCAAAACTTGCACAGACAATCTCATGACAACATATTTTGAGCTGTCTTTTTAGGAATTTGATTGGTGTGCATTTTTTTGCAGCCTGGCAGCAAAAAAAAAATGTGTCCTGCCTCAGTGACATTTTTTTATCGCCTCATACCCCATTGACTCGTACACCAAAATGTTACAGGGATTTTGTGGCACCACAATGTCGCCTTGCATGTATATTCTCTTATGCAGTATGTGGTGCTTATGATGATTGAATCAATCATTCCCCATTTCAAATGTTCTATTGTAGGTTAATGCCAAAATTTTAATGGAAGGGAGAAAAATGGTAGTTATCTTTCTAGATCAGTTGTAAGGATTTATAGATCTGGAACGGACTTATACTGTTTTCATACTGTGGCTTAAATTTGGGGTGCTCTGAGAGAGCCCCAAATTTAGTGTGTATATTGTAAGCCTTCCTGTTGGAGAAAAGGCCCTCTCTGGACTCTCATCAGTGAATTGTTATTAGTGTCACTCCAATTGTAAGACCGCCTTCTGACTAGTAGGCAAATGGCCTTTTTTTTCATGCTAGAAAGCTGAAAATACCCAGTTGTATGGCAACATGCATGCTGTTGTCGAATCTTGTACGTGTTTGTCTGGTTCCTCTGCATGCATACAAAAACACATGTACGTAATAATAATAATAATAATAATAATAATAATAGGCATTTCTAAGGCGCCGTCTGTCTAGAAATATTCTATTCCGAGGCGCACAAGAAAAAAAAAGAAAAGATAAAAGGGTTTGGATGAGTGTCAAAGTGTCTAGTACCAGTATTGTTAAAAGAGATAGGTTTTCAGCTTGGATTTAAAGGCTTCTAAAGATGATTCTCAAAGCCATTGGTAAATTATTCCAAAGAGAGGGTGCTGCAACTGAGAAAGCCCTTACACCACAGGCTACTCGCATCTTGGGGATCTTAAGGAGATACTGATGTGATGGTCTAAGACTACGAGCTGGTTAATAGGGCATAACAAGGTCTTGCAGATAGTTTGGTGCCAATCCATTTACAGCCTTCCATATAAGGAGAAGGATTTTGAATTCTACATGTATACGCTTGTGGATTGGCAACCAGTGCAGCTTTTTGAGAACAGCAGAAATATGGTCATATTTAGATGTCCCTGACAAAACGTGGGGAGCCTTACCGTATTGCATTGTGCATCTTTTTCTTGAATGATAATTTTAATGTGATAAAAAAATCTTACACCATTTACATAGCCTTTTAGATGAAACTGAGAATGAACAGAGCTTTTAGTATGAAATAGAATGTAATTTGTAAAAGTGTAATTATGAATTATTTTCACATACACCTGTTTGATTATATCTAGGTCTTTTAAACATCCCCTCTGAAGGCTTGTTAAGATATCCATTGACAAACCCTTGGAAAACCCCCCTTTTAGCGCACTTTTTATGATTGTGAGATGTGCATTAACGCTTCACTACTTTTTGACAATCGTCTTATGATTCAGGAAATCAACCACCTCTTACCAGTTATGCTTTTTGGCTGTTTCCTCTCATTTCTCTTATAATTTTGTTTTGTCTACTTTCAAATTTCAGTTGTTAAATTGAGATATTTATTATCCAGTGTGTGTATTGTTATGTACATGTATTTATGTTTTAGGAATATGTATTTCATTTATATTTTGTTATATTGAGAAATGAGAATTAAGTAAACTAAAACTTTAAAATAAAAATTTATAGTTCATGCTCAAATAAAACAGAGTTTTGCCAAAAGTTACGCCGATAAACTTGTAATGTCAAGTTTATCAACAACAAAAAAATAATAGTTCATGCTCAAATAAAACAGAGTTTTACCAAAAATTACGCTGATAAACTTGTGATGTCAAGTTTATCCAAAAAGTAATAATAGTTTATGCTCAAATAAAACAGAGTTTACCAAAAGTTATGCTAATAAACTTGTGATGTCAAATTTTGCATGAACTTTATAGTAATTCGATTAGTTCATACCTTTTTGCCGCCAGGAGGCAAAAAAGATGCTGTCTGTCTCTGTTTTTTTTTTGTTTTTTTGGTTTTTTTTTGTGCTGCCTCACACACCATTCATTTAAAGGTAATAAGCAGTAGTGGGAAAGGTGGCACTTTGAATATTTAACTACTTTGTTAGGTGGAATGAAAATTACTACATGAACTGAGGTAGAATGACTAATTTAGAACATAGTTGACTTTTTTGAAAAATATTTGTTTAGAAATGGCTAAACTATCAACGGAAGATACGTCGAGTTCTCAGCGTGGTACCGCGACGAAAATTCACACACGTGTAAACAGTGTGTGCGAACTGCTATGCGCTCTCGAGCTGAGAGCGATGGGATAGGTGGTTCGTAGCGAGGGTGTAAGGTGGCGGTTGATGTTTGAACATTATTTTACTGAAAATCACCGGAAATCGTGAATAGAATACTAGATTATCTCTCTCATGTATCTTTTCATGCAAGCCGAACAATATGAGACTATATATGAGCAGTTTCATGCTAACTTTTATTTTGCTACCACTACTGTTTATAACCTTTAAGTATTAAGAAATACATGTTTGTGTGAGTTTACCATGGGCATTGCCACTTTACATGTGAACAAACCTGTAAGGAGAAAAATCTTGTCTAGAAAATGGGGCATCGCTGTAGAAATAACTAATGAGTTGGGCTAATAAGGGAAAAACACCCCATTATCTCCCTAATGAGCTGTCTCTCCAACAGGAATATGCATTATGGGAAGGCTTATATGGGAAATGAAGATGTCGTCCTTGTGAAATTTCTGATAGTACAAATGAGACCGAACCATTAAGTAACTTATTTCACAAGCAGATGATAGCCCCAAGATGGAAGTCACTACTGTAATGAGGAGAAGAAGGGTTGATTTCCTGTGCATGATTTGTCTGAAAAGCATATCTTTTGTTTCCTTTTGTTTTGTGACCACTCACTTTTAGTCCTTGATCCTTTGTCTAACATTTTTTTTTTCAAGCTTTTGCTTTAAACTGCTGAGAGTTTCATATAAAGTGGAATCTGAATGTGACCTTGTAAAATCATCATTAGTTTGAATTTGTAAACACACTCTTAGAACAGTTGATTGAAATTCATTCATTTGGTTGAATAATATGAATCTACCAATTATTGGTTAACCACCTGTTGCACCTGTTGGTACATGTAGGTTCATATTTTAACCAAGCTTATGATATTTAATATTTCTGTAAAGTGCTTAGATGCATCTCAGAGAGATGTATTAGGTGCTGTGTAAATGCAGAATACTATTATTACCGGTATTATTATTAATCAACTTTCTGAGAGCGCTTGGGAAATTATCATAGGTTGCAATGGTAACTTGATCATAACTTGGAAATGTCAAATAATCTGCAATTGGAATTGTTAAAAGTCATCATTAGTCGGATTGGAATTGATGAGTAATCATTGGTTAAGGATACTCGTATATAGCCTTGGAGATCCGTAAGCATGACCAGTATCAGTATCGATCGACTGGTATCTCTTGATGAGCAGTCATGGATCACATTCATGCTAGTGCAAATTGATTTTATTGCTTTGGAACTTATCTCTTTTCATTTTTCTTTGCACAATGTATTTTTCAAATTTTCAGGTACCAGTAGTAGCTAGACCATTGTTTATAGACTGTTTCGATTTCATTAATGTGCTAGCAAATTATACATTCAACCTTGTGAAAAACATACTCATTAGCACTTTCTAAAAGCCAGGGTAATAATATCCAAAGTCCTTTGGAAGCGCATAGAGACATTAGATAATAATGTGACATGCGTTTTACAAGAACAAATTGTTATTATTATTGTTATTATTATTATTTTACCAGAAATGTGGCTGCATATTATGTCACTGACATTTTGGGGGTAGTGATTCCTGTCATTTTGGATAAGGGGGGGGGGGGGGGAGGGGGAGGACAGATATTTCTCCCATGCCCCCTCTTTACCTTGCTAAATCAAAACATGGCATATTTTGAACACAGACCTACATGTATGTGTCATTGTTTACTTCAAACATTGGTGTGCCTCTTCCCATCCCATTCAAATGTGAGAACTTTGGGCCGTATTTTACTTGTCAATTTTATTTCTAAAAGACTGATTGTCTGAAAATATGAGAAAGAGAAATCTCATCTACATGTAATTCTAGGATGCAATATGAATCTGTCATTGACAGGCGGTAGGCCTGTCAATTCATACAGTATGTTCATTTAATTATTACAATTTATCAATGAATTAATTGTTTTGCTGAATTTTGTCATTCATTATCCAGTTAATGATGAATAAATATTCCAGTGAATTAGTAGTCAGTATTTACAGAGATAATTTATGACCATTCATGGGACATATTAATGACTGAGACAAATGAACTTTCTAGTTTATTACATACAGTGTACTAAGTTATGTGTATTTTCCCCTCCAATCCAAATTACCTTTGTATTTAGGCAATATTTTGTGAAACTTCAATTTGTTTCTTTTATCGTTATATTTTATCAGTGTTTTGCATCTTAAGATATGACTTCAGTATTACTGAATAATAATGATAATAATAATAATGATAATAATAATGATAATAATAATAATGATAATGATAATGATAATGATAATGATAATGATAATGATAATAATGATGATAATGATAATAATGATGATAATGATAATGATGATAATGATAATGATAATGATGATGATAATGATAATGATAATGATGATGATAATGATAATGATAATGATGATGATAATGATGATGATAATGATAATAATAATAATAATGATAATAATAATGTTGTTTATGCTTTTTTATTTCTCATAAAGATTTATTTCTCATAAAGATAATTCATGATATTTATTTCAAATGGGAGGGGGGGGGGGCTACACTCTACATGCTCTGCTTTTTAGTCAGCCCTCCTTCCGTCATTTTCGTAATATTTATGTATTGTATTGTGTAGTTGATCTATGGAAACTGTACTTTCATTGTAAATATGTTAAAATTGAAAGTGGAAAAATAGATGAATGAATGAATGAATGAAGGTGAATTGGCACCTGGTCTAATTCCACTTTGTTTAATGCCCATTTGGTCTCATCCCACATGGTCGAATCCCATTTCGTCTACAACCAATTCGTCTAATAACCATTTGATCTAAATGCCACTTTAATAGTCCATTTACCATTTCATCTAATTTCCATTTAGCCAATGCCCAGTTCGTCTGATACCCACTTGGTCTAACACCACTTTGTCTATCCGATGAGACAAACTGGTAAAAGACCAAATGGAGAAAACTAAGTAGACGAAGTGGCAATTAGACTTTCTGGTCATTAGACTAAATGGTAATTAGCCCAAGTGAGTATTTGACCAGGTGATGATTGGACCAAACGGCAATTAGATCAAACTTATAGTAGACCAAATGGGTTTAGTAATAGTGGTGTTAGACGATCTGGGAATTAGACCAAGTGGCTATAATTGTTCCTTTGAATTTTCATTTCAGGGAAGGACAGGAGTGATGGTATGCGCCCTCTTATTACATCAGGGTCGATGTTTAACAGCAGCTGAATCCATGGATTATTATGGCAATGTCAGAACCACCGATGGAAAGGTACTTGCACACTAAAATTCTCTTCTATTATACAGATATACATACAGTCAACTCTGCATAAGTCGAAGTCGCATAAGTCGAATAATTGCCTAAGTCAAAGGTCTGTACTGGGTCCCATTCCTTTATTTTCTATTGTTTTTGACCCCTCATAAGTCGAAATTTCTCTAAGTCGAAGCATTTTCTTCAGTCCCAAGAAATTCGACTTAGGCAGAGTTGACTGTATGTCTAATACAAGTATGGATACAAACATGGTTCTCGCCAGTACATAACACCCATGGTTCCAGTACCATGCGTAAAGGGTTTCAGACAAGGAAGAACCATGTGTGAAATTGCTGCACCATGCGTGGCAACAAGGGTGAAAAAATATTGGAGTATATATTCCTAACAATAATGATAAATGTCACAGATTGTTTTGCTTTTTGGCAATGTATTTTTACTTTTATGCAATTTGTAGACAACTCCTGCTTACCAAGAAGCATTTTTCATCCTTTCACTATATCATGTACTGCCGCCACACCTAACTTTAGGTGTTATTCCGTAAAACTTCCGAAACTTCCACGCTTTGCGCAGAGTGGGAACCGTGTGTGGATTTTTTTCTAGTGAGAACCCTGGATACAAATATATGCGGATGTGAGAGGGTCTGGTGGAAACTAAGGTACCCAAAGTGACATGAATGGGACATTTTCATGAGAGGCACAGCCCTATTAAAGAGGCTCTGTCGTGGGCTTTCATGGGGAATTTGACACCATGTGTGCTTACCCAATAACAGGTGTTGTCCATCACTATGAGTTTTATGACCAACAGACCTTATGTAATGCTCTGTATATTCCACCCTTTGCCCCATATGGCAAAGTCGTCATCTCACTTTCCCTGGCCCGAGAATGCCCGAAGCAGGCCGAAGAATGTTTATGGTGGGACACCTCGTTTTGCTGTGCTCCAGAAATGTAGCTCTATTACAGGTATTACTGGTGCTTTTCACAAAGTCTGGTGTCAGCAAATTATGATTAACTCCCCATGAAAACCCATGACAGAGCCTCTTTAAAAAGGAAAATGGTCTCATTCTAGTCACTAAGGGTACCATAGTTGAACCAGACACTCTTACAGAGGCAGTATACATATATATTTGGTTTATATCTGTCATCTTTTAATAGTAAATACACAAAGCTAAAGCGTAGACTATCATTTAATTCAAACAAATAAGAAATGCAGACACTGATTGTATAGTGGGATTACAGTATGAATGAAATGATGACATCATCACATCCAAGACAACTGATGCGCACAAAATTCCTGACGTCACGATACAGTATGCTCATTTTTGCTTGTGATCATCCATGAGTAGTATCACTGATTCAGTCAATGCTGTCTGTTCTGGGCAGTTCCACAGGAACGGAATTACAATGTGTAATTCCGTTACTCACATTTGTAGAGTTTGTGTGCCTATTTTGTTACCCTGCCTTCATTCTTACCACTCAGTACTCTGAAAAATTGCCCATTCATTCATCTGGACTATTTCATTCCAACACTTTTCTACTTACATTCATGATATTGTGGTGTATGGCCTTGGTTAACCCATAGCAGTACAGAGCTTTCTTGAGGTCTAAATTAATCATCTTCAATCCTCAAATTGGCAATACAAATTATTTATTTTCCATGTTTAAATAGCTTGAAAAAAATAAATATGGATATAACATAAACCAAAATGAAATATAATTGAAAAATTTAATCAGAAATTGCTAATTTGAACACAGAAATAAAGATTTTATATTATTCATTGCATTGCCAATTTAAAGAGTTTAATGATTAGTTACACTTAAACTGTTCTAATATGAGAACGCCACACCATACAGCGATGGGAATGGGCTCAAATTTGTCAGTGGCTATTCATGCTATCAAAGTGATTGTTTTTACTGTAAATCTGAAGTTAGCTGATTGTGTTTCCTATGTGGAATTGCCCTTCTGCATGTTATTGCTATACAATATTGCAGGAGGGAAACTTCTGGATTGTTTCTCTGTTTGTTTATTGATGTTCTTACCTACCACAGTCAAAGTAATCTGGGATTCTGGCTATTATCAATAATTAGAGAAAGTGAAAGATTCAGAAATGAAAAAATGATGAATCAGAAAGGGAAATTTATCAGATGTTTTGAATACTTTTATTGCTTTCTTAATAGTAAAGTGGCACATATGCTATGGCATAGCCCCGAATGAATGTGCTGATCGGCACAAAACAATACACAAAAATTAGCGGAAGGCTTGCTCTGTTCAACATTAACCCATTCATGACAGAGGGTCCACATTATGTGGTTTGGTCTAATAACTTTTGATGCAAAACCCTAAATATCATACCAAATACATGAACAGAAAGAGCAAAAAATTCTACACTTACTGTGCCCATTTTTGTTGCATCAACATTTGTTGTTTGATGCTGAATTTTTTTTTAAAGGAAAATAAGCATTAAAATCCTTAAATTGGCAATGCCATGAAAATGTTAGAATTACTGTTTTTCCCTGCAAATTGGCAACTTTATGACTTCTCATCATACATTCTGTCAAGTTATATTTACTTCAGATACATGATGTTTTATAAGAAAAATGTAGCAATAAAAAGAAAAATGTTGGTGTTGCCAATTTGAAGAATAAAAGCTGATCAAATTAGGCTTTAAATAATTCCTGTCAGGAATGGGTTAAAGAGATGCGAAATTACCCATTTCCGGGCTTGATTAGATGCATGAGAGCACTTGAGATACCCCATACAGTTTCTTTTTTTGTATTATAACACTTGAATAAACCTAATGACTATGGTAACTGAATGAAAAGTACGGTATGGCATGAAAATCCTTTGCTTGGCCCATAAAGAGTTAAAGCAGGGGAGGATCCGGGGGTGAATCGGCTGCACCCCCCTCCCTTTTGAAATAGAGGACCTTTTTTTGTTGTTGAGCATCAGTGAATTTTGGGGGGTGAAATAGACACCTGAAAATGCCGAGGACCTTTTTTTTTTTTCTTTTTTTTTTTCTTGTCAGCAATTTTTTTTAAAACAGACACCTGAAAAGTGGACCACCCCCCCCCCCCCTTTTGAAAAATTCTGGATCCGGCCCTGGTTAAAGCAAGCATTAGTGGTGAAACTGAAAGTTTTCTTCTGTATTTCAAGTCCATGTCTGGCATTCTCTTCCCCAGACAGGTCTGGAAGATTTCATGTTAAAGAAAACCAATGCTCAAGTCAAGTAGTTTCTATATCAAAGCTAAGAGGGAAATTAGAAGATGAATTTACAAAATTGGACACGGAGCAAGAAAGTTATGGCTAGTTTTCCAAATGACATTTCTTGCCACTACCTGTTATAGCTATTGATGATATCATTTTGTGGACAACTCGCAATGGCCGGAATTCACAAAAGAGGTTGAAACCATGGGGTGGTTTAAACCCCCCCCCCCCCGGGTTTTTTAAGCATACATGCTCACAGAGTCCAGTCCAGTTACAGGTATCTGTTTTCTTTAAGCGTGTCCATGGCCAGTACGCGCCAATTTACACTAATTGTAGTACGCTTACGGAGGTTCATTCTACCCCATAGTTTAAACTCTGTTGTGAATTCCGGCCAATACGTTTTGTATACACATGATGAAACATTTTCATTTTGCTTTGCACATTTTCTTAAACCAAATGCAAGCTATATAATGCAGGAGTATTTTCTCCACAACATATTTGGGATAAGGACAGTCCTTCAAGAAAATAAACAATATTTGAAATTCTGTGTACAAAACATATTTAGAGATGTCCACGAATTATATCACCAATAGCTATGGTAGTGTCAAAGACAGAAAATTTAATAACTTTCTCATTCCGTGTCCAATTTCATTAATATTTTCAATGATCTATTTTATTCTGTCTTCGCTTTGATTTAAACACTACTTGACTTCAGAGTTTTTGGTTTCCTTTAACCATTACCTTTGTACATGTACATGTAAGAATGAAATTGGCGATTGTTAACCCATTAGTGACAGAGGTCCACATTTTGTGGTTTGGCCTAATATCTTTTGATGCAAAGCCCTAAAAATCATACCAAATACATGAGCAGAAAGAGCAAAAAATTCTACACAAACTGTGCCCATTTTGGTTGCGTCAATATCCATTGTTTGATGCTGAAAATTTTTTAAAGGAAAATAAGCATTAAAATCCTTAAATTTGCAATGTGATAGAAGGTTCAAAATCACCGTTTTCTCCTGCAAATTGGCAACTTTTGACTTCTCATCATAATTTCTGTCAATTTATATTAATTTCAGATACATGATGTTTTATAAGAAAAATGTAGCAATAAAATAAAAATGTTGGTGTTGCCAATTTGTAGAATAAAAGCTGATCAAATTAGGCTTTAAATAATTCCTGTCATGAATGGGTTAATGTATGAGTTCCTTTGTGCATTTTACCAGGGAGTGACAATTCCCAGTCAGAGGAGATATGTACAGTACTATGGGGAACTGGTGAAGCGGAACACATTATACAAGACGGAAACGGTACTTCTGAAACGCGTGCAACTCTATACCATACCTATGATGAGTGGTGGAACATGCTGCCCTTTCTTCACTGTCCATCAACACAAGGTCAAAGTTCATACTCAGGAAGCTGTTAAGGTTAGCAAAAATATCCTTATTTCGAAAAATAGCATTGAACACAGACATACTGAAGCTTTTCGACATGCACTTAGGCGTCTTTATGTCATTGTGCGAAAGAACATGTCCGGAACGCAAAATGGAAAATTATTGAAGATCAGATTTTTCAAACAATTATTGATAATTTCACGGGTAGCATGTAGACCTTGTAATTTGATATACAATCTTCTTGTGGCATGATCTTTGCTAAAATTTTATTCCAATATGTCAAAATAGACATTCTCAATTTTGCATTTTTAGTATTTTGTGTTCCTGACGCATTCTTTCAAACGACAACATAAAAATAAAATGCCTTATCAGAATTTGTAAGAACGCTTGCATTATTTCAGCAATTTTGTGATTGAAACCAACTGGCAGCAAGCCTAATTTTGTTTGACTTCTTCTTGTATTCATCTGTGTTGATTGTATTAAAGGATGTAAATATGAATGTGGCAGATATTTTGATGTTTTGGCAGTGAATTCCAGCAAGTATTTTTTGGGTGTGTATAGATAGATAGATAGATAGATAGATAGATAGATAGATAGATAGATAGATTTTTATAGATAGATAGATAGATAGATAGATAGATAGATAGATAGATAGATATATTGGTTGGTTGGTTGGTTGGTTGGTGGGTTGGTGGGTTGGTGCCTGGTGGGTTGGTGGGTTGGTGGGTGGGTGGGTGGGTGGGTGGTTTATTCATTGATTGATTGACTGATTCATTGATTCATTGATTCATTTATTCATTTATTTGATTTGATTTGCAGTTTTATTTACACAGGCTAGCATTGTCAGTTACACAGTACTGCTTTTCACAACGGCCTTGTTGCCTTATTTTCATTAAATAATCAATTGATGAACTATAGAAAATCATTCCTTTGTATATAATACATGTACAAGAAAGTTTATCTATTTATATACTGTATTTACAGAATAATCTAGAATAAGGAGAAGTTCAAAGAGACATTTTTGCACTTTTAACAAGGTATGAGTTAGAGGGAGGGAGAGAGAAAGAGAGAGGGAGAGCACTTCATTGCTACACTGTTCTCATGCAACCAAAACATCAAAAGTGTGAACTGACCTTTCCCTCATATGGAAATCATGTTTCCTATATGTAATTGTTTTTCCTTTAATAGAAGTACATTATTTAACAGATGCTTCCATCTGAGAGTTACATTTCCCGATCTCTGGTTAACAATTCCTTTTTCAGAACTTGGGCCTGCTTCATTGTTATCCTTACTAATCTATGTTATTAACTTTTCTATACCTTCTTTTCATGTCATGAAAGATTTTAAGAAGGGTGTTTTAATTTCACAATTTGTTAGTTTTTGGGTTTTTTTATTGTGCTTCTCTATGTTCTTTTTTTTTTTTTTTGAATGAAGTTAACTGTGCACTTGTGCATTACTACCCCTTTTGTGCTGAAAATGTAACAGGCATAGCATTCGTTCTTGTAGATAACTTAATACTTTGATGGAATTATTGTACATCTTTGAATGAAAGTTGAACTGCATTGGTATAACAATCTCAAGAGCTATTCTTTGATCGAAATGCATGAATTTAAAGTGAAAATGAATTTAATTCAGGGTAAATATTTTTACCTTAAATTCATGCATGTTGATCAAAGGTTTAACTCTCAAGATATTTCACATATTATTAATTTGAGCAAAGAGTGTGCTGTTGCAGGCAGTGGAAGTAAAAGTTCCTCTTTTCTTTTGTTCATTTACTTGCGGTATTGCTGAACAGTTACCATATTCTAATATGTTTTTTATTTCTTTTTTATTAGGGGGTGAAGAAGGGGATAAGCTGTGTAGAGTTTGAGCTGCCCCACCCGTTGCCATTACGAGACGATGTGAAAATAGAGTTCTACCATAAATCAGGGCTGCTCAAAATGGTAACTATTCATTAACAAATCAATTTTGAAAGGTTATAGATCAGTAATAAATATAAAGAAGTGGTACATCTTTGTTGTTTTTATCTTTGCTTTATCACATTCATTGAAAAAAAAAGAAGAATTTCCGTATTGCTGCTTGTCAGCATCATCAATTTGATCAAATAGAGTCTTTTTCATCCTAACCCATTTATATACATAAATTGAAAAAGTTGGTCCTAGAGCTTGAAATTGCAAAAACCTTTTTTTCCATGACATTTTTTTTTTATATATAGACCTCTTCTTAATGGATTATCATGGAAAAAAATATTTATCCAGATGACTAAAGTTATATCATTTCTTAAAAATGTTTGAACCATACTGTAATCACTTGATAATCAAATCTATATACATGTAAATGTGACTGTCAGATTGTTGAAGTTTGTATTCATTTACCATTATTTATTTAAATATATATATATATATATATGTATATATATATATTTTTTTTTGGGGGGGGGGGGGTAGTTCCTTTTTGATTGACCTGATGACTCTCTCTTGAAAACACACCCAGAAAAAGATTGCAGAAATTGTCAGTGGAGCAGGGGTGTCAATCCGTTTTATTTTGGGGGGAGGGGGCCACTCTAAAAAAAAGGGTCGTCAGTTTAAACATTTTTAGGGGGACATAAAACATATAACTTTTGAGGAGGGGCATACATCTAAAATTTGCTGACAAGTGGAAAAAGCGTCCTCAGCTTAAAATCTGCATTAACATATATCCAATTGTATCCCCCACCCTTAAAAGTTTAGGAGGACATGTCCCCTGTCCCCCCCCCCCCCCCTCCTGATGATGCCCGTGGTTTGGAGTGGTCTGGAGGGTAGTTTAGAGAGGAAGTTATAGGAGAGTTGCACCTTTCCTTCCTGTATTAAATCAAAAGTAACTCAATACTTTTTATTGAAAGTGCTTGGCATTTAAAGGCATTCATCAAGCGATGATCCTAGTGCAGTGATGGGGGAACTGATCATGGTGTTGATTGTGAAAGGCATTGGCTAACTTTGTGAGCAGCCTATTTTAAAAATCTCGAACTAAGATGAAACATGTGTATGAGTACTTGTATATGTACTAAAAAACCCGGAAACCAACCATAATTTGGAATGAAAAACTGTTAGTAAGGCGCAAACTGCGATTTTATTATTTTGGTCTCAGAGACAATAAATAAGAGGACCGTTTTGCTCGAGTTCAACAAAACCGTTATCTGCCTCCCATACACACAATACGGTCCGGTGAGCCATGCTCGCATGCGCACTCCTTACATCTTGTCTTTGCAACTGACTGTTATACAGTGTATATTTTTCAAACATTGGTTCACATTTCTAGTATTTAAAAATGCTTCCTGTGGATATTATACTTTGAAACTTTCAGACTTATGATTATCCCATTTTCAAGGAGGAAAATGATTTTTTTTTTAAATTCTAACAATGTTAACCAATGCCTTTAAAGTGTTAATGCTGAATTTAATGTGAGCATGTTCTCTATATTCTGGTATTTTTTGCTTGTAATGTTGATGACTGTACAATGAATGGGCTCATTGTGAGCAAGGGCATTTTCAATAATGTAAAGGTTATACTTCTATATTTGGTAGGACAGATCATACAAATTTTTTATCACAATTTTTTTTTCATGAGTGATAAAAATATGAGAAGTCACTGCATGTAAGGAAAAGATATGCAAAACCTTCCCTTGTTTTTGTTAATCTCAGTAGTTCCTATTGTATTCATCCTGGTACTTCTTATCATTTTTACTTCATTTGAAAGAGCTTTCTTCTTCTTCATCATATTTTGTGTTATGACATTATCTTAGGAAGAGAAGTTCTAGATCTAGATTGTTCTTTTTAAGAATATGTCTTAAAATAACATCCTTTTTTTTAATGTTAGCTCTTAAAGGCATTGGCTAACTTTGTGAGTAGCTGATTTAAAAAATTTTCAAACTAAGATGAAACATGTGTATGAGTACTTGTTTTTGTACTCAAAAACCCTGAAACCAACCATAATTTAGAATGAAAGTGTAAGTTAGACGCAAACAGTGATTTTATTATCCTTCGTCTCACGAGACAATCACGAAGAGGACCACTTTGCTTGAATTTGAAAATGCCGTTATGTGCCTCCCGTTGCGTGATACGCCAATACACACAGTACGGTAAGGTGAGTCATACGCGCATGCGCACTCCTTATGTCTATTCTGTTGAACCGACCCTCATATATTTTTCAAACATTGGTTCACATTTTTGATATTTAAAAATACTTCCTGTGGATTTTATACTTTGAAACTTGCAGACTGGTATTTTTACACTATAACCCTTATGTTTATCCCATTTTCAAGTAACAAAACAAGATTTTTAAAAATCATAACAATGTTAACCAATGTCTTTAATCTGATTTCTGATGATATAGATTTTTGTATTTGCTCTTTGTTCTTTTCCACTTTATTTCTGATGATTGAGAATTTCCCATTTTTCATCATGTTTTTTTTAGGATAAGAAACTCATGTTTCACATGTGGTTCAACACCTACTTTATCGTCCATCCAATCCAACCTGATAAGGATTACTTTGGTACGGGCAGACCCTCTCGACCAACCAGCACAGTCTCCTGTCCAACCCCAGAACAAGCAAGGGCTCCCTTCTCAGAAGAGGAGATGTTGAATGGCGGAGAGGAGTTTGTCTTGGAGCTGCACAAAGAAGAGTTAGACAAGGCAAACAAAGATAAGACTAACAAGATCTTTTCTCCCAACCTGAAGGTAGGATTTGCTCCCACATATATTTTCCCTTAAAGGGATCTGGTAACCTTGTGGAGGCCTGAATTAATAAATTGTTGAATTTTGATGTTTGTGTTGTATAAAGATGTTCAGAAAGATATATAAGCAGCCAGGAATATAAACGTTTTGAAATATAAGATGTTATTCTCAAGATATCTATCACTGAATCCCGCCACTTTAAGAACTGTCCTGGGTATGCTTTTGAATAACACTGAAGTCTATTATGATAATAATATGTCTTGTTTACCCAGGGTAGCCTCTTCAGTACTAAGTACTGTTCTCCCAGAGGGCCCTGCAAGAATATTATTACCCTGGCTTTAGCTCGAGCAACTGTAGTGCTCTGTAGTCTATGAGTAAACAAAGATTAGTATTTCCGGTCACTTTGATTTTTTTTTACTTTTTGTGAAGCACGTGATGCTTTTGAAATGCATTTTTCAGGGCTTCATTTTTACACAGTATACACTGATAACATAAAGGGCCATGCAGCTCAAATTTTTGAAAGTTACTCATAGGTCTTAATTGATAAAAGAGAGATGAAGGAGAATGGTTGAAATAGCTGAAAAAGATTTATCCAATGTAGAAGAAAAGAAAGAAAATTCTAGTATATTTATCTAAATTATAGAAAGAATAAAACAACTAGGTATAAAAGAAAATATCATTTTCCTGTTGTGATTATAAAAGAGAGATGAAGGAAAAGAAGAAATATCAAAAAAAGATTTTTAGGAAATGAAGAAGAAAAGAAAGAAAAGTCTGGTGTATTTATTGAAATTATAGAAAGGATGATACAATTATGTGTTTCGAAAAATCTGAGAATCAATGTTTTCAAAAGAAAAAAATGAGATTAGCAAGCTACCCATAATAGATGTAGAAAACCAGGGAAACACTCTGGTAAAAGTTTTTTTTAAAGCAAACTGCCCAAAACAATAATAAATGTATATTTGAAGGTTTAGATTACTGCTCATACTTGTAAGATTGTATGCTACCTGTAAATTGGTGCATGGTTGTCACTTGTGAGGTGTTATCAGTGAGCTCTCCCAGTTTGCTTCTACTCACAAAATGATCTTTTTTGCCCAAAAGTTTATAGTGCTGCTGCTACTCAGGGAGCTCCAAACATTTTTATTGGTCAAGTGCATCTTGATATTCTTGTACAGGCTCAAAGATGACTAGTCCAGACTTTTAATTCTGGAACTCAAATGCATTCTTTTGTAATTTCAGCTGCAGCTCTGTGGAATTCGCTACCCTTAACAATGAGGAATTCATCTTCCCTTTATGATTTTAAGAGGGCCTTAAAGACATACATTTGTCTACAGTAGTGTAATATTTCTTGTTTAGATAATGTACTTTAGTGTGCATTTAGTAGTGTTATTTTCCCTCCTAGATGATTATGTTTATGCAAGTGTACTTTTTTTTAGTGTAAAGTGTATAGAGGATTAAGTGCTAATTATCAAGCACTAAATGAATAAAAAGTTATTACCATCATTTTTTTCCTTCCAGGTGAAGCTGTTCTTTTCAAGAGGTCGAGAAGATCAAGTGCCACCCACACCAGAGCCCAGTAACCTGAGCCCTTCACCGAGTGAGAACGACCTCCTAGACGATCAGGACCTTGACGACGGTACAGACGAAGACGAAGATTGTATATATGAAACCAGTGAGTCTTCAGTCGTATGATAGTGGATTGCTTGGACTCTGTGGAAGAGATTAGAAAACTTATTGGTACCAAGAAATATTCCATGTATAGACAGGAGCGATGAAAGGATCATTTATAGGTGTACTATTGTTCGTGACTGATGGCAGGATTATTCTGGTGAAGTGATCGGGGGGGCTTGCAGAGATTCAGCAGAAGAGCTCTGAGATGGAAGTGGTTTAGTTGTGCGTCCCTTTCCGAAGTTAAAAATCCTCCATGAATGGAGAATATTCCCAGAGTTGTATGATTCGAGCCTCCCTTTTCCTGGACATTTGCAGGAAATTTTGTATCTGGGGATGCCAAGGGTCATATGACACAAAAAAAGTTCTAAAATATTTCGCACTTGACCAAGCAAAAGTACAGGCCCTCTTTACCAGATCAGTAACCCATAGACAATAACATTACAGACCTTCTTGACCAGATCAGTAGCCCTTAGACAGTACCTTGTTCTTCGGACTTGTCAAATCATCTTCCAGTGGAACCTGTCAGCGACAATCATCAAAGCGCATCCTGAAGAGCTTCTTTCTGTGCCCCATCTGCTGTCAGGTGATACAGGACACAACCTTAATAATGGCTGCTTCATATTGTGCCCATATCCATCAGACGGGATGCTCAAGCCACCTGTAAAAGTACTATTATTAACCTGGCTTTTAGCTCTGCTGCCGTATAGTCCTGGAAGCATTCATTGAATAACTTCCTTCCGATTACCCGTTTCCTACACCTGGGTGGAGAATGGCAGAACTAGTTTTATGTCTTGCCTGCAGATATTGGTGCCTGCGTGACTTGATCTGTGAACTTTGTGATTCGCGATCCAAAGGTATTTCTACAAGATCAGGAAAAGTCTACAGACCGCAACACCTCTACCCCGATCGTAACAAGGGAACGGCCTCCAATCAGCTGAATGAAGGGTGGAGAAGAGTCGCCAGTTGTTTGACCTTTTTTCATTTAGAGTACTAATGTAGTCTGTGTAGATACATGGTGGTGTAATTGAAACACTTTTTGAGTGTGAGGTAATGCAATATAAATCAAGCGGTTTACTCAGATTATTATAAAAGTTCTAAACATCTCAGTATTGTATATCATTTTTTGTTGTTGTCGATAAAGAACCCCCAAGAAAATGTGTTTAATGTTAACTCAGTTGATAGATTATTACTGTGTCATGAGAGAGGGAAAGAAAGCTAGTATATTTGAAGTATCAGATTAATTAATTTTCTAGGAATATTTTGTTGAATAATTCATGAAGTCAACTTGAAAGTTGGATCTGTTGATCCTCTGTAAGTGAGTGAATTCAGGGCTCTACAAACCCACTTGCCTGCTTGCCCATGGCAAGTAAAAATCATGACAGGGCAAGGGAATTATGAAGTGACTTGCCTGAAAGGGCAAGTAAATTCAGTCAGAGCTATCATGAGAACAAATAAAAAAAAAATCAAGAAATATAATGTTCATAGTGTAAGTACATCTTCATATCATTGTTGCAAAAATTGAATTCAAACTGTCATGAATTTTCGTAATTTGTGGAAACAGAGCAAGTGAGATATGTTTGGGGCAAGCAATATATGTTTTGGGCAAGCAATTTGCAAAGAAACTAGCCCAACGGGCAAGCAGGAAGACAAATTTTTGTAGAGCCCTGGTGAATTATTTAATTTTTTTGAAGATAATAAACCACACAAAACCTTTATCTATCCTAGATGTTATTTACTCCAAAGACAATCAGGCCTATCTTAGTCTCTTTTTCATGTAAGTATAATGAAAATGATAACAAGAACAACACCAACAATGATACTACAACAATTATAGAACTAATATTGGTTTGTTATGTAGCTCATGTATCTGTCTTGCAAGACAACTCTTGGTGGTCCACTACTGGCCATATCATCCCAGCCTTAGCACGAATGCCATCACAGTGCTCTGGCGTTCATGGCAATTCTTCAGACTTGGTAGCCCTTGACTACTCCTTGGTCAGGGTTTTAACTGCCATAGTGGGGCTTAATCTCAAGACCTGGGTATCACTATCTCCAATCAAGTGTTTTTCACTCCTCGATGGCACCGAATAAACACTCCCTGTAACAGTTTTGCTTTGTAAGACCTCATGACAGTTTGATATAAGGGTGTTATACTACTGTCTCTTCTGTACATCATCCAATTGGGATGTTGCAAGAAGGTTGCAATCAATTGCAAATAATTGCTATTTTTGAAACAACCAACCATTCTGATTGGCTCAGGGTCTGCCCTTTTAAGAAGACATGCATGTAACAGTGATTTTGATTGGTCAGCGACAATCAGTTGCAACTTGCAATTGATTGCAACTTTCTTGCAACACCCCATAAGAGAGGTATATGCCATTGGCTATTTGTATTATTGTTGAGATGGGAGAGAAAACAAATAGAGATGAAGAATCGTAGGAATAAACTGCTATTCATGAAATTTGGTGTAATGAAAGCATGGATGTATTTAGGTGGTATATGATAGATAAACACTGATGCCACCTGTTTCCCTTTTGCAGTATTTTGTACTTTTTTAACCCATTCGTGACAGGAATTATTCAAAGCCTAATTTGATCAGCTTTTATTCTTCAAATTGGCAACACCAACATTTTTATTTTATTGCTACATTTTATTTATAAAACGTCATGTATCAGAGATGAATATAAATTGACAGAAATTATGATGATAAGTCAAAAAGTTGCCAATTTGCAGGGGAAAATGGTGATTTTAAACTTTCTATCACATTGCCAATTTAAGGATTTTAATGCTTATTTTCCTTTTAAAAAATTTCAGCAGCAAACAACGAATATTGACGCAACCAAAATGGGCACAGTTTGTGTAGAATTTTTTGCTCTTTCTGCTCATGTATTTGGTATGATTTTTAGGGCTTTGCATCAAAAGATATTAGGCCAAAATACAAGATGTGGACCTCTGTCACGAATGGGTTAAAGGGAAAATTCTTCTTGTTTCAAGCAAAATAGTGTTTTTCCCTGAGCTTTATTTACTGTACAGTTTTATGGCCGTAAAGTAGTATATACTACTTTTCCACTCAAGATACTTTTTTTCAGACATTAGAATACTGCAAAAATTGATAAGAGATTGGCATCTCTGGATAAACAACACATAGCCAAGGTGGACTCTTGCGAGGCAGAGCTTGAGCGTTAAAGGGGGTACCCATTGCTGAAACAATGTTAGTTCATTTAAAAGAGCATGATTTTATTAGCAGAAAATCATCTGCCTAAAGTTTTTTAAAAAGTCGTGTTGCCAAGGAAACCCCCAAATGTGGTAAGATTTCAGGATATTTTTGACCCCTCAGCTGTGACCTAGTTTCAACTGGGTACCCACTTTTACGTCAAAATGACGTCAAAGTGGGTACCTTGACGCGCACTTCTAGCAAAATGCGCGCAAGGTATAATACATATTGTAGTCTAGCGCGCAACACAACTGCAATGCGCGAAGCTGGGTACCCACTTTTACGTCATACCTCATACTCCAATTTTTTAGTCAGTTCTTGACTTCTTTATGAGAAAATTAGCCAAAATACATTGATTTCGATTGAAAATCATCATATTTTTAATGTCATTTTTCTTAGAATTCTATTCTCGATCATATATCAAAAAAAAATTTACCATTGTGTAATCACTTTAAATAAGGCTCGTAATGATTAAGATGCGTTCAGATATGATGCGACTTTGCGCGGCCACTTATGCTAATTAGCGTGTCAACTCTCAAATAAGAGAGAATTTTGTCAAAACTTGTGCAAACAATCTCATGACGACAATTTTTGCGCTAACTTTCTAGGAATTTGATTGGTGCGCATTTTTTTGCGGCCAGGCAGCAAACCAAAATGTGTCCTGCCTCGGTGACATTCTTTTGTCACCCCATACCCCATAGACCTGTACACAAAAAATGTGGCGGTACAGTGTGGCGGTACAAAGTCGCATCATATCTGGACGCACCCTAAGGCTTACGTTCCTCTAATGGTATCTGTTACAAGACAGTTGTAAGATTTAGCATCCTTCTAGGGAGAAGGAAAGAGAGGCTGGGGAAGATCTATGAAATATCCTTTGATGGATACAATTCAGAACAGACGGGCAGAAAGCAGACATGGAGGACCAAACTAATGTAAGAATGCTAAAACACTTTTAACCAAAAAATTCTGTTCTTGTATCATAATTGTCATAAGTTTGCTGAAGCTAAGGAGAGCTAAATTAACTGTGACTTTCTTATTGAGACTGAGTGTTGTAAATTTGAAACACATTCCATCTGTACCTGTCAAGTGTACTGAAAAGCGTGGATATTAAACAGTAGCTTCCATAGAAGTGATGTTGTTTCTCTCAATGCAGAAGACTGCATCATCCATTGGCTGTATCATAGGAATAGGATGGGAAGACCAGCTCTTGGGGTGGAATGCATCAGTTCAAGAGTTGCCCGACTAGTTCCGTGGAGGGCCACTGCTTTTGATATAGGTGTATGTTGAAAATTGTACGAAATTGATACAACTCAGCTTTGTTAACTTTCAGCCGTTTGGTCGTTTAATGAAATACGGACCACTGTATATTTTTTAGAATATTGATTGGTCTGTAGAGGAAATCAAAGCATTTGAGGATGTTAAAGGGAACCAAAACCCTGAAGTCAAGCACTTTTTAAATCAAAGCTGAGACAGAATAAAACAGATCAGTGAAAATCCGAATGTTATCGGACACGGAATAAGAAAGTTATGCCTATTTGAATTTTTCTGTTTTTGACGCTACCATAGCTTTTGGTGATATGAGTTGTGGACAACTCTCAATATGTTTTGTGTATAGAATTTCATATATTCTTTCTTTTCTTGAAGACCATATGATTTCATTGTCCTTATCCTAAATATGGTGTGAAGAAAACACTCCTACATGATATATTTTGGGTTTGGCTGTAGAAAATGTGCAAATCTTAAGGAAAATGAAATTGTTTGATTTTGTACATATAAATCATTCTGAGAGTCTTGCACAAATGATGTCATCAATAGCTATGGTAGTGTAAAAAAAAATTTCATGTAGCCGTAACTTTCTTATTCGGTGTCCGATTTCGTTCAAATTTTCTATGATGTGCTTTATTCTGTCTCGGCTTTGATTTGAAAACTGCTTGACTTGAGGGTTTTGGTTCCCTTCAAACTTATAACTGAACATGATGATATTGCCCTTGCAGAGAAACCTCTCACAAGGCTCTTTACTAGGTACGGTTTCTTCTCCAATGCAAGATATCATTTTACCTTATAGAGCGTTGTTCAGAACCATTTGTACCGTATGATATATTTATTGACTTTGATTACCAATATCCTTCCAAGTCCAGCGGCTCATTGACATAGAAATGATGTGTATATGTTTGGAGATGGTATAATTACACGTAGACTGGTAGGATGTGTAATCCATATTAGAGATAAGAATCAGCTTTTATTTTTCAAATTTACAGAGAAATTCAAATTTGGATAATATTGACGTATTTGAATGTTTGTGAAGGAACTAGGAACCAAATATTGCAGTTATTGTTGTCGGTTGCCAGTGAAGTGTTACCGTTAGCACAGTCTTTGTTCTTGAGGGAGATGTCCATTTAAAGCTACGTGTAGCTCGTGTTGAATGAATACAGTACTGCATCTGCTGACGATTTATGTACCATAGCTACCTGTATGCATGTGGGTATACCCGAACTATTTAAGATGGCATACTATGAACTGCAGTTAGAGAGCAAGAAAGCCCCCTAAAGCCTTCCACTTGGTCTCTATTTATTTGATCAATATCAAGATATCAACATTTTTCCTGTGCTGCGAATCTGAATTTTTACTTCTTGCATCAGGATATTGAAGGAATAAAAGTTGGAGGATGTGGATATTCACCTACCAGGCCAGGATGCAAATTTTCTCATTAGTAGAGCATGAGTAAAAACCATTGGACAGCTATGTTTGGAGTCTTGTGTCAACCTCAAGATGTTGCAAAGAAATGATGAATTTCGTAGGGAGAGCCTGTATCTGCAGTTCTGGAAAATTGCTTAGACTCTGTTTTTTTTAAATTTTATTTCAAGAGTTTACTCATCACCCTTTTTTTATCTGTTCACCTGAGGAAAAAAAAATCAACTAATTTTGCTTTTTGATGAATGCAGTACAGTGTTAACTCAGGAAATGTATAAATTTATTCCCTATGTTATCTTGTAGATGTTCTTTGCATATAATACTGAGCAGTAGTGATTTTGTAGTAGATATACTGTTTGAGAATATGATAAAAGCTCTTCATATGCATCAATTGAAATCTTTTATTTGGATCATATTTACTTGATATAGGAAATAAGATGAATCCTGGCCTGCCTTTCAAATTTAAGCTTGTCAACTCCGATAATCGACCACAGAATGAGTTGCATTGAATTTCTGACTTTCTTCTACGATAAGCTTTCAAATCTTTCTGAGCTTGGAAAATTAGTACCGTTTGGAGATGCCAGTAAATTTCTCAGGATTTATGAAAAAAAGATGATTAAGGTTGTACTAGATTTTTACTCTTCATCAGTTCCTCTGTCATTGTTGAGACCTTAATGGAACTCTTTCAAACAGTACCATGAATATGTTAGACAGTACCTAGTTTTGTGGCCAAATGTAATATACAATGCATAGACATTACACCCCCGGTAAAGTTATGAATTCAGAGATGTGGAATTAATAATGAGTTCTGTTTATTGAATTGATAGATTTGAAACTTGTCTTTTTAGTTACCGGAATTGCATCTATGAAAGTTCACTGGTAAAGTCCCCCTCCCACCTCCCACCTCCCACTGCCCCCCCCCAGGAAGCATGTATGTTTTTCCAACAACTGTAATCCCTGTGATATGCTGACAAATTATAAATTTATTCCTTATGTTATCTCGTAGAGGTTCCCATTACAAAACATGAATGATCTAGAAATGATGACATTGATACTCACTGTCGTTAAGATTGCCTGTTAATCTGGTTTATTCATCCTTAAAGCCACTCACTGCACACTAAAAGATCCAACAGCGACCCGATTTTCGAACAAATGGCATTTTGCATTAAAAATGAAAGTTTAAACAAGTAAAAAGTATCTTTTTGAAGGTTGGAATAATGATAGGAATGCTAAAATCCCACCATGGACCGTACTACAAATGTGGTCGGATTTAAAGCCAAATCGGCTTCACATTTTAGCTGATCGCAAGATTACTATTACGCCACTACGATTCAGAATTGAATTTGCTTTTATTCCTACACGGAGTCTCCCTATAGCCCAGAATTTTATTTAGATATTTATACGACTATTCAGAACTTTTATCAATGTTCATATCAAATGGTACAACAAATTTTTCCAAAATCGGATCGCAGACAATCATATAGTGTGCGGTGGGCTTAAGGTATACCGGTATAGCAAGTACTATGATGGCAAAATCCTACTGTGTGATTTGCCTGCTAAATTCACTTGCTTTGATTGCAAGCAGCAGTAAGCCCTTCATGTAACTATTTTTCAGAAATGAATTTTCCTTGCCTGTAGCTAAGTGCGGTTTTCACGGGGCACATGAACGATTTGCCAAGGATGCGAATGTTGAAAAAATGGCAAAGTCCAACATTCACATTTTATGCTCCAAAGGTACGCTGAACATGCAAGGGGGTTCGGAAGCGTCGCCAATTGTTCGTTTTTAGTTCGGCAGAATTTCAAAAAAGTTTGAAATTTTTACGAACGGTTCCCGCATCCCTCGAACAATAACTGACAACGCTTCCGAACCTCCGCCCAAGTTTGGCGAATTTTCGAAGCATACAATATTTTCGATATTCGCATACTTCGCGAAACGTTTGCGTGCCCTTGAAAACCGCACTTTAGAACCTTTAGAACCTCACTTTGGACAATCTGTACATAGAGTTTGGTCAGTTTGGCTAGCAATGTAGGTAGCAATGTGGCGTATGTTGCTTTGTTAGGCAAGCTTGCGACAGAGAATTATACATCATGTTGTGCCCAACTGAAACTGAGTTGTCCACATTCCGCGTATGATTGGCACTGTTTTCAACTGAGACATACAAGAAATAAGCAATCTTTATTTGTCTTATGTACCACATGCTTGGTGCAAAGCCTTCAAGACATAAAGCGTTTGATACATGTAGTTAAAGATCCCAAAGTGAATTAATTTGTTGGAATACTCATCAGTCAGAGAGTTAGCATACTGGTAGGATGTCTCGTTATGTACATGTTAACTACATACTTGCGCCTTTGAATTGTATTCACTAAAAAAACCATTGGCCGGGCATTATTTACAACAGTGGTCAATTTCACGCAGCAGTTTTCACGGATCTAAAGTCAAGAATATTGCAGCATGTTGTGTGGAGTATATAAATTCTCATAGCCTGCTGAGGGCCCATCACTAACATCATTTTTAGATGATTAAAAAATCCTGAAGCATTACAAAGGTGCTCAAGTCTATGCAGCCTGTGCATGTACTTTTCTGTTTAGTTCGGGCTATATATCTTAAGATAAAGTGAACTGAAGATAGGCAAGATTACAATGTGAATCTTACATGGAATTAATATTTTGAAAGATGTAAATGTGGGATTCTTGTAATAAAAAAACTGTGTACTGTCAGAACTTGTGACGTTTACACACGATCACTATGTATTCATCCTTCACTAACGGATGTCGGTGGCAAATTTTATATGCATACATACACGTATGCAGAGCAAAGGAACTAGGGCCTGAAATGGTGTTCTGTGCGAAACCAAAATGATTGGTGTGTACTTGTAGTACCTGGATCCATTGACAGACTCTTCCTCATTCTGAATTTTGATAAACCGAATTTTCAATCCTCCCCCCCCCCCCCCAAGAAAAGGAGAAATTTAGAGGAAGAAGATTGAAGTAGTGTGTGACAGCAGATGTCATGAGAATTCAAATTTTCTTTGTATCTGTAATATATGTACTCTTGTATATTATAAGATAAAGAAAACAAATTTCCATGTGTAATTTATGTATAAAGATAGATAGATTGAGTGAGAGAGAGAGTGGGAGGGAGAGAGAGTGAGAGTGTGGATGCGAAATCAGGAAATCAGTAAAAGATTTTTACGACATCTCCTGGTGTTTCCTAATATGTATATAAAAGATTATCTATGGAAATACTCAATGCACAAGATTTTCTGTGTAATTCCGACATATGCGACCTGCTCAGTGTAATTCTTGTGGATAGTTACGAGGTCGCAGATTTGCATTTTCTAGTATAGAACATGATGAGGTTATCAAAGGCTACACAATGATGTATGTTGTCCGTGGTACATTCGGTTTATTTCCATGAATATTAATTATGTACGCTTAAAAAAAATATGAATGGTTGATTGTGAACAAAACAAGAATGACAAGTTGTTATGAATCATAGAGAAATATCGATGGTGCTCTTGAAACTGGTATCGGAAATATTGAAAGAAGGGTCATTGTATGACAACATCTGACAGTATTTTGAAATCCAAATCTCTCCATGATATTGGTTTATTTTGTATGTTTAATTCCACATCATATGTTTCAGAATTCTTCATATAAATTCCAATGCAACTCACTTTTGATGTTAGCTAGGAAGTCAATTTTATACATGTCCGTTTGAATTGCCTCTACCCAATAGGCAGACATTTAGGGGATATTATTTCTCGCCATATTCATGTTAGTTGTATTTGAAAGAAATTAACCTCTGTTTGAAGTTGGCCGACACAAAAGCAGAAAAATCAGAAAACAAGTTTGTTGAAGTTTGAGGATTTTTTTTGGAAAAAATAATGAATGAAAGTATAGTGAACAGACCGAACTAATCATGTGGGAAATTTCCAGTTGTACATTCAGCAATGCTGTAATTTTGTATTCTGATAGAATTTAAAGAAGGCTTCTTGTAAATAGTGCCCATATCTGCTCCACATTACCATAGCTTCAGCTAGGCTAAAAAGTGGTTGCAAGTTACATAGTCTCTAAAAGCTAGTACAGTTTCGATTTGTTTTTATAAAATCACCCATACAAGACAACATGTTAATGGAACATTCTCCACATCAATGTGCTATTAAATTTGATAGATATTTTACTCCTTCCAGTCTCCTTTTGTGATTTTTCCTCAGCTTTGACTTATTTGTTCTGATTATTTTGCTTCCACTCCGGCCAGCTTTCTTCAAAGACTTATTCCCCCATTTTGTTTATGACAATGCACGTATTCTGTGATGGGTTGAATTATTTTCATGTTGTGAGGCAGTTTAATTAGTGTCAACAAATCTGTTTATGGTAAATTTTAGCTGATGGAATGAATATTTGATGTGAAAAATATAATGATTGGATGAGGTCTCAGACATTAGGCTGATATTGTTTAGAATGGCTGTTTGTCCATTCAGGGTGGCATTCATGATGCTATTACTGGTAACCATATCAAATCTTGTAATGCAAAGTCCCCATTATGGGCAGCAAGGAAAAAAGAAATACGGTACACAGGTGAAATATTTTTGCTATTAAAAGAATAAAATTTGTAGGTACTATGACCCTCGGTATGCAAGGTTTATGTTTTGTTACGTTTTGTTTTTGTCCGTTTTATTCATGTGTGAACATCTATCTATCAACATAATGATTTGAAACAACAGGCTAAGTCTTCTTTGAAACTTTATAAATGAATGAGAAATGTCATCCATACGAGAAAACTTGCTACAGTATTTGAACTGACTGATAGGCTGTGAGCTCTTCATTAGGAAAAACCACATTGTCATTGTAATGATTTCATATACAGTAACCCGCATGTGATATCAAGATCTGCCACCCCCCCCCCCCCCCCCCCCCCCAAAGTGTATGCAAGTATTAAACCCATTGAACTAAGCCAGAGATCCCGAGATAACTCGGCTAGGGTCTATGGAAATTGCGTGTTATACTGAAATCAAATCTTGCTCAACAGGTGAATGGGTTCGAATCCCACTCCTGACACCACATATCGGTTTGGTTGGTTTGGCCGATGCAAACATGTCTTGACAAAGGTCTTTTGTAACTATGGAGGCTTAACTTTGGCTATTTATTAAGAGGAAGTTTTAACGATAACAACATGCCTTGATTTAGGCACTCGATCAGTAGTCTTGTCTCTAGACTACAATAATATCACCACAGTGAATGTATTTGTCCCACACAATAATAACCACATGGAAGTTCGAGTACATCAAATTTAAAGGATTACAGTATCACTAAAAGAAACACATCCTGATCCATGAATATTTCTTATGATACTACATGTATTTTATGAAAAATCAAAAAAGGAAATAATCTTAGTATGAAGATACTGTATATTGCCTTTTTTGCTCACCAGATAATCGCTATCTTCATCCTACCCCCCCCCCAAAAAAAAGACAAAATACAATTAACGGGTGAATATAACGTCTTGTCTCTAGGGAAATATGAATGAAGTCCAAAAATACCTCATCTTAACGGAAGATGGAATATTTATTGTTTGTTCATTAATGTACCTTTTCATTTTTTTCATTGTGGACCATTACAGTTCAGTTTGGAAACTGATCAGTGGTTGCGAGACAAGAGTTAGCTTTAATACATAGGTTGAAAAAAAGTGTACCAAATTCATTATGTGGAATGAATTACAAAAATTACCTACGTTTCCAGGGGGGGGGGGGGAGGGGGGAAGGGGTTTTTTTTTTGTCCTGTCTGTTACTCTTTTATTATTTAGTGCTAAGATACTCGATGAGGGTTTGGAGAGAAATACATGTTCATTTCATTTCCGTCATTTGAATCTATACAATACGACTAAATGCCAACTTCAGCTATTTGTTTCCAGAGAGAATTTTTTTCTTCTTCCGCTAATGTACCCGACTTCAACACTATGGGGAGGGGGCTACCTTTTAATCTTATTACTGCTATATTGTCAAGCCCCCCCCCCCCCACCTCTCTTTGTCGTTGTTGTCTTTGCATGAGTCCGCATATGTATTTATAATCTGGAGTGATGTTTTATGTTCGCTATTCCAAACTCCAATTATGACAAGAGAGACAAATTCTTAATTTATATAAAATCTCCTCTGTACATTGTGCATATTGTAGACTTGGGTATGATGAACCATTTTTATGAAAGATTAAAAAGAGACAATTATGAAAGAAGAGATTTTCAGAAAATGAAGTTTTTCATTTGACTAGTTTTTGTAGTAGTGTGCTTTGGGAGACAGAGAGGGGAGAGCAACAATTATGAGGAATAGAGTTCATGAGATGGAGAAGCAGTGAGAAATCCATTTACAGTCGAACCTCGTTATAACAAACTCCTCTGGACCAAGGAAATGACCTCTTTTTTATCAAAACCTTGTTATATCAGGGCTAAAAAAACAATAGCAAATACATCAAAATACAAAGAAGTGGGACCAACAAAATTACCTTGTTATGAATAACAAGTTTTGTTATAGTGTTCTTCATAACGCGGTTCAACTGTACTTTTATATTAAGATTGCCATGGAATGTCTTGTATGAAAATTGACAAACACTTTAAAAAAAAACATAATTTTCACAAATTTAAGAGAAATTTATTTTTGAAAATGTTATTTCTTTGTATCTGAATTGAAATGCTCAGATATGTTCAAATCAAGATCAAACTTAATTTGAAAAAAAAAGTCCAAAGTTTAACATTGGTTCATATACACTCCTCAAAAACGTGGTTGAATTCAAGTTGATAGGTGGTTATCATTGATGAATGCAATGTTTGGAGTATGAATTGTGTTTTGACCAACGGTAGGTAGTAATAGACGAATGTCATGTTTTCTCGTGTCTGTTCCATTTGACAATGTTTCATAGAAAGGGATGTGTACTACCGTGGAGTCAATTTGATTCCACTGTGAGATTGAGTGATCGCTGAAAGAGAAAAAAGTGTAAACTTCCAGTAATCTTTACGATACTAAAAAAATGATGATTATCTGACAATCCTTTGATTAAAAGGAACAAACTGGTAACATCGTTTCTGGTCTAAAAAGTAATTTTCATTTTCATGGGTACAACACTGATAATTACAAACGTAGTGGCCACACAAAAACAGTGGTGGATTTCATTAGTCGTAATGTCATGTAGTTATGAAAATATTGATGATTCAAAAACAAGAAATTAAAATATCTA
>CM057170.1:15244534-15284296 GCA_029962745.1 Echinometra lucunter
GGAGAAGAAGAAGATAGCGCAGTATTAGTTCTTAACATGCAAAGGTGGTGACTCTCCTCCACACGGGGCCTCTATTGAACGTCCTATCCGAGGGACGGAGTGTTTTCCACTGTAACATAGCCTGCGTCTATGAAACAGGGGAGGGGCACGTTAGCACACAACGCAGGCTTCAGTCATCCGCCCAGGGTGGACTCGAACCCACGATCGTTGGTTTCGGCAGGCAGACGCTTTACCGACTGAGCCAACTCGCTCCCTTTCCTTCTCAATTCAGGGAAATGGAAAACACTCACCTACCTTCATCTTTGGGACTGTGTTGGGTGTTTTCTGTGTCTCCTTGATACCATGGGTTGGTGTTTCCTTGGAAACGGGTGTTGTCTCTTTCTCCTCTTTCCTCTCTTCCTCCTCATCGCTATCACTTTCGCTGCTTGATGATTTACATCTCTTCTATTGTAACATGAAACAATCAAGATAAAGAAACAATGTTAAAGATCTGGGCACCATTTCATGAAAGTTGTCAGTCACTGACAGTTTCAGTAAAATCCTTGGTTTTGATTGGCTGAGAAGCACTGATCACTGGCTGTTACAACTGATAATCTGTCAGTGACTGACAACTTGTCAGTGCTGACAACTTTCATGAAACGCTCCCCAGTACTTTGCCACATCAGAAGACTAATTATCTGAGACAGTTTCCATGTCTCTGGTTCGTACACCTAGCAAATAGCAAGGGAAATCCTGAACTGGGCCTTGTGAAGTGATCTGGATCAAAAGAACATCAACAAAGTGAACTGAGTTGGCAAGGGGGGGGGTGCATACCAGCTGTTTGATATATATATGACACAGTGATTACTAAAATGGCAACTTCTGGCAATCACAAAACTGGTGACTCAATTAAACTCCAGTTCGCCACTACATAACTGAAGAAGGTGTCTGAACCAGAGACATCAAAACTGTGACAGGTAGTTATTTTTTGGATGTGACACAGAATTGATCTTCAATTTGTAAAATCCTGATGAACTTATTTCACAAGCAACAATATTAGTACTAAGTGGATATGAATTAAAGGGGTTTTTTGTTTTTACGAATATGAAATAGTAAAAGGTGGCCTTTGATTGTAATTACAAAAATGAAAAAATGAAACATAAATTGATGGAACATTTCATACACATTCAAAGGTCACTGTGGAAAAGCATTTTCACATCTGTTACGCTTCATAATTTCAAGTCTTGTTAAGGGAGCATGGAAAAACTTAAATGGAAGTACCAAAATTAATATCAAATCTTAAACAAATGTGACAACTCACTTCAAAACCAAAGTCACCAAATTTCACTTTAACATTTGCAGATCCATTACCTGCACATGTAATTTATGAGCTTTTGTTCATATTTTTTCATACCTCCACACAAATATAGTTTCAAAATATTAACCAGTAAAAATCAGTTTCTACAAAGTATGCAAAGGCATTGAGGATGCTAACAGATCACAATATAAGGTAAATGTCAGTGAGGTCCAAATGTCTGTTGTCAGCTGCATGTATGACAGCGGCAGAAGACGGATAAAGTGGACAACTTACCTTGGTTAAGACCTGTTTCTTCTGTGCTGGCGTTCTTCCCTCTTCGGATTCTGAGCTGTCACTACTGCTATCAGACTCGTCACCATTTTGAACACCATTTACCTTGGGGGCATTAAGTCCAATCTCTTTTGCTGATTTGGATGTTTGTTTGCTGGGTACAGCACCGTCTGAATCGCTCTCTGATTCTGAACTGCTGCTGTCCGACACTGGCTTCTTTGTAGCAGATTTGGTTTGTTTGCTGGGTACAGCATCGTCAGAATCACTCTCTGATTCTGAACTACTGTTGTCTGACGCCGGCTTCTTAGTAGCAGGTGATTTAGTAGATTTGGTAGGTGCAGCAGGAGATTTGGTTTGCTTACTGGGTACATCATCGTCTGAATCGCTCTCTGATTCTGAACTACTGCTATCTGGAGCTGGCTTCTTAGTAGCAGGAGATTTGGTAGATTTAATGGGTGCAGCAGATTTCGATTGCTTACTGGGTACATCATCGTCTGAATCGCTCTCTGATTCTGAACTACTGCTATCTGGAGCTGGCTTCTTAGTAGCAGGAGATTTGGTAGATTTAATGGGTGCAGCAGATTTCAATTGCTTACTGGGTACATCATCGTCTGAATCACTCTCTGATTCTGAAGTACTGCTATTTGGAGCTGGCTTCTTAGTAGCAGGAGATTTGGTAGGTTTAATGGGTGCAGAAGATTTTGATTGCTTACTGGGTACATCATCGTCTGAATCGCTCTCTGATTCTGAACTACTGCTGTCCGATGCTGGCTTCTTAGTAGCAGGAGATTTGGTAGGTTTAATGGGTGCAGCAGATTTCGATTGCTTACTAGGTACATCATCGTCTGAATCACTCTCTGATTCTGAACTACTGCTGTCTGACACTGGCTTCTTCACTGCAGGTGATTTGGTAGGTTTGCTGGGTGCAGCAGATTTCGATTGCTTACTGGGTACATCATCATCTGAATCACTCTCTGATTCTGAACTACTGCTGTCTGACACTGGCTCCTTCACAGCAGTTGATTTGGTAGGTTTGATGGGTGCAGCAGATTTCAATTGCTTACTAGGTACATTATCGTCTGAATCGCTCTCTGATTCTGAACTACTGCTGTCTGGCACTGGCTTCTTCACAGCAGGTGATTTGGTAGGTTTGATGGGTGCAGCAGGAGATTTGGTTTGCTTACTAGGTACATCATCATCTGAATCGCTCTCCGACTCTGAACTTTCACTATCAGATGTACCTGTTTCTTTTGATTTACTCGCTGTAGATTTTTCAGCTGGTTTTGCCACTTTTGCAGTTCTGGGGGCCACCTCATCATCACTATCATCATCATCACTATCGCCATCGCTATCTGAGCTACTTGATGTTGTTTTCTTTATTGGCACTGTCTTTAATTTTTGTTTTGGCTTTGGTTTCACCTGTGTCTCTTCCTCTGAATCACTTTCTGAGCTGCTATCTTCATCCTGTTTCAACTTGGCTGAAAGAGGAACTTTCATAGCCTTGCTAACTTTGAATTTGGCCGCATTCTGCTTGACTAATTCTTCATCTGTTGAGGAGGAGTCTGAATCCGAACTAGAAACCTGTTTTTGCTGCTTGCTCTTTTTATTTCCTTTGACATCAGTTGTTGCCTTCAAATTACTAGACTTCCCTTTCACATCACTGGAGCTATCTTCACCGCTGGCTTTCTGCTTCTTCTTTGCTAGTTTCTTTGCAGGGGTTAGATGGTTTACAAAGTGTCTTCGAAGTGTGCTTTTTTGATACAGATTTTTCCTCATCACTTGATTCCTCCTCACTGCTTGAGCTCGCAGCCTTTCGCTTTTGGCTAGGAGTTACTTTTACCACTTTCTTAGTATTACCTGATTCTTCTTCATCACTGCTTGATTCCTCTGTGCTGGAATCATCACCTTCCTGTTGTTTCAGTCCTGTAGAGCTGGCTAGAGCTTGCTTTACAGAGGCCCTGTCAGATGCTGCCTTCTCCCCATCACTTTCATCACTTGAGGAATCGTCTTCCTCCGATTCACTCCTGGTCTCGCTTTTACGGACCTTCTTTGCTGGAGAATGGTCACTCGTTGCATGCTTTGCTACCCTCACCCTTCCTTTTTCTTGAGGACTTATCTTCCTTCCACCATGTCTTGTAGAAGTCCAGGATAGATGGCTGTTGAGCATCTGGAAGACGCTGTAAAACAGTAAAATAAATTACCACATATTCGTTAGCGTACACTAGAATTTACATGAAGAAGGGGTACAAAGTTTGTTTAAATGCTTTCACAAAATGACTTCAAATATTTTTTTTTTACTTAACACAAAGGTTCAAGGTTCGTTTTATTTACATATTCACATTTCACATTACATGTTGTCAATTTTGTTTACAGGAAATGATAAGAAAAAAAAAATACAGGTTATTCTTAATAAAAATAGGAACATGCGAAAATACATATATAACCAGGGCGCGACAAACCCGCTTGCCCGCTTGCCCGGGCAAGTAAAAATCATGGGAGGGCAAGCAAATGTCAAACTCACTTGCCCGATAGGGCAAGTGATGATTTTTACCATAAAAATATATAAAATAAAATTAGCCTACAGAAAGGTGGGAAATGCCACAATTTCCATATAATCTCAAACCGGCAAAAACAGGAGAAATTGAAGTAAGATTACCATGATTTATCATTTATTGCTAAGTTTATGTCACTTATTGTCTGAAAACAGTCTGTAGGGGCTGCCATTTTGAAAACAAAAACACACTAATTTGCTGCGAGTACTACTACTAGGTACGGTGTTGCATTCATTCCACTAGATCCCAAACTGACTCAACCACACACAAGACTCGCACTTTTGCAAAACGGGTAACCGTTAAAAAAATGTAGAGAAAAATCCTTCCACACAACTGTCAAATATCAGTAAAATTCACATCTCATACCAATGTCCATATTTTCTTAGAGGTGGTTTAATTTGGTCATTTACTTACAATGAAAAGAGATATTATCAGTTCCTTCATGGATCAGAAAGATCGAGTATTGAATGATACCATCATTACCGTGTGATATTTAGTACATTCCCATGTATGTGTTTTCGTGTTTGTTGATGTACTAAACATTACACGGTACCATTCAAAACGTGATCTTTCTGAGCCAAGAAGGAATTGATAATTTCTCTTTTCATTTTGAGTAAACAACCAAATTAAACTACTTTTAAGAGAACATGGACATTGGAAGGACATTTCATAGGTGTGAGACATGAATTTTTACAATATTTTGACAGTTGTAAGGATTTTACCTCTCTTTATTTATTTTCTTTTTTTCTAACATTATTCTAGATCTACAGTATATTTTAAACGGTTAAACGAAGCAGCAGTTTTTTTTTTTCTTAAACTGGTTTTAAACATTTTGCAAAAAACCTTAAATGACCTAGCCCTATTTATACTGATATTTACTACTGGAAAAAAAAAATGAGATAAAAACAAGGGAAATAAAAAGAAAATTCAGGTTAGTTGTTTTTCCTTCCGGGCAACCAATTTTTTTTTTCACTTGACCTGTCGGGCAAGTGAAGAAAAAGTTTTTTGGAGAGGCCAGCAACAATTGGGTTATCTTGTCATTACTTCTAAAATAATGACTAAGAAAATTAGAAATGAGGATATGAAGGAGCATAGGGTAAAAGCAAAGCTTGTTGGTTGTAGGCTCCTGAGGGTAATGCAGTGTACATTAAGTCTGGCAAAGTATTAAGAGTGGACAAGAAATAGTTTTTAAAAAGTGTAAATAAACAAGTACGTGTATCTTTAAAGGTAATAAACAGTAGTGGTAGCAAAATGAAAGTTGGCATGAAACTGATCAAATATAGTCTCATATTGTTCGGCTTGCATGAAAAGATACACGAGTGAGATAATCTAGTAAGTAGTATTCTATTCACAATTTCTGGTGATTTTCAGTGAAATAATTCAAATGATCGTATATCAACTGTTACCTTATACCCTTGCTAAGGACCACCTACCCCGACGCTCTCGGCTCAACGGCGCATAGCGGTTCGCACAAGCTGTTAACACATGTGTGAATTTTCGACGTTTACCGCTCTATCCTCAACAGCCTGTCCAGTAAAGATTTGGCCAGATCTGAGGATGGGTGTTTCTTGTCGTCCAAGACATCGGTGCAAGCTGATAAATCCTCAGGTATCTTCATTCTGTCGTGTGCATCCGATCTGATTCTTGTAAGACTCTCTTCTCTGTGAGAGATAACAACTTCTTGATCTTCACCCTCTTGCATGGCTGCCAAGTTTTGGACCTCTGGCAAATGTTGAATTCAAAATCTCTTTAAGCCCACTTCCTGACATGAAAGATACTTGAGGCTTTATCAACTTGCAGCGATGTCTTGGATGACGAGAAACACCCATCTTCAGATCTGGCCAAATCTTTACTGGACAGGCTGTTGAGGATAGAGCGGTAAATGCCGATGATGCGGTCAGATTTGGAATGAATCAGATGGTGCAGTATGAAGAAAAGTGTCTTAGTGTCTCCATGTCTTTGTTGTTGTTGATTTTTTTCGGCGCCGTCATTCAAAAATGAATATTTACGCCATCTCACTTGCGTTGTTAAAAAAATGTTAAAAATAGGCCTTTTTATGACTTAGATCTAGTCTGACTTAGTTAGGGTTAGGCTAAATAATTTGTTTTTCTATAATATGAACAGACAAAGCCAGTCGAGATCTAAAGAACGAAAAAAGGGGTATCCTTAAAAATATACAAGGCCTAAATTCTGCTATGACTATCAAAAAAAAAACAACTTTGCATTCGTGTTAGTGTGACAAATCTGTTGTTAGTAGGTCTAACATGCTGCATTTATAACTCCAACTCCAAGCATCCAACGAGCTCCACCACCGCCCTTTACTATAACGCGCCGGACGGCGGCGGCGGCGGAGCTCCCTGGCCTGGTCCCGGAGTTAGCCATGCAGCATGATGTCGTCATTTATGTCGACGTTAAACTTGAAATAGAACTTACCGTTCCAGTTTCTCTTTTGAACCATTTAGCAGCCTTCTCAAGCTTATTTTGAATCAAATATTTCAATACATGAGGAAACAACTGGCTGGGGGTAACTTCGTCCATGTTTCGGAACTAAGCTAGACGAGCCTTCAAAGACACACACGTGGTATTTCGCTGAAAGAAATGGAAAGGGCTTGGGTAGGAAAGATGGGACAGTATAGCCGATTTTGTACAGGGTTCGATATGCGTTGGGTAGGTAAACTGACGCGTGACTGTGCACAAAGTATGTGGAGAAAATGACACGGGGATGTCATAAGAAGGAAAATAGGGGTCTTTATGAATTCAAAAAGCAAAACAAAACAAAGGAAAGTGGCTTGAATTTCGGAGAAGCAACAAACACATAAGTGGAGGTAAGATAAGATAAGATAAGATTTTATTAAACTCAATCGTCCCCCGATCGGGAGTATGAGAGTCTCAACAAGAACATATTTACAATAATGAATACAATTGTTTGCATTGTGAAAGTACATGTTGCAAAAGGCTAATACAACAACAACAACAACAACAACAATAAAACCCACTATAATACATTGTTGTGTTTAGCACAATTACATTGTAAAACGCACTACCCTGCCACTTCTAGTAGTTACATTCACTCTGGTAACTGTATTACTATCAAGAAACCTTTCATCGATAAATGATATATTCAACAGAGAACAGACAGCTACCACAATTAAGCTTAATGGTATATTCAACAGAGAACAGACAGCTACCACAATTAAGCTTAATTGGCTATTTAATTATAAATGATTATTTCTTTAAGGTTGACATTTTGTATTAAAAGATATGAAAATATAAATGCTATATCAAGATAGTAATCATACACACACATGCACATACACCCCCCCCCCGGGTAGTAATAACGTGGGGGCAGGGGCCAGATCCGGAATTTTTCAAAGAGGGGGGGGGGGGGGGCGGTCCACCTTTCCAGGTATCTGTCTTACTAGAAAAAAGGGTCCTCGGGATTTTAATGTGCATTTTACCCCAAAATTTTGCTTTTTCTGCTTTTCAAACGGGGGGGGGGGGGGCACGGCTGATTCGGTGTCTCATTTTTTTTTTTTTTTTTGAGGAGTTCCGGCCCCCAAAAGCTCCCTTTTTCTTCTGAAAAGAGGCACTTATTTACTGTTGTAAATATTGACCAGCAACACAAGGCTGAAGGGGTCAATTTAGAATCGATGTATATATAATTGCATTACAATCAAACATTCCAAAATAATACAATAATAATAAAACACAATCATAACAAAATGGAAACAGCAAAACATAATTATAAACAAAATGGAAACACAAGAATTTGTAGCTGAGGAGGGGAGTGAGAGAGGGAAAGAGGAGAGAGACGAGGAAATAGAGAGAGAGAGAGAGAGAGAGAGAGACAGACAGACAGACAGAAAAGGGGTAGATGGTCGAGTGATAATAGTATGTCCCAATAGGCCTACTATTAACAGTAACTATGTCCGTTCTAAATAAAACACATTTCCTGCTCTGAAAAAAAGCCTTTTTTCTCTTTAGTGGCAGTGCTTAAAAATACAAAATTTCTGAGTCCGGAAAATCTGCTAACTGCCCTTCCTCTGTCTATGTCTGATAAATTCCTTTTTCTCCGTAGTAAGTACCCAGGGCCATACGCAGAAATTATTATCGGGGGGGCAAAATGCATAAAAATTTCCGAAAAAAAACTCGAAAGCGAGAGAGCGAAGCGACCGAGCTGGTCATGAGGGCGCTTTTGCATTTTTAAAAGTGATATTGAAGGATTTTCGTGCAGTTTTTGGTGGATTTTACGAAAATTTCCAGTAAAAAAAAGTGAGTTTTCAAAATTTCGGGGGGGGGGGCAACTGCCCCCTCTCCCCCCCCCCCCCCCCCCCCCCCCCGCTGCATATGGCCATGTATGTGCCCATGATTTGAAGTAAGTAATGACAGCATTTTAATAATTACCAGAGAGAAATCGAAGCACTTTTCGAGTATTACAAAAATGGGGTGGTGGGGGGGGGGAACTGTGCCCACTGAGAGCACTGCATGTATCGTTAGAGCCAAAAGTGGGGGGCCACTCTATGTACAACACTGTAACCATGCTCGTGCACACCCTTTCAAAAAGTACCCTCAACTAGGATTCGCGGAGCTCAAAAAAGCTACCCTTAACTAGGATTTTTTCTCTCCAGCATACCCTTAACTAGGATTTTTCTCTCCACGTATACCCTTAACTAGGATATTTCTCTCCACACATACCCTTAACAAGGATTTTTCTCTCCACGCATACCCTTAAACTAGGATTTTTCTCTCTCCGTATACCTTTAACAATGATTGAGAGCATTGGACTTAAAAAGCACCCTTAACAAGGGAAAGGGGGAAAATCACTGTGAATTAGGTACATTTTTATTTCACTTCAGATTATGCAAAAAATGACCCTTAGCGCGGATTTAGCGCTGAAAAGACCCCCCTTTTCTCTCAAATCGGCGATTTTGATACCCTTATCGCGGATCCGCGCGGATCCGTGCTCTGCCTGAAAAAACACCCCTTATTCCGCGTTTTTGTGCACGCGCATGGTTACAGTCAAAGGTTACAGTGTTGTACATAGAGTGCCCCCCCCCCCCCGGGGCCTAGCCAATTCCACAGACAATGTTCCCTTGCCAAAAATCATAAAATCTACTATAATTCAAAAAAATATTTGTGCTAATTACCATTAAAAAATTTGGTATCACACAAAAGGTATGTCATTGCAACTGAAGTATATCTCAGTGTAATTTCCTTCTGAAAACATAACATTTGGGCAAGATTTTATATCGATCTTATGGGTTGATACCTTTGGTTGCGAGTTAAATCTCAGTGTTTACCCTTTGGCAGGGCTGCCAACACTCACGCATTGAGCGTGAGACTCACTCATTTCACCCATTTCTCACGCTCTCACGCTAATCATGAAATTTCTCACGCACGAATCTGAAATAACTAAATATAATAATAAAAAATGATAGATTTCAATAAAATGGCGACCAATTCAAGAATTTAAGAAGCACTGAAAAACTTGTGAAAGTTTTCCCGCCTTTTGTCGAAAGCTGTGAAAGTTTTCCCGCCTTTTGTTGAAAGCCCTCGATCTCATTTCGAGCGCGTGCGTATGTAAGATCCATAGAGATTATAGGATCTCTATCATATCTATGGTAAGAGCTGATCCGGGCCTAGCAGGGCTAGGCTATATTATATGTATCGATACCCTGACCAGGGTGACCAGACGTCCCGGATTTTAAGGGACAGTCCCGTATTTGATCCATTTGTCCCGCGTCCCGTACGATCCTCCCCGGGACGCCGTTTTGTCCCGTATTTCAAACTTACTGTTGAAATAATGGAATATTTAGCCAAAAGTAAATAAATTAGATATACTATATTCATAAAATGATCCTGCAGAAGTATATAATTTCAATATTTTCTGCTCGCTCGCTTCGCTCGCTCGTTTAGATTTGATTATTCATTACCTGTACAAACATAATACCCCTCCCCGCTTTTGTAGAAATGCACAAAGTAGAATATTTCACTAAACAAAGACTCACGAGCTGGGTATTAACTTCAATCAAGATCCATATGAATGGCTTGGCATCTTCAGCGCCAATTATGAGAACAATTTAACAATTTTGAAGCGATCCTTTATTCTTTTATTAGAAAAGGTGGAGACGAAAATCTGAAAACCACTGAAGTGTAACATCACTGTACCAACTTTAGTATCTATTTTCACAAGAAGAGGCCAACCGGTGAATGCAAAGCAAAAAGCGAGGTAATAAGCTAGAAATTTTGCACCCTTTCCCTCTTCTGTCGATGTTCTGATCTGCGCCTTGGAACTATAAGTGCCCAGGATGCATTTTTGTCAACCAACCTAATAGAGAAGTATATTGAAAATATCATTTTATCATTTATAACCTTACCAAATACTGGCGTAAATTGCAATACGAGTCCAGTGTTGTTTTCATTATCTACAAATTTACTTAACCATAAATCTATCAACGAACACGGCCTCCTCATTCGTTTGAAAAAGAATACAGGACTGTGTCACTGTGGATCTACATAAAACACCTCATCCATGGGAAGAGGTGCAGAAATTAGAATCAATATGAGAATCTCCTCCTTCTAATTTAATTACCCTTCTCATAATGGGATTCCGCTGAATACACTAGTTTTGTTTGGCGTCAACTTTTAGACGGATGCCAATGAAGATGATTCTCATAATTTTTGCTCGCTCGCTGCGCTCGCTCGCAATTACCCTAACTATTGTGCCTTGTGCTCTGGAGTCGAGGCCCAACAAAGTCCCATATTTCAGTATCGAAAATCTGGTCACCCTGACCCTAACATGACCGGCCCGTGCACATAATGGCAATGAAGATGGCAACAGAGGAGGCTTGATACAAGAAATTCTCTGTTTGGATGCTTGCTTGTTGCATCTTCCCATCATCTGCACCCAAGAGTACCTACATCCAAAACCTGGGTCAAACAGAGAAGGGAACCAAATAAAGACATGCTTGGCATTTCAACAAGTGGGTATTCTATGTTTATCACTTTCTTTGCATGTAAAATTGTATATTTTTTTCTCTTCATAATGCCTTTAGGTATATGTTAAAATACTCTATAAAGTATGCACAAGATCTTGAAAAATAAAAAAAGCTCCACACCGTAGGAGGGGGTCTCCCCCACACCCTCCCCCACTCCCTCGCTTCGCTCGGTCGGGATTGGTCGCTTCGCTCCCTCGCACTTCGCTTCTCGTATAATCTCACTCTCAACTATTATCCAATGTTGGCAGCCCTGCCTTTGGGTTTACATACCCAACGCTGTTGGGAGCCCGTCTCCATGTATGACTGGCAGGCGTTACATAAAAACAGCGAAGTGTCCGATCTTCCCTAGGCTCTCTCTACGTACATGCACAGCTCTAGCTATGGCTAGCTCCGTGCAAGTGCAGCAGCGCTGCATGCTGCTAGCTAGCTAGCTAGCGCTAGCTGCGCGAATTGCATGCGCTGCGCTACATGCATGCCATGCCAATGCCATGGCATACGACCTCAAATTGACCTCGGCGCGGGTGCTCCCAGCTGGAAAATCGAAACAAACTTTAGCCCCTTAGCTTAATCTAGGATTAGCAGACGCCGAAAAGTAAACATGGAAACAGAGGAGTTAGCTCAAGGACAGGGCCCGACCAGCGATCATGGTTCCGTTTCTCGCATAGATCTTACTTCTGGATTCATGAAACATATAATTCGCAACCAACAAAGCAGGTAACACATGCACATGTCAGACCGACTCCCGATCCCGCGGGCACCCGACGCGATGCATGCCCAGCCCCAGGACAGGTCCAGCAGGCTGCACCATACCAGCGGTGACTGCGTTGGCGTTGCACCGCGATCCGACCAGTTGCAATTTAGTTAAACATGTTAAATCAGATCTACAGTTAACGTTAATTTGTTCACTGTCTGTCACATTTGACTAAAAATTGGTAATTCTGGGTTTTAGGGGTATAATTATTTGCTTATTTACATTTGATCGATAACCTAAGCTAACTTCAGCACACCTCGTTACACGGACTCTCATGTATGGATTATCACACACAGGGCTACACTGGTATACTGAGCTGTGCAAATTTATATGACATGCTGCCCTCTATAGTTGAAGATTAAAATCCCTAAAATAATCAACAAATTCATATGAAATATTTGCTTTTTACACCTAGGATAATAAAATATCCTATTTCCATTCCATTCCCCCAACTGGATGTAAATTATCTTGATCAAATGAATTTTGAAAAATATTTTTCTGATCACTGGTAACTCCTCTGTCCCCCAAAATCAATAGGTAGAACACTACTTTCCCATTGTCAGCAATTTGCATGCTACAGCACGTCTGTTGTGCGAGGTTAGTATAACCGAGCACTAGTGTGAGTGGGATTATCATGGTAATAAGATTAGGATTAGGATTAGGATTAAAGTAAGGGGCAGGGTTAGGGTACACCACAGTCTGTGTTGTTAGGAAGAGGTGTGCTGAAGTTAGCAATCGAATGTAAGTGCAAATAATTTGCAATGCCCTCTCGTGGCCGAAAAATTTCCACATACGTCTATCCCCAGTGGAACCTCTCTTGAATGTCCCCAATTCGTGGACCCCCTAACATATAAAACAAATTGTCTTTTGGTGATTAGTACACTTAAGTGATTTTTATTTTTTCTTCTTTTCAGGGATGATTATGACAAGGAAGTGAAAATAATGCTGGAACAACAGAAAACTATGGCCAAGGAAAGCAAGAACCAAGCTAGGAAACCTGGGCAAGCTCTTTACGTACCACCTGTGAGAGCAAGCAAAGGTGAATATAACAAAGACAAGAGTTTTCTTTGTCCACCATCATAATCTTTACATCACATCACATCACGTCATCAATATCTCCTCATGAAGGGGACAATGGGGGCTTGATTGTGTCATATGCAGGCCTTAAATTTCAATAATTTTAGGGCAAGGCCACTTTTCTGTAGGGCACATTCCTATATTACAGCATAAATTGGGAAGAGTTAGAAAGGGCACAAACAATCTCCAAGGCCAATGAGAGGGGCATTGAGGCCAATCAAAAGGGCATCCACAGCCATGGCCTTGGTGGCCTTCGATTAATTTAAGCCCTGTATATGGATTGCTTTTACCCTTGTACTGCATTTAAAAACCTTTTTTTTTCCTCTTCCCTTTCCCCCATCAAGTAATTTCTTTTTTAAAATTGTTATTAAAAAGATGACAATTAGAAGAAAAATTACATATTTGAGTCTTACTGCAGACCTTTTTTTTTCTTTTCTGTTTTTGAAGGTGATGGACGTACTGATGGCTATGCCAAGAATGTGTTCAAGTTGCAATATGAGGCCCCCGATAGGGAGATTTCAGAATGGCTAGTTTACAAGGTAAGTCACCTCTATTACTTGTCTCACTAATTTTCCTTTAACCATACCTAATTTTGAATATCACTGAAATGAAATAAAACTAAAAGATTATAATTGAGCACCTTTTTTTTTTCTGAGACCTAGAATTTCATGTACCAGTAAATGCTGCTGAAAAGAAGAATGCACATTTTCACCACAAGAACTGGACATTTCCTTATTGAACTTCGCTGAAATTTTAATTGGAAAAAAAAAATCATTGTAAGTATAGATTTGTTGAAAAGAAATAACTGGTCAAAATGTGCAAGAGTAACACCAGTTTGATCATTGAATGTTAGGAAAGTATGAAAGCAGGCAGGGAATGTAATGATATATATTGTTGTGTTATGGGATCGGATTTTACAGTTTTTGTTTCGTTTCCAGCATAGAAAGTGTACAATAGTAATTGCACAGAGACTCAAAGTCAGTATAGTTGAAAGTGTGACATTACTTTAATTCACATGAAGCACAACTTGTAGATAAAGTGATAAACAGGAGTCTAGAGTAAGTCTGATGGTGACTGTACTTTTTTTTGCTGATGTCTGGAATGCAATCTGGAGTACAGATATGTAATTTCTAGTCTCTCAATTTCTCCAAAAGTAATATGTTAAGAGTTGTTGTTGTTGATTCATGTTGAATGGCGATCAGTCATTCTTGACTATTATCACCAACTAAGTTAGCTTTATTTTTGTTGTTGTTACTATTATTATCATTTCTTTTAAATAGCTTTGGTATTTTAAGGATAAGTTCTATTGGCATCTCTTCTTTTTTTTCTATTTATATTTTACTATGAAATATTTTTTTTTTATTTTTTATAAAGATAAAGTAGTATCATGCCAGGTTATCGAATCCTGCCGGTTCTCGGACACCATCCTGACAAACCTGCTCGAAGTAGTTTGAAGGTTTCTCGGAAACAAGTTTCCTATGTCCCTCAGGTGTAGACGGGGCTCCCTTTGGGATACCTCAATATCTGAAACTCGAATTAGGAGAAAGGTGCCGTAAAAAAGTGACCCCTTTTTATAATGGTTAAACCCTCTATTGGGAGTTGATCAACCTTGAGCCCTTGACCAAATGACCTAAAGTATGTCATAACTTTTTCTCAGTATTGAGGAGAGTTTGTCAGTTATCTGGAAGGAGTGATGTAGTGAATAAGAAGACCATAAAGTGAGCAATGCGGTCATGGCTTTAGTTGGAAGCTGTATGAGTAATACTTTCTGAAGAAGAGTGAAGTCTCTTAACATTTATCTTTCTGTAGAAGTAGTGATTAATTAAGAACAAATGAATTGTTTAAATTATAAAATTGGTCTTATTATCACATAACAATATTGTTGATCTGTTTATGGACTAATAGGGTGATGATCCATATGGTCTAGCAGAGCGTTTTGGACGACAGTGCCGACTTACACCTCCTCTTATCAAGGCTTTAGGATCATTCATCGAGGAAGAAATGGACAAGAGAGGATTCCAAACATGAAGTCAACCTGCAGTGTAAAAATAGAAGCTTATGTTCTGTGCCCATTGGATATTATATTCTGTTCAGGTATGACAGATAATATCTGACAACATGAGTGGACATTGCTTCTAGTCGGTTTGTTGATTAGTTTACCCAGGCCCCTAAAGCTGCGCCATTTCGTCCGGATCCATTAGAAGGCCTACCTAAGCACCTCTGTGTATTCATGATCAAAAATGAAATAATTCATTTTGTAAGATGCTTCCAACGAGTAGCGTGAATTTGTACACAGTATGAAGCATTATGGCCATCGATCAGCTTAGCGCATGCGCAGTAAATCAAAGTGTAGCAATAAACCTGACACACATGTAATAGATATGATTATTGCAACAGTGTTATCAATATCATGACGATAACGGGTGCTTATCGGCCCCTTCAAATGATCCGAAAGAGACGGGGCCTGATGCCTTCCACGTAATCATTTCCTCATTTGCTGCTTATCGTCTAGTAAATTATATTTATTTATTCATGGCTCTTAATGATGCACATATCCTACACCAACAACTTCAGAACCACCTTGTTTGGAAAATTCATTATCATAAATTCTTACCTCAAATGATGAATAAATGCTCTCCAAAGTTTAGTAGACAAAATCAAGTACAGATTTTGAAAGTGGGCCATGACATTTGCAGTGTGCAGGATACTGTATGTACTCACAAACTAATCTAATTTGGAAATGCACTGAGACTGGTGCAAGCAAAATGTGATGCAGCATGTGTCTTGTAAGATCTTTAAGATCACAGATCAAGGTGAGGTCACTACAAGGTCTAAGAGCTCTATGTCTTAGAGTGTTCAAGTCTGATGTTAACTCATTCAGAAAGATGGAATAAACGGTTGGGATTTTTTTTTCTGTGCTGTGAAATTCTTGGTCGATTTTCTAGAAGGCAATTAAAGAATGATCATTTTTAGTGGAATTTTGTGGATCACAGTACAGGAAGATTGCTAGAGTGTGAAATGTGCTTTGAATAGTAAAAGAAAGCATAAGGCTGTACACATACCGTCAGAATTCTGGTATCATGGTATGTTCTTGTGAAGTGCATGTTGTTCAAAGTTGTACATAGTACTTGTAAGGCATGCATTAGTACATAGTGCCAGTAACAAAGGCTGAATTTGAAAATGCCGTTATGTGCCTCCCACCGCGTGATACGCCAATACACACAGTACGGTAAGGTGAGTCATACGCGCATGCGCACTCCTTATGTCTATTCTGTGCAACCGACCCTCGTATATTTTTCAAACATTGGTTCACATTTTTGAAATTTAAAATTACTTCCTGTGGATATTATACTTTGAAACTTTCAGACTGGTATTTTTACACTATAACCCTTATGTTTATCCCATTTTCAAGTAACGAAACAAGATTTTTTAAAATCACAACAATGTTAACCAATGCCTTTAACAACTTTTGATGAACAAAGGAAGTAAAGCAAAAACAGAGCAGGGTTTAAGATGTACATGTAGTTTTGGAATTTTTCTGCATTTTACAGGAGTGAATTAAAATTGATGAGGGCTCCATGACAGATATCAAACAGGAGGCCATAAGCCAAATGCGGTGGCTTTGTCTGCTCTGCCACAAAAAAAAAAAAAAAAAAATTCCCTTACCCACTTAACATTCTGGAACATACACTATAACAAACCCTTACCCTAACATGAAGCCCAACCGAAATCCCAGTTGCAACCCTGACCATGTATCTTTGATGAAAGCTTGGAGTACCGGTATATGTTGTGTCATCCCCCCCACCCCCACCCCATTGCAGCTGTTCTGTGGCTCTTTGAATAAGGAATTGTAACCTCCAAAATGCTTAATTTGGCAGGAATTTCATCTCACTTTTAAGCATGAGAAGGACGATACCCCATAAGATGTTGCTTTTCTGTTGGCAGATGTGATGTACAGATTCAAATTAATTTTCATAATTGCTTTCTTTCATGTCTGAAGTATATGACACGTGTACACATGTGATAACTGGTGTGTGAGAATACATTTACTTTCAGGTCTTAAAGTGGGGTCGAAGGTTATTTGAAGTGAGACTCTGTGAGAGAGAAAAATTTTAGAATCACTCTCATTTTATATGTCTGAAGTACTGTACAGTCAACTCTGCATAAGTCAAAGTCGCATAAGTCAGATAATCACCTAAGTCGAAGGTCTGCACTGGGTCCCATTCCTTTATTTTCTATTGTTTTTGACCCCTCATAAGTCAAATTTTCTCTAAGTCGAAGCATTTTCTTGAGTCCCAAGAAATTCGACTTAGGCAGAGTTGACTGGGGTATATGAAACTTGTGCACAAGTGCTATCTGTTGTTTGAGAATAACTTTCAGGGTTATAAGTGAGGTCAAATGTCATTTGAAGGAAGATATGGTTGATAAAAAAAAAACCAAAAAACTATTTTGGCTTATTGCCATAAGTGCAAGGTCAAAGACAGTTGAGGTCAGATATGTTGCTAAAATGTTACCTTTGGGATAATTTTTTTGATTTGAAATTATGTGACCAACCCCCCAAAAAAAGTTTGGGGTCCTTTTTGTCACTGTGTGCTTGTAGTTTAGCTACATCGAAGGAATGAATAAGTTTGTATCACTGGAAAAATAATCATGTTGGAAAATTTGTGATTCTTGATTTGCTGAAAGAAAACTGCCTTTTATTTAATAAACATATTTATTTATTAAATATAATATTATTCAAGATAATGAAGTGTTTGAGTTTTATTATGGTGTTTTTTTTTTTTTAAAGTGTGGTTTTAATAACTTTCTGTAAGTGCAGTTCGTGCACTTGAATAATATCGACTGCACTTGAGGGCTATACTACATCCATGTATGTGTGTATGGTACTATCTGAGGCAATATCGTGTATAGCCCTATTAACCCATTCGTGACCGAGGTCCACAGTTTGTGGTTTGGCCTAATATCTTTTGATGCAAAGCCATAAAAATCATACCAAATACATGAGCAGAAAGAGCAAAAAATTCTACACAACTGTGCCCATTTTGGTTGCGTCAGTATTCGTTGTCTGATGCTGAAAATTTTTAAAAGGAAAATGAGCATTAAAATCCTTGAATTGGCAATGTGATAGGTTTTAAATCACCGTTTCCCCTGCAAATTGGCAACTTTTTAACCTCTCATCATAATTTCTGTCAATTTATATTCATTTCAGACACATGACGTTTTATAAGGAAAATGTAGCAATGAAATAAAAATGTTGGTGTTGCCAATATGAAGAATAAAAGCTAATCAAATTAGGTTTTAAATAATTCCTGTCACGAATGGGTTAAAGTGACTCAATATTTTGCTTATTATCCAAATCAGACATGTAACATACTAAGTGCAGGGGTGGTATTCTGAACACCGTTTATGTTGCAAGTTCTCCATTATCTGTACAGATGCTGCTCGTCTCTTTGTGAAGTCAACATATGTTGTGTCAAATACATTTTTCCCAGGATATACATGTATCTTGAGCTAAGGAGACAAACTGCACCTTGAGAAATAATGGGGAAAATATGAAATTTTGTGTACAAAACAAATTGAGAGTTGTCCTCCTAAACCTGCCATTTTGAAGCAACATTGCCAATTTGAGGATCGCCATAGAAAGTAAATCGAGTCTTTTCAAACTTTCATAACCTTCTCATCTTGTAACTGTTTTGGATGAAACTTCATTTTTAATTGCTTCTCTCTATCCTCTCTTTTCATTAAAATTGATTTTTCCCCAAGGTTTCATTCTCCTATAAAACCCCCACTGATCAGATCATTGTTCATCATAAACATAAAAAAGTGACCATCACTGACACAATATTTGTATTTACATGTACATTTTATTTGTACCAAATGCAATTTTCATGACATTTTCAACATAATTTGAGGGAAAACAAGCACGTGTGAAGGGTAATGTAATATGAAGCAATAAACCAAAAAGTGTTCCTCAACCAATACCAAAATAAAATTATCAAGAAGATGAGAATTGAGGTATACGGCATGTTCAGATGTCAGTTTATTCACTTTTACTTAGAAAATGACCATTCAATTTTCAGTAAAACAGTTTATGACCAGTATATGTACCTGGGTATTTCCAATTGCAGCAGCCTTGCTTTGGGGTTCAACTTCATGAATGCCTAATCTGCCATATGACCTAGTAATAATAATAATAATAATAATAATAATAATAATAATAATAATAATAATAACAATAATAATAATAATAATAATAATAATAATAATAATAATAATAATAATAATAATAACAATAATAATAATAATAATAATAATAATAATAATAATAACAACAATAATAATAATAAAACAATATAAATAATAATAATAATAATAACAATAATAATAATAATGATAATAATAATAATAACAATAATAACTAATAATAACAATAATAATACTAATAACAATAATAATAATAATAATAATAATAATAAAAATAATAATAGTCATTTATAATGCACTGTACACAAAGTAGTATCATAGCACTTACAAAGTAAACAAGAAGAAGAATTAGCTCTACGGAAAAAGGTAAGTCTTCGGTTGTCTTTTGAAAGTTGACTAGATTCCCTATTGCTTAGACTGAGGGTGTGAGATTGTTCCATGCTCTTGAAGCCCTTGTACTAATCATGCACTTACACTAATCATGGACTGAACACAAAAGTAACAGAACTTTTAACCCATTGAAAATCACAATTTTTCCCTGCAAATTGGCAAATTTTTGTCTTCTCATCATACTTTCTGTCAATTTATTTTTATTTCAGATACATGTTTTATAAGAAAAATGTAGCAATAAAAGAAAAATGTTGGTGTTGCCAATTTGATGAATAAATGCTGATCAAATTAGACTTTAATATAATTCCTGTCACAAATGGGTTGATACGCACATACATGTACATAAAACGTGTGCATACTGTAATTACCGGTATTGTGGTTGAAGTCTGTGCAGTAAAGATTAGCTTCCTAAATTAAAAGCTTTGAGGCTCGTATACAATGGCAAACTCCTACACTTTTGACAGTGTTCACATATGACACAGTTAGAAATGCCACATATGATGGTGACACGTGCATTACCACATCGACGCTTAATTCAAGATACCTGTAGTTTTCCCAAAAGTTGTGCAAACTTGTGACTTTACATTTCATGCTAAGTTTGTAACAATTTGATGGGTCCAAACTTTTCTGCTGTCAGGAGGCCAACAAAAATATAATTTTTCAATCTTTTTTTTTTTCCTCTTCTTGTTCTTGGTGTCTCCACTCCGAGTACATATATATGTACTAATCATTTACACATTAACAAGATGCAACGGTTTACATGCAGATTTGCTGCTCCATATGTGAACAAGCCTTTAGAGCTTTGCCACAGAGTCTCTCTTTTTACAGCATATGGTACAAAGGTTTCAGCCTTTATACCTTGATGACAGAACTACCAGTATGTTCATTTGGTGACAACCCACTTCACCGAAGGCCTGCGAGACCGAAGGTCCGCGAGGCCGAAAATAGCACATTGTAATCTATGTTATCACACCACTCTGACCAATTCCTGTGCCAGAAGGAAGTTTAGTAAGTATTAAAGGGCAGCGAATGCTTTTCATGGAAGGTGTGGAACATCCGGAAACGAGGACTAAACATGCTAAAGGAGACATAATTATTTCATACACCGATAGTGCATTATTTGTGATGAAGGCAAATACGATACGAGAAAAGTTGGTCTCGCGGGCCTTCGGTCAAGAGGGCGGACCCTGTTCATTTGTACGGCATTAGGACAAATTTTGCTCAATAAGCAAAAGTTTAATGAACAATAGAATTTTGAAGCAGAATGTATAAGATTCAATAGGAGGAACCATTGGTAACTTCCTTGCCTCACCATTTTCTTATACTGTACCCATTAACCCATTCGTGACAGAGGTCCACATTTTGTGGTTTGGCCTAATGTCTTTTGATGCAAAGCCCTAAAAATCATACCACATACATGAGCAGAAAGAGCAAAAAATTCTACACAAACTGTGCCCATTTTGGTTGCGTCAATATTCGTTGTTTGATGCTGAAAATTTTTAAAGGAAAATAAGCATTAAAATCCTTAAATTGGCAAAGTGATAGAAAGTTTAAAATCACCGTTTTTCCCTGCAAATTGGCAACTTTTTGACTTCCCATCATAATTTCTGTCAATTTATATTCATTTCAGATACATGACATTTTATAAGAAAAATGTAGCAATAAAATAAAAATGTTGGTGTTGCCAATTTGAAGAATAAAAGCTGATCAAATTAAGCTTTAAATAATACCTGTCACGAATGGGTTAAACTGGAAAGGGCAACTAAATCATTCCTCATTAATGTTTAATAAATGACATCAAATCACTGTATGCTCATTATGCTGGCGTTGTGTCTAAAGCATTTGTAAACAATGTACACTACAGACCAATGTACAATGAATGTATAATGCCACATCAAGTCAATCCACTGGCTCCATCCAGACTAGGTTTTCTGTATTACAAAACAGCTTCTGAAACAGTTTTTTTTAGGAAGCTTTAATCATTGCTACCTACCAAAGAAACAAAAATATTAAATTGACAGTGATAACATCATTTCTGGAGATATTTTTGACGGATAAAGAATGAATCCTGCACTCTTTATTCCCTTTGTGTAATCTATAATGAAGAAAGCAGTCTTTACAGTGATGGAAAAAAAATGAGAATCTATATGCAAGAGTAATGCAGTATGGGTTGGTCAAGAAATGCACCAAAAAAAATAAAGAAATGAAGAGTTTAGAAGCAAAAACAGACAAATACCATTTTTGGACATTTTTAAGCAAGGTCACCACAAAATAATACCTTTCAAATGATATATTGTTCACTACATATAAAGGTGTAATGTTGAAGTTATGGCTCAAAGTGTATATTTTCTTATTATTTTCTTTATTTTTTCTTGATCTTTAATTGTAAATAACAGACAAAAAAGATATATCCGTTTTTGCATTCAGACTCTTCAAATATTGTAAGTTGTCCAAATTTTGCTACAAAAATTCATACATGTATCTCTTACCACAGTATGAATATTATTAAACTGCATTGGACTTAACAATTTCACATAACTCTCCAAATGTTATTTTCCTCCATTATTATTATTATTATTATTATTATTATTATGATTTTATTCGGCAGAATCAACAACCAAAGAACAAATACAAACAATAGTAGAATATAGGGAGAGTCACATGGATGCCGGGAAAAGAAAAAGATTAACTTAATAACTATAACCCGAAGGTCTTCTTTTCCAATCCATGTGACTTTACATAAATAGAAGTACATAAAATAATGTAATGAATACCTATGCATCGTATAATGAATACGGTAGCAAACAATAGTTACAATGATCAGAAAGAAAAAGAAAATACAAATTAAGGATAAGTAAGAATGTCGCACTGGAAACACGTAAAACACACACCAAGGAATGGTGTTGTGATACATGCACCCATGTCCGACAAATGTGGAGATAGAGGGCGCTGTGCAACTAGCCGTGACAAGCAGGTATATATTAATTATGTATGGCAAAGTACAACATAAGCAGAGCACGGATGCTTTATAAAGGGTTGAATATTGTAAATGATGAATTGAGTTTGTTACTATGATAATTACATTATGAAACTGTTAAAAAAAAAAAAAAAAAAACATCGTGGAAAGATCATGTAATGATTATGTATTTATCACATACATGTACAATACTAATAAAAGTCATATAAAATTAATCCACAGAGAGGACTTTCTCCTTTAATTTTAAGAGCCAGGTGTGAAAAGAGAGTAGTACAATGTCGGTCTTAAGAGAAGTAGGCAATGCATCCCAAATACGAGGAAATGTGTGAATGGCAGAACCATGCAACCTTTGGGTGCGAGCTTTTAGGTGCTTGAATTGAACTATTTCAGCGTATCTATGATTAACATGAATGAAAAATTGGACAGCTTCACATTTTACAATGCGATACAAGACTTTAAGAACAAAGCTAATCAGAAGATAATGTCTCCTAGAATTGAGGGAGTGCCACTTCAGATTTTGAAGGCGTATAGAGTATTCCATTTCTTGTCTTCTTTGCTAAAGAATAATACGTGTAGCGCGTCTTTGTATCTTTTCGATTTTATCAATATGCCCTTTACTATGAATAAACCAGGCCGGTTGGCCATATTCAATGAGTGGGAGAACAAGGCTCTTGTACAAACACATCAACGTATCACTGGAAAGGTGTTATAAGGAAGAGGAGAGCACAGAACAACAATAATGATAAATAAATAAAAAGAATACTAATAAATTCAATAAATGAATAAGAAAACAAAAAGAAAAAACCAACAAATGGAAATAAACACCATGTTCAAATCCAACTTTGTCTTAATTCACACCAGCCAAAATCCAATGCAATGATCTGGTAGGCCACTTTATGTCCTTGAGTTTAGATTTATCAAGCAATTTTAATCAAAGATGGCTAAAGCAATACAATTTTCCTAAAACAAATTAGATTTGCCTCTGCCTGAGTTTACAGTTCACAATCAATAATTTTTACTAATCGCGATGACCTGGGGCTGAATCTTTAATTTTGTCTTTTCCTTTCTTTTGAAAAAAACCAAACATTTAACTATGTGAAATTCATATAACTATTGAGAAATAAATGTTTTGTGTTGTTGGGTTTTTTTTTTTGGTTTTTTTTTTGTAATTTGTATCTCAAAAGCTTCCTTAGAAAAAGTTGTTAAGCCTGTCCAAGTGAAAGATGCACAGTACACTCTTATATCGCCAAGCATGGGGCGCATTAAGCATCCTATGGCTTAATACATGTTGCATATCAATAAAAATGACAATATAAGCACTAGTAAACGATTCAGGAATCGTAAATTTCAATATAATGCATACTTGCTGGACACATGGATTATAACAAGGTAAGGAAGTGCAGATGATAACTTCATTAGCAAAACTTAAACAGTACTGAAACAATGAAATTTGGCAAGTTTGGATGATACATGTAAATTTTTATCTTTGGTATTTAAATTAGCTTAAACCTTTATCAACATGTCTGAGTGGTTTCTTAACCGATTGAGAATATATCAAATCAGAACCGTCCTTGAACAAGCACACTCAAACCAGTTGTGAATTTATCACTGATACTGCCTAAACAAAGATGTCACAGGGCCTGCAAATAAAACAGTGTTTAAGCCACTGCTGAAGTCACCTTGGGTAAAAAAATAAATAAAAAAAACAAAAACTTGATGAATAAATACAAATACAATTAGGTTTAAGGATGCTCTCATGTAGTCTTATTACATAATGAATGACAGTGAGAATCTAAAGCAAGCATGATTTGGATTTCTTATTGTAGGCAGCCAATACACTTTGTGAGTATACTGAAAGCAGAAGAGATGAAATTAGGCATTTCATCAATTCCATCTTCGAGCATGAAGCCAGGCATTGGTACTGTGTTCTCACTCTCTGCACAGTACCGCAAAGTACAAATAAAACTTTACATGGAATTTGCACCCACTTTAGATGTTTCAAATATTTCATCTTGGCACCTAAATGGCAAAATATATTACATCATGCTTATATTACATGTAGGTCCATTACTCCAGATTATATTCCACATACTAAGAATGTTGCTGTAGGATTGGTCAAAAATGAATCGCGTGATAAAGTGTAGTTTCGCCATCTTGATCACCCGATGAGAAAAGTGCGTTGACCTTGCAGTGATGGCAGTTTTTTTCTTTCGCTGATCACTTCAGTCAGTAGAGTCACAACGCGCTATCAATATTTTGGGGTACATGCAAAATAAAAGTGTGTCACCCTTGTGATGATTTTGCCATCAAATCATCTTCGCTTCTTTTTTGACATCACAATTAGCTTACTACTTGTTGAGCGGCCGAGGCCAAGAAAGTCGCACGCGTACTGTGCACTGTCACAAAATATGCACTAATACAGGAGTGCACGAATGCAGCTGACTTTCCCATACATTTTAAACATTGACGTTTTAATAAAAAAAACAATTCTTTCTCATAGAAAAGAACACATTATTTTCTTTATTTACAGATGTGGAATATAAAGCAAATAATCACCTTCTGGTTTCAGGCAATGAGACAAACTATCACTTCCTCGGCGATCTAGATGCCCACGCTATCTTTCCTCGGCTTCGCTTCAGAAAGATAGCTACATCCAGATTGCCTCGCAAGTGATAGTTTGACCATCAGCTTCACAAACGGTGATTATTTGCTTACTAATTCACCACTGACATCTCCCACATAATGTACTCTGTCACTCTATGCACATAACATAGTCTATGTAGACAGACTTTTAGAAAAATATTCTCTCATTTTTTGGTAAAAGTTTTTGCAAATTTTACGAACTGTTTTGCTTCGAACAGTTAATCGTTTTGACTCGACCCTAGCATACACACTATTTTTTGCTTGAATATTACAGATGAAAGTAAAAAACAACAACAAATAACAACAGAAGATAAAAGAATATTCTGAAGAAAAGGTATCTCATGTTTTCAATAATCAACATAAAAGAAATATGGGATCAAAAGATGAAGCATACAGCTCACAAGTCAAAAAACATAAACTTGTCTGAGGATCTTGTGCACACATATGTGCTCATACATTTACATATTTCTTCATGCTTTTGTTTTGTTTTGTTTTTGTTTTCGTCTTAGTAACCATTTCAGCCTTTTCAACTTGGCTAATGTTGAATATTCAAAAACTTCAGAGTCTTTTCACCCCCAAATGTGGCCAAGCATAATTTTGACATGTTTTAGGAAAATATCACTGCTCTGTCATCTACTATATGTGGATAGCTAACCTGCTGAACACTTAGCTAATGCTGAATATTCAAAAACTTCTGAGTCTTTTCACCCCCAAATGTGGCCAAGCATAATTTTGACATGTTTTAGGAAAATATCACTGCTCTGTCATCTACTATATCGTCGGTGGGCTGATAAAACCTCGTATCTCAAAATTTAAACAATTTTGAGGACAGCTCAGAAAAAGCTGTATTTTTTAATTATGGCAATGGTGGCAACCTCATATTGTTTGAAAACAGTCTCCTAATTCCTGTAGAGAACTCTTTCCAGGCAAAAGAAGGTTGCCACTTAATGTCATAACTCTAAAATAGAGCTTTTTCTGAGCTGTCCTCAAAATTTTTTTAATTTTGAGATACAAGGTTTTAACAGCCCACCGACGATATGTGGATAGTTAACCCCCTGAACACTAAGCCCAAGATATCTCAGGCTAGGGTCTATGGAAAATATATGTTATACTGAAATCAAATCTTGCTCAACTGGTCAATACATAATGATGGTAACATCATAATCTATATTGTATCCTAACAGCACACCAACTCCAACAGAGTCTACTTCTTTCTTAAAATATTTAGGGCTGAATGTTTTAGGTGTTTCTTTTTCCTTGCTATACTGACTCAGACAGTATAACAAACTTCTTATTAAATCTTGAATAGTCTGGAGCTATTTCATAATAAGTTCATCAGACTTGCCAGTAGTGACAGACTGACCGCTAACTGAATTGATTAACTGAATGTCATGAATACAAGTAGCGAACAAATGCATCAGCGTGGCTTACAAAGATTCCACTAAATACTTAAAACAAGATGAACGTGAAAGCATTTCCTATATTCCTCTGCCTATACTCAGTTGACTTCATGGTTCCATCTGTTCTTAAATTATTGTGATGACCAGAATAAACAACTTATAATTACATATCAATTGACCTCTTTGACCTTTGATCCAATGACCCAAAAGTCTGACCACTTTGTCCTCTCAGTCATGAATACAAAATTGAAATATAGTTATAACAAAACTGACAAATCCATATTTTCATACATATTGACCTCCATGACCTTTGACTTGCACATGGCCGAAAATCTGATCACATCGTCTTCCTATACTGATGCATACTAGCACTAGCACCAATTTTGAAGTTCATACCTTAACTGGTTCTTTAGATATCTCGTCAATAAGGCTAATTTGGGAATCGATCTCTGTTACCTTTGACCTATGTACCCTAAATTCGAACCTGATTCTCTTCCTATGGTTATGCATACTAGCAACAGGTCTGAATTTCATTCTTCAAATGATTCTTGAGATACACTGTATTTTCTTAATGAGGCCAACACCTGACATTTTAGAAATGATCTCTGTGACCTTTGACCTCTGGACTACATACTACCCCAACATCTAATCATATCATCTTCCCATGGTGATACACAATAGCAACAAGTTTGAAGTTCATACTTCAAATGGTTCTCGAGATATTGTATTAACAAGATCGACACCTGAAATTTAAGAAATTGACTGGTTACCTTTCACATATATACCCCATATCTAATCAGATTGTCTACCTGTGGTGATACATACTGGGACCAAGTTTGAAGTTCGTAACCCAAACAGTCCTGGTGATTATCGTGTTAACCAAAAAGCTGGATGGACAGACAGACGGACGGACAACACGAACATGTAATCCTCGTGCACCACCTCCAGAGGGTGGAAGCATAATAAAATAAAGTTACAATGTTTTACTGCTTAAATCTGACAATGCATTCATGAGGAACAGCTGATTTCATCAAAAGCTATTTTTCAATCAAAAACAATACCACAAAAAAAAAAACCCCAAAACAAAATGGTTTTCACTATTTCTGTCCCTCATGGTGTCAAACTTTTCCTCGCTTTAGAGTGCCAAACTGAATAAAAGCTGACATAGACAATTATCAACGAAAGCATTCATATACAACTCCAGATCCATCGTTCATTGTGTTTATATGGTCTGATAAGATGTGTACACCGCCAACCATAATCATAGTAACCAAATCCTACACTTTTCACAAATACTGGTTAAGTTGCTTTGTGTGAAAGAGATCGAGATCCTAAAAGCCATGAGATCCTCAAAGTACAATGGCACTCAAGAATCTCCTCTGTCTTTTGATGTCCCTTTCTTGAAAGCTCTATGACTTTGTTCTCTCTTATCAACTGGGAAATCTTGTTCTACAGAGACTTCACAGGTAGGCATTGTTTTAAGATTGTTTTGTAATTATGGAATTACCGCCGTATGCATAATTATATTTTGAGCAATGTAGAGCATGTTGGCAATGTACGGAGGTCACATGGCATATTTCTTGGTATATTCCTTAGCTTGTTGATTATACTTTGTTATGTCCCTCTTGTAGATATTCGCGATTTCAGGAACCAGGGGGTCATCCGGGTTGGGGTCATTCAACAGTGAGCAGATTGACAGAAGTACTGAAGAAGAAAAAGATGAAATCAAATAATGAAATGGTTACATTTGAATTTCCAATACTTTGTATGCAGTATGCTGTGCCTGAAGCATACCTGCCAACCCTGACAGACAAGAAATAGGAACAAATTAAGAAATTTTCAAAAACAGGATCATTCCTAAATTTCCTATTCAATACTACAGACAAATTTGTACAGAAATAGGACAAACAGGGGCTAAAATGGCAATTTTTCTTTTCCCCGAAATAGGAATACAGGGTGTATTCCTACTCAATAGGAATAGTTGGCAGGTATGCTGAAGAGCCACTTGATTGTAAAACTACTTGAATGTAAATAATGCAATTATTGTCAAGGATCTCTTCTTCTTGTATGTAGGAGCTAAACGGCATTTTATTCAAACTGTATGTTGAGTGCAGCCCTGAGGGAAAAAGTGCCAACCAAATTAATATTTCAGTGTACAACAAGCAGCAGATTTGTCCCCACTCATGTAATACCGCTAGTCAAATATATAACTTGCTGTCCAGAAATTCTTTCAAGTTCTTGCAACTTATTACTTTTTTTTTTGTTAATAGTTCCTTTTTGTTTGTCTGACTTTATTCAAATTTTTAATGACCCATTTCTCTGATCTTTTTCCCCCTTTTTTGCTTTTACTAAATTCAACTTGCAAAAAATGTCAAGAGTGCCCTTTGAATAAATCCCATATGCACTAGTCCTGTACATCAGGGAAAAAAATAATACATTTTTTTCCGGGGCTACTTTTTGAGCCCACCGGACCGAATATTCTACATTGTAATACAGTTAACACTGGACCCTATGCGAATTTAAGGGGCTCTTTTTTAGTTTTCCAGGGCTCTTTTTGGTATTTTGAGGGCAAATTCGCCCTGAGCCCCTGCTTTTTCCCTGCTGTACATAAAGAACAAAGAGATAAATGTAGTGGTATACTACCATAAAAACAATTTTCCAATGACAACAGAATTAGAATTCATGCTCATTAACCCATTCGTGACAGGAATTATTTAAAGCCTAATTTGATCAGCTTTTATTCTTCAATGTTGCTACATTTTTCTTATAAAACATCATGTATCTGAAATAAATATAAATTGACAGAATGTATGATGAGAAGTCATAAAGTTGCCAATTTGCAGGGAAAAACGGTAATTTTAACATTTTCATTGCATTGCCAATTTAAGGATTTTAATGCTTATTTTCCTTTAAAAAAATTTCAGCATCAACAACAAATACTGATGCAACGAAAACGGGCACAATATGTGTAGAATTTTTTGCTCTTTCTGCTCATGTATTTGGTATGATTTTTAGGGTTCTGCATCAAAAGTTATTAGACCAAACCACATAATGTGGACCCTCTGTCACGAATGGGTTAAAAAAAAAAAAGTCCCTCTGAAGATAAACAAGCATGCAAGAAATTAGTAACAACACAGGAGTAAATTATAACCCAAATACCTTTTGAAATTGTGAGAGCTGGTGACCATTGTGATCTGAGGATGTCTAGGCAGATGCTACCATTGCTGTTGATGTTTGGATGGTATATTTTTGTTGAAAAAGAAACCTGGAAATAATAAGAAAAAAGAAAGGCTGAGATACTGAACAGAAATGTGTGATTTAAAAGATGTAACTGTACATGAGACTCACCAAAAATAATAGGAAAACAATAAAAACATCTAAATAGGTTTGAACAAAACTGGACAAGTACATAATAAGAAAGTTTTTAGTTAACAGAGAATATAAAGATTGCTATATCAAGGACATAAATTTGGCAACTCACTCATGACCATAATTTTAGGAAAAAATATGAGAAAATTATTTCTCTGCTTTTACATTGTTGGTACAGTGGGCCTTCTTGTCACTTTTTAAAAGGTTTTGCTAGATCAAGAGCCAAAATAACAGACTTCAGTCGAGCGAGCCCTCTGATAAATGACAAGGCCGTTGAGACAATTGCTGGTCATGTTATCTTGTCAATCTAGTAAACCCAACATGAATGAGAAAGATCACTGAAGGTGATTAATACCCCACCCCAATGTGAATGCTAAATTTCCCGAGCATTGCGCGAAAAATGAGGAAGTAGTTCGATCCTCAAGATTTCCCAGATTTATTGCCATAAAATGCTGATGCCATGGCAACAAAATTTCCACCACATTCAAAAAATATGTCCTGCACATCTTCATCCTAAGACCAATGTGTGTGTCAAATTTCATGTGCATTGCTCAAAAAATGAGGAAGCAGTTTGATCCGCAAGATTTGCAACAGACCGACTGCCCGACCGTATGCTGATTCCTATATACCCCCCTTCAAACTTTGTTTTGTGGGGATATAATGAAAGGTGACAAGAAGGACTATGAAAATGACACTGTTGGTCTTGTGGGCTATAGCTAAATTATTCATAGAGACTTGTAGGTTCTAAAATCTGAACATTTCATCAATGCGTCCTTCACTGCACACTGAAAAACGGTTGCAAATGCTCACTTGGCAGGAAACATCATTTTAATTTGATGTCTTTTTATTTCACCAACAAGGAAGTGCAAAGTCTACCCAATAAAAATTAAAAAATACAAATAACTAGCTCTATTTACCATTCTTAAAAGGCCAAGTTCACAGCAAGATGAAATTCATTTCAATAAAAAGAATAAAAAGATTCCAAACAAAACAGTGGCAAATGGATGATAACTGGATGCAAAATAAGGAAGTTATGAATTTTAAATTTTTGCTATTTTTTCGCAAAACAAGTTCTTGAAAAGTCGATATGAATGTTCAGTGAGTGAGTTGATGATGTCATACACTCCCAATTTTCCACACATATATATATATATACAGAAATGACAAAAATTTCATAATTTAGCTATACAAATATAAAAACTGCCCTAAATACTCCTTACATACTTACAAAGTGGTATTTAGTCTAATATGTGTAAACATGATGGATGACTTTTCAGTTTTAATGGAAAAAATGAAAATTTTCTGAAGTTTTAAAAATGATTATTATGGAGAAGGCGAGTGTATGACACCATCAACTCATGCATTGAATATTCATATCGACTGTTCAAGAACTGTTTTGCAAAAAAAAATTGTCAAAAGTCAAAGCCAATTTGGGACACGGCTTTTAGCATCTTTCCCACTCAGCGTCTTTCCCCTTTGATCCTCCCATTTCTCCGTAGACAAAACAACAGGGAATCGGGAAAGCCAATGTAAAAGAACATCATGGAGAAGACGATGACAGACACGGGAGGAGACTTTTGATAAGCGGCCTCATTTTGCATCGGATTTTCATCAAATTTTCAATGTCATGTTTGGAATTTTTAAGTCTTTTTATTTACATGAACACTTCATCTTGTCGTAGACTTGGCCTTTAACTCACCTTGGGAGGCTTGAAGGGATAATCTGTTGGGAAGTGGATTGAGAGGAAAAAGACGCCACCTTCGAATGGACTTTCAGGCTGTAAGGGGAAAAAAAATGATTTAAAATATTCCATTGACTCTTACGGTGCCAAGGGGTTATGCTTGTTCCAAGATTCTACCAAATCATGAACAGTGCTTACTTTTCAAATGCCTGCAAATCTTCAACAGTATTTTCTATATAAATATGTTTTACACAAGTTATAGAAAATTCATCACCCTTTCAAGTGCTACCAAATATTTGTATTAATTCAATGCCATGCATGAAAATTATTGCAAAATAGTACTGAGCTTCCCTCTTGACATTTAGGTTTCCGATTTTCATTTGTTTGCTATTATTTTAAGCTAAAGTGAGAATGGATCCTTACCAAAATCTGCAGTTTTCTAAAACAAATCCTATGGTAGCATAAAGTGACTGATAGATATTTCAAATACTAGATTTATCCTCTAAACCTTTGACATAATTTCATCACCAAATACATCTTTCAAAATAGAGCAATGGTCAATTAAAAATGCAAAGTCTCTTTATCACTGTGACATCGGCACTGTAAGTGTTAATAAAGGATGAATGATAACAATGAAAGCATTATTACAATAATAGTAATACACACATGTTTTATAAGTAGCTTAAAGCCTTAACCTGTCAAGCATAGTTTTCTTCTAATTTCCATAGGCTTAACACAGGAAACAATTGGTTGTCATACTGAATTGATTCAAGTACAATACCAAAACCTATGTATTTACGTGTGAAGGGCAAAGTTTTGAGTATTTTAAAAACCAGAAATTCCCCTTTCTAAAATTTGCACATCATCAAAATCCCCCACAATGTGTAGACAAAAGTTACAAAACCACATTTGAATACCATTTATCCAGTGGGCCATAACACAAATTACACAAGGATTTGTTTGTAAACATGAAAATGAATCATACTCACAGGACCCATTATTGTGGCTTGCCAATGATACACTGTGGAGAAAATGAGAACAAAAATAGAGTTTGATTCACGTAGCTACACATAAACTATCCATGGATATTCACTATCTGGCACCTAGAAGGATATATATTGCCCAAACTATTTTTTTTTTAATGTGTTTTATTGATTTCCAATCATGTAAGAATTACAATATTTACAAGACATTAGCAATGATTAACAAGTCATTGGTAATAACTGGGCAAAAAAAAAATTAAACAGAGAAAAAAAACATACACATAAAAAGATTAGAAAAATAAAATAAGATAAAGTGACTTGTATCACCTTAAAGCCATCGAGTAACTTTTTAAAAATCTGAGCTGCATTGCCCTACATGCTATCGGTGTATATAATATTGTGTAAATATAAAGCCCTGAAAAATGCACTTCAAAAGCATCATCTGGTGCTTCACAAAGAGAGAAAATGTACAAATGACTGGAAATGCTAGACCTCTTTTACCCCATAGACTGCAGTGTTAGGCAAAAGCATACCCAGGTTGGTTTTGCAAATGGCTGTATTCAGTGATAGATATCTTGATAATAACATTTCATATTTCAAAACCTTTATATTCCTGGCCGTTTATTTATCCTTCTAAACATCTTCATACAACACAGACATCAAAATTCAACAATTTATAAATCAAGCCTCCACAAAGTTACCCGATCCCTTTAAACAAGATGACCAAGAGGCAAGTCCACATCGGAAAAACATTCACCTTACTTCACATTTATAGTGAAAACAATCACTTTGATAGCCCTGAATAGCCAGATCTTTGAATTAAAAAAAACTGAAACAATAAAGAATTCCCAATCTTAGTCTATGTTGGTATAATGCATGTTTGATTTTAAAAGACATGTTTGAAGTTTAAAATTGGCGCTTTTTTCTGGTAATTCCTTTACTGAGGTGTTATACCACAATATCATGAAAGTAGGAATAAAATTGTTGGAATGAAAGAGCTCACATGAAAGAATGGGCATATTTACAGAGTATTAAATGGTGAGAAGGGAGGCAGAGTACAAAAGAGGCACCGAAAGTCTAAAAGTGTTGGTAAAGGAATTACAACCATACCCTGGAATTGCCCTAGGACTATTCTTGTCTTGTCAAGGAAATATATGTCATATCACTTGACTTCCACATGAACCTATCTACCCCAAAATCTCATCAGATTGTTTACCTACATGGTGATGCAGAAGTTTGAAGTTCATACCTCAAAGTTGTAGAGGTATTGCGTTAACAAGGCTAAATCCTGAAATTTAGAAATTACCCGTGACATTTGACCAATGTACCCCCAAATCTCATCAGATTGTTTACCTACATGGTGATGCAGAAGTTTGAAGTTCATACCTCAAAGTTGTAGAGGTATTGCGTTAACAAGGCTAAATCCTAAAATTTAGAAATTACTCGTGACATTTGACCTACGTACCCCCAAATCTCATCAGATTGTTTACCTACATGGTGATGCAGAAGTTTGAAGTTCATACCTCAAAGGTGTAGAGGTATTGCGTTAACAAGGCTAAATCCTGAAATTTTAGAAATTACCATTGACATTTTACCTATGTGGCTATGTACCCCCCCCCCCCCCCCCAATCTTAACAGATCATCCTACTGTGGCGATACACTCTCTCCAAGTTTGAAGTTCTTACCTAAAACAGTTCTTGAGATATCGTATTCACGAGACTCACACTTAACATTCATAAATTGACATCTGTTGCCTTTGACCCACATACCCCAAAATCTAAAGAGATCATTTTCCTGTGGTGATACAACCTAGCACTAAGTTTGAAGTGATTCTTGAACTGTGTTAATGAGACCAACACCTGAAATTTCACAAACTGACCTGTGACCTCTGCGACCTTCGACCTATATATCCCCAAATCTAATCAGATTGTCTTTCTATGGTGATGTATACTAGCACCAGATATGCAGTTCATACTTCAAATGGAGCTTGAGATACCCAGTTAAAGGCAAAGTCCACCCCAAAAGTTTCACTGTTTCAATAAAAGGAGTTACATTTGAACAGCATTTCAAAAAAGAAATGAACAAAATCGGTCAAAATATAAGAAAATTACACTCATTTACATTTTCTAGTAAATTACTTTCGGCTCTGCAAATTGGCAACACTGATGACGTCATATGCGAGCAGCTCTCCATTCACTTTGTACATGAAACTTCACATTTTCTCAATTTTCTTGGAAGTTACACATTTTCTAACTCCCATAGTCAATGTATGTTCAGAAGAATTGCTTTTTACATAACATACTTTGACTATGGGGTGAGAAAATGTGTAACTTCCAAGATAATTGAGAAAATGTGAAATTTCATGTACAAAGTGAATGGAGAGCTGCTCACATATGATGTCATCAGTGTTGCCAATTTGCAGAGCCGAGAGTAGTTTACTAAAAAATGTAAATGAGTGTAATTTTCTTAATCTTTGACCGATTTTGCTCATTTCTTTTTTAAAATGCTGTTCAAATTTATCTCCTTTTATTGAAACAGTGAAACTTTTGGGGTGGACTTTGCCTTTAACTGGGTATCTCAAGCTCCATTTGAAGTATGAACTGCATATCTGGTGCTAGTATACATCACCATAGAAAGACAATCTGATTGGATTTTGGGATATGTAGGTCTAAGGTTGCAGAGGTCACAGGTCAGTTTGTGAAATTTCAGGTGTTGGTCTCATTAACACAATTCAAGAATTCAAGACCGATTTTGCTCATTTCTTTTTTAAAATGCTGTTCAAATTTATCTCCTTTTATTGAAACAGTGAAATTTCTAGGGTGGACTTACCCTTTAAGGCTAAAACCTGAAATTTGGAATTGACCTCTGTGGCTTTTGACCTACATACCCCAAAATCTTGTCAGATTGTCTTCCTATGGTGATACATACTTGGACCAAGTTTGAAGTTCATACCTTAAATGGTTCTTGAGATATTATGTTAACAAAAAAGCGGGATGAACAGACAACCTGAAAAAATAATGCTTCATTATAGCCATAAAAAAAACCCAAGATGAATGTGACTGCGTCTCCTTCATGGATATGCCTCCGCCTATATTCAGGTAACTCATGGGCTCCATCTGTTCTTGAATTATTGTTCTAACCACACTAAAAAAAAAACAACTACCTTATCATGATTACTGACCTTTGACCTAACAATCAAAAAGTCTGATCACTTTGCCTTGATAGTCATTAATACAAATAGTTGACATATGGTCATAACGAAACTAATGAATCTTTTATTTCATGCATACTGACTTGTGACCTTTGACCTCATAAAACAATTCTAATCGATTTGTTTCACTATGGTGGTGCATACTTCAAGTTTCTTGAAATGAACACCTGAAATTTCAGAAATTGGCCTCTGTGACCTTTGACTTCTGACCTAAATACCCCAAAATGTAATCAGATTGTCTTCTTATGGTGATATATATACTAGCAACAGGTTTGAAGTTCATACCTCAAATGGTTCTTGAGATATCTTGTAAACCAAAAAGCGGGAGATATGGACGAACAACCTGAAAACATGCCTCTTGCACCACATTCGGTGGATGGAGGCACAAAGAAAGAATAAAATGAAGGAAAACTTAAAAGGGAAAAAATCTTGTTTGTTGGTTTATACTTACGATCATCATCACGAACTGGACCCGCTGAACAATGGTGTGGTGGATCACTTTTTATATCAGTGTATTCCTGTGAGAGGAGAGAAGAATATCTGTAATATCAGCATTATCCTTTGGGACACTGTAGCTTCTGTTCTTGCCACAAAATATTTATATCACAGCTTTTTTCACAAGAATATTTTCACATTCCTTCATATACATGTAGCTTAGCCTTAGAGCCATGTTACATCTATTTTCAAACCTGTCTTGGACCCCCCCCCCCCCCCAAGATTGGTTTGGCAAAAAAGCTTGACCCTGTCTGAACCTGTCTCAGGGCTTCCCTGACATGTTTTGGACCGTTTACATCAAACCTACCCGTAGCTGGAGACACCAGCGAACGCATTGCGCAATAATCCACTGCTTCGTATTCATGTTTTTTTCTGTGATTCGTGTTAGCTTTTCACACACACCTAGCTGGAGACACCAGCGAACATAATGGTACTATGAAATTGTTGCTTATTTCAGTTGTCAGTGAAAAGTTGCAGAGACGAAATCCCATAGACCAGTACAGAATTTTCTCTCGCGGAACCATTCTTTTATACATGCTAAAGATATCACTTGTTTTTTTAATTCTCAATTTGACGAGTATGTACATTTGCTGCACAGTGCAAGTACATCTACCGATAGGACATACATTAATAATTATTGAGGCGATTCTCGATCTTCAAATTGGCTTCGAAAGGGCTGCTCATGGTGCTATTATGGTGCTATTACAGTACGTGTTTTTCTGTTGGCGAAAGAGTAAACCTGTCGGGGCGACTTGTTCACTCCTTTCCCACGTTTTGAATGAATGTTAATGTTAACAATTTGCCGCCGCGGCACGCTTTGATTGAAAACAAACAAACGAATCAAGTGCACATTAGGTACAAATCACAATCATAACATCGTTTGCACATGGCAGTGATGTTGCTTACATATCGCAGCCGGAAATTTATGTACTGTAAGTAGACAGTTTGGACAACCCGATGATTATTTGTAGATCTAGTTAGCCTAGGTTCATTTCGAGATCTGGGACGAACCGGGATACCGTTAAGAAAAATGAAAAGTTGCTGGGACAGTTGCGGGCCGGGAATTTAATTCAAGATAACAACACTAGATGACTGCCAGATCCCTTACCGTTTAACCACATCTGGAAGTCACTGTTTCTCATAAATATATTTTATATGACAAAAAATAGTTACTGAATTTATTTCATGATTTTTTGTTATTTATTTTCTTTTCTGAACAAAAGAGAAAGATTACTTTCATAAACTGATTAATTGTAAAAAAAAAAATTTTTTTTAAAATTAGAATAAAGGCGAGGAATGAAAATATGAAAAGAAATTATCAATAAAGAGATGTTTTTTAGAATTATGATCGATTACAATTGTTACTTGATTACAATCTTATTACAATCGTAAGTATCTTTGTTCACATTTTCAAGCTTTTAACATGATTTTTTTGGAAAACAACTAAAATTCATGGTGGCAAATATTATGAAATTTATCAGAATCAAAGGAGAGATGAGACACAAGCTGTATTTAGTGGTTTTCTATTTTTTATTTAAGAAAATCTTTTAAACATGAATTTAAAGAAATCTTACACCAATAAATATATGTATTAATTTTTTAATAAAGTAAGGGTGTATCTCTAATTAGAGCATAATAAATTCAGGACAAGGCCCTCACCGAGGGCTGAATCAATGATCCTGCCGAACTCCTTAACTTGGCCTTTGAGTTCGGTTCAGTTTGGTCCTGTTCGAAAGTGCCATGTTCGGCGAACTTCCGTAGGCTGTGCATGTGCAAGGTTCAATGGCTGGAAACAGTGAAAATCAATCGAAATTGTCTTTTTATGTTTTTGTTTTTTTTAAACACATTTTTTGATGCGGCAGCAAAAAACAATGCGGGCGGGAACGAGAAACTAATAATTTTTTTTCTCGGCCTAAATTGGGCCAAAATCAAATACAGTCAAGCTGTGCATAGATGTATTAATGAGATGGACATTCATCGGATTCATGCAATTATGACTTTCAAATCCATCTCAATAACATTCTGTAGATCTAGACTCTACATTTCTCCACTTTGATCTATTTGGGTGACCATCTCCATTATCAGAGACCTATGTCAACATTCTTGGTAGCAACTCAACTATCCGGGAGGCACTCTCACATTTAGGACTCTTAGGGAGACCAAATTTCTTTGTTTAGATCTACATGTATGATGTAACTGTTAGGGGTACATTTGCAGCAAATGGATTAGGCTAGAGCCTACCTCAGGCTCAGCTCAAAATGAAAATGTGCATGTGATAAGCAGCTGATTCCTCATGAAAAATAACCCCCTTTGATCATCTAGAGAGTAGAGTACAGAGGTCTAGATCTACTTCATAAATCGGCATTATCGTGAAATAGGAAACCACCGTTCATTTTGTACAGCAGCGCTTTATTCAGTCACACGCATTGGTTTCCTATTTCCACCTCCATTCTCTTTGTACACAAGTGCATGCGTCAAATGAACGAGTGGTTTCCTAAACCACGATATGGCCCATAAATCCACCATCTAACGTTAACAGTCATGACAGTTAGCAGTTGCTTTTGTTTTCATAACATTTCTTTTATGAATATGATCCACATTCCGCCACACGTCACGCCATGGCATGGCATGGGCTTCTAAATTCAGAGAGGAAATAAATCTGGGGATTCTGGGTGGCTGAGAAAAAGGGCTTAACATTAATTGTTGGTCATGCTCATGTTGGTGTTGTATCAAATGTCCTCAGTCATGTCAGTCAGAGTCCGACTCCGACGAGTCTTGTCACATCTTGTTCAGACACTGTAAAATGATATTTGGAGTCTTTGAAGTCTCCAATCGGCCGTGCGCCTCTTGTTACTGTCTACTGATATTGATAATATCATAATTGATAATGGTTAAGAAGGTGGTGCACCAAGTTGTGCTTCAGGATGTATTGGAGGCCATCTCACGCAAAAGTTCCCTTACCTTGTGGAAAGACCTGGGCCAACTCCCATCACCCTCCTCACTCTTTCCAATGGAACTGGCACCTCACCTACGCAAGGCAATGATTGTCAGATCTCAGCAGCCAGCTACTGACCGAGACCTACCCTCTCCAGAAACGCCTGTGTAAAATTGGCAAATCACAAATTTCAAAGTGCCCTCTCTGCGGCAAGGAAGAAGAAGATGTTATCCACTCTGTCTCCTCCTGCAGCTCTCTCCAGCCCAAACGATTCCAGCTTCATAAGAACTGCCAACCATCAAATCCCTGATTTAGACATACCCAGCAGCCTTGACAGAGACAATCCACAGGCCTTCACAATCCTCACCCTCCTCCCAAACCCAGACCTCACCCACACAGCAGCTATCTCCCTAATGACCCTCGCCCTACGTTTCATTCTCCAAATCCATTTGACACGTGCCTCAATATGCCAGTGCCAACCACCTCTTGACAATACCGAATAAGCTTGACCAGACCACACTTGCCATAT
>CM057170.1:15284796-15348900 GCA_029962745.1 Echinometra lucunter
TCGACTGCACTTGAGGGCTATACTACATCCATGTATGTGTGTATGGTACTATCTGAGACAATATATCCTGTATAGCCCTAAAGTGACTCAATATTTTACTTATCCAAATCAGACATGTAACATACTAAGTGCAGGGGTGGTATTCTGAACACCGTTTATGTCGCAAGTTCTCCATTATCTGTACAGATGCTGCTCGTCTCTTTGTAAACTCAACATATGTTGTGTCAAATACATTTTCCCATGATATACATGTATCTTGAGCTAAGGAGACAAACTGCACCTTGAGAAATAATGGGGAAAATATGAAATTTTGTGTACAAAACAAATTGAGAGTTGTCCTCCTAAACCTGCCATTTTGAAGCAACATTGCCAATTTGAGGATCGCCATAGAAAGTAAATCGAGTCTTTTCAAACTTTCATAACCTCCTCATTTTGTAAATGTTTTGGATGAAACTTCATTTTTAATTGCTTCTATCCTCTCTTTTCATTAAAATTTATTTTTCCCCCAAGGTTTCATTCTCCTTTAAAACCCACACTGATCAGATCATTGTTCATCATAAACATAAAATAGTGACCATCACTGACACAATATTTGTATTTACATGTACATTTTATTTGTACCAAATGCAATTTTCATGACATTCTCAACATAATTTGAGGGAAAACAAGCTTGTGTGAAGGGCAATGTAATATGAAGCAACAAACCAAAAAGTGTTCCTCAACCAATACCAAAATAAAATCATCAAGATGAGAATTGAGGTATATGGCAAATATTATGTTCATATGCCGCTTTATTCACTTTTACTTAGAAAATGACCATTCAATTTTCAGTAAAACAGTTTATGACGAGTATATGTGCCTGGGTATTTCCAATTGCAGCAGCCTTACTTTGGGGTTCATGAATGCCTAATCTGCCATATGACCTAGTAATAATAATAATAATAATAATAATTAATAATAATAATAATAATAATAATAATAATAATAATAATAATAATAATAATAATAATAATAATAATAATAATAATAATAATAATAACAATAATAATAATAATAATAATAATAATAATAATAATAAATAATAATAATAATAATAATGATAATAATAATAATAATGATAATAATAACAATAATAATAATAATGATAATAATAATAACAATAATAATAATAAATAATAATAATAATGATAATAATAATGATAATAATAACAATAATAATAATAATAATAATGATAATAATAATAATGATAATAATAATAATAATGATAACAATAATAATAATAAATAATAATAATAATAATAATAATGATAATAATAATAATGATAACAATAATAATAATAATTACAATAATAACAATAACAATAATAAATAATAATAATAATGATAATAATAATAATAATAATAATAAAATAATAATAATAATAATAATAATAACAATAATAATAATAATAATGGTCATTTATAATGCAATATACACAAAGTAGTACCGTAGCACTTACAAAGTAAAGAAGAAGAATTTGAGCTCTATGGTAAGTCTTCAGTTGTCTTTTGAAAGTTGACTAGATTCCCTATTGCTTGGACTGAGGGTGTGAGATTGTTCCAGGTTCTTGAAGCACTTGTACTAATCATGCACTTACACTAATCATGGACTGAACACAAAAATAACAGAATTTTTAACCCATTGAAAAATCACTATTTTCCCTGGCAAATTGGCAACTTTTTGTGTTTTCATCATACTTTCTGTCAATTTATTTTTATTTCAGAGACATGTTTTATAAGAAAAATGTAGCAATAAAAGAAAAAAGTTGGTGTTGCCAATTTGATGAATACATGCTGATCAAATTAGGCTTTAATATAATTCCTGTCACAAATGGGTTGATATGCACATACCTGTACATAAAACGTGTGCATACTGTAATTACCGGTATTGTGGTTGAAGTCTGTGCAGTTAAGATTAGCTTCCTAAATTAAAAGCTTTGAGGCTCGTATACAGCCATGCCACATATGATGGTGACACGTGCATTACCACATCGACGCTTAATTCAAGATACCTGTAGTTTTCCCAAAAGTTGTGCAAACTTGTGACTTTACATTTCACGCTAAGTTTATAACAATTTGATGGGTCCAAACTTTTCTGCTGTCAGGAGGCAAAAAGAATATAATGTTTCATTTTTTTTTTTTCCTCTTCTTGTTCTTGGTGTCTCCACTCCGAGTACATATACATGTACTTATCATTTACACATTAAAAAAATGCAATGGTTTACATGCAGATTTGCTGCTCCATATGCGTACAAGCCTTTAGAGCTTTGCCATAGAGTCTCTCTTTATACAGCATATGGAACAAAGGTTTCAGCCTTTATACCTTGATGACAGAACTACCGGTATGTTCATTTGTACGGCATTAGGACAAATTTTGCTCAATAACCCATTCGTGACAGGAATTATTTAAAGCCTAATTTGATCAGCTTTTATTCTTCAAATTGGCAACACCAACATTTTTCTTTTATTGCTACATTTTTCTTATAAAACATCATGTATCTGAAATAAATATAAATTGACAGAATGTATGATGAGAAGTCATAAAGTAGCCAGTTAGCAGGGAAAAACGGTAATTTTAACATTTTCATCGCATTGCCAATTTAATGATTTTAATGCTTATTTTCCCTTTAAAAAAATTTCAGCATCAAACAACAAATGATGATGCAACGAAAATGGGCACAATATGTGTAGATTTTTTGGCTTTTTCTGCTCATGTATTTGGTATAATATTTAGGGCTCTGAAACAAAAGTTATTAGACCAAACCACATAATGTGGACCCTCTGTCATGAATGGGATAAGCAAAAGTTTAATGAACAATAGCATTTTGAAGCAGAATGTATAAGATTCAATAGGAGGAACCATTGGTAAACTTCCTTGCCTCACCATTTTCAGATACTGTACCCATTAATAGAATACAAATATATGGTGACATATGAGTGCAGAAAGGAGACATACAAACATTGCCAAAATATGATGTTCCCATACTCCAGTAGCTGCTAGATAAATGGTGGCAGGGATGCCAACCTTGTAAAAAGCATTGCAGTATTTTGAGGGATGAAAAAGGATATTTTGGCTGGAAAAAACAGTATTTTCACCTTTCCTGCACAAGACGTGTAGTAATACAATTTTGAGAAAACGGTACTTTCCATGAAATCTGCAGTATTTTTTATAAAAACTACAAAATACTGCAAAAAAGGAACAGTTGGCATCTCTCTGGTGGGGTTAGTAACAGAATAATCTGGTATATAAAATCGCAAGTTGTTCATCTCTTAACCCATAGCAGTACAGAGCTTTCTTGAGGTCTAAATTAATCATCTTAAATTCTCAAATTGGCAACAAAAAATTATTTTTTCCATGCTTACATAACTTCAAAAAAATAAATATGGAATATAACATGAAACAAAATGAATTATAATTATCAAATTTAATCAGAAATTGCCAATTTGAACATAGAAATAGTGATTATGTATTATTTACTGTGTTGCCAATTTACAGAGTTTAATGATTAGTTACAATTAAACTGCTCTAATTCGAGAATGCCACAACATACAGCGTTGGGAATGGGCTCAAATTTTTAAGTGAATTGTTCTCTTTCTGCTCATGTATAATGTGTAATGCCCAGCATTCTGTACCAACAGATACTGCAAAAGTGTCTCCTAAAGGAGATGCTGTACCTCTATGGGTTAAACTGGAAAGGACAACTAAATCATTCCTCATTAATGTTTAACAAATGACATAAAATCACTGTATGCTCATTATGCTGGCGTTGTGTTTAAAGCATTTGTAAACAATGTACACTACAGACCAATGTACAATGAATGTATGCTGCCACATCAAGTCAATCCACTGGCTCCATCCAGACTAGGGGAGCGTTTCATAAAGAGTTTTGTTAGTGAAAATCACTAACAAATGTTACAAGCTACTGTAAATCCTCGCATCTGATTGGCTGACAGCAAATTAGTCGGTGAAAATCACCGACAAAACTCTTCATGAAATGCTCCCCCGGTTTTCTGTATTACAAAACAGCTTCTGAAACAGTTTTTTTTAGGAAGCTTTAATCATTGCTACCTACCAAAGAAACAAAAATATTAAATTGACAGTGATAACATCATTTCTAGAGATATTTTTGACGGATAAAGAATGAATCCTGCACTCTTTATTCCCTTTGTGTAATCTATAATGAAGAAAGCAGTCTTTACAGTGATGGAAAAAAATGAGAATCTATATGCAAGAGTAATGCAGCATGGGGTTGGTCAAGAAATGCAACAACAAAAAAAGAAAGAAATGAAGAGTTTAGAAGCAAAAACAGACAAATACCATTTTTGAACATTTTTAAGCAAGGTCACCACAAAATAATACCTTTCAAATGATATATTGTTCACTACATATAAAGGTGTAATGTTTAAGTTATGGCTCAAAGTGTATATTTTCTTATTATTTTCTTTATTTTTTCTTGATCTTTAATTGTAAATAATAGACAATAAAGATATATCCGTTTTTGCATTCAGACTCTTCAAATATTGTCAGTGGTCCAAATTTTGCTACAAAAATTCATACATGTATCTCTTGCCACAGTATGAATTAAACTGCATTGGACTTAACAATTTCACATAACTCTCCAAATATTATTTCCATCCATTATAAGGATGAGGAGGGCACAGAACAATAATAATAAATAAATAAGAATACTAATAAATTCAATAAATGAATGAGAAAAAAAAAACAACAAATGGAAATAAACACCATGCTCAAATCCAACTTTGTCTTAATTCACACCAGCCAAAATCCAATGCAATCTGGTAGGCCACTTTATGTCCTTGAGTTTAGATTTATCAAGCAATTTTAATCAAAGATGGCTAAAGCAATACAATTTTCCTGAAACAAATTAGATTTGCCTCTGCCTGAGTTTACAGTTCACAATCAATCATTTTTACTAATCGCGATGACCTAGGGCTGAATCTTTAATTTTGTCTTTTCCTTTCTTTAAAAAAAAAACCCAAACATTTAACTATGTGAAATTCATATAACTATTGAGAAATAACTGTTTTGTGCTGTTGGGGTTTTTTTTGTTTTTTTTGTAATTTGTATCTCAAAAGCTTCCTCAGAAAGAGTTGTTAACCCATTCGTGACAGAGGTCCACATTTTGTGGTTTGGCCTAATATCTTTTGATGCAAAGCCCTAAATATCATACCAAATACATGAGCAGAAAGAGCAAAAAATTCTACACAAACTGTGCCCATTTTGGTTGCGTTCAATATCGTTGGTTGATGCTGAAAATTTATTAAAGGAAAATAAGCATTAAAATCCTTAAATTGGCAATGTGATAGAAGGTTTAAAATCACCGTTTTCCCCTGCAAATTGGCAACTTTTTGACTTCTCATAATTTTTGTCAATTCATATTCATTTCACATACATGACATTTCATAAGAAAAATGTAGCAATAAAATAAAAATGTTGGTGTTGCCACTTTGAAGAATAAAAGCTGATCAAATTAGACTTTAAATAAGTCCTGTCACGAATGGGTTAGGCCTGTCCAAGTGAAAGATGCACAGTACACTCTTATATCACCAAGCATGGGGCGCATTAAGCATCTTATGGCTTAATACTTGTTGCATATCCATAAAATGACAATATAAGCACTAGTAAACGATTCAGGAATCATAAATTTCAATATAATGCATACTTGCTGGACACATGGATTATAACGAGGTAAGCAAATGCAGATGCAAAACTTAAACAGTACTGAAACAATGAAATTTGGCAAGTTTGGATGATACATGTAAATTTTTATCTTTGGTATTTAAATTAGCTTAAACCTTTATCCACATGTCTGGGTGGTTTCTTAACCGATGGAGAATATATCAAATCAGAACCGTCCTTGAACAAGCACACTCAAACCAGTTGTGAATTTATCACTGATACTGCCTAAACAAAGATGTCACAGGGCCTGCACATAAAACAGTGTTTAAACCACTGCTGAAGTCACCTTGGGTAAAAAAAAAAAAAAAACACTTGATGAATAAATACAAATACAATTAGGTTTAAGGATGCTCTCATGTAGTCTTATTACATAATGAATGACAGTGAGAATCTAAAGCAAGCATGATTTGGATTTCTTATTGTAGGCAGCCAGAACTACACTTTGTGAGTATACTGAAAGCAGAAGAGATGAAATTAGGCATTTCATCAATTCCATCTTCGAGCACGAAGCCAGGCATTGGTACTGTGTTCTCACTCTCTGCACAGTACCGCAAAGTACAAATAAAACTTTACATGGAATTTGCACCCACTTTAGATGTTTCAAATATTTCATCTTGGCACCTAAATGGCAAAATATATTACATCATGCTTATATTACATGTAGGTCGATTATTCCAGATTATATTCCACATACTAAGAATGTTGCTGTAGGATTGGTCAAAAGTGAAGCTCGTGATAAAGTGTAGTTTCGCCATCTTGATCACCCGATGAGAAAAGTGCGTGACCTTGCAGTGATGGCAGTTTTTTCTTTCGCTGATCACTTCAGTCAGTAGAGTCACAACGCGCTATCAATATTTTGGGGTACATGCAAAATAAAAGTGTGTGACCCCTGTGATGATTTTGCTATCAAATCATCTTCGCTTCTTTTTTGACGTCACAATTAGCTTACTACTTGTTGAGCGGCTGAGGCCAAGAAAGTTGCACGTGTACTAGACTGTGCACTGTCACAAAATATGCACTAATACAGGAGTGCATGAATGCAGCTGACTTTCCCATACATTTTAAACATTGACGTTTTAATAAAAAACCAATTCTTTCTCATAGAAAAGAACACATTATTTTCTTTATTTACAGATGTGGAATATAAACCAAATAATCACCTTCTGGTTTCAGGCAATGAGACAAACTATATCACTTCCTCGGCGATCTAGATGCACACGCTATCTTTCCTCCGCTTCGCTTCGGAAAGATAGCTACATCCAGATTGCCTCGCAAGTGATTGTTTGACCATCAGCTTCACAAACGGCGATTATTTGCTTACTAATTCACCACTGACATCTCCCACATAATGTACTCTGTCACTCTATGCACATAACGTAGTCTATGTAGACAGACTTTTAGAAAAATATTCTCTCATTTTTTGGTAAAAGTTTTTGCAAATTTTGCGAACGGTTTTGCTTCCAACAGTTAATCGTTTTGACTCGACCCTAGCATACACACTATTTTTTGCTTGAATATTAGAGATGAAAGTAAAAAAAACAACAAAAAATAACAACAGTAGATCAAAGAATATTCTGAAGAAAAGGTATCTCATGTTTTCAATAATCAACATAAAAGAAGAAATATGGGATCAAAAGATGAAGCATACAGCTCACAAAAAACATAAACTTGTCTGAGGATCTTGTGCACACATATGTGCTCATACATTTACATATTTCTTCATGCTTTTGTTTTGTTTTGCTTTGTTTTTGTTTTCGTCTTAGTTACCATTTCAGCCTTTTTCAAATTGGCTAATGTTGAATATTCAAAAGCTTTGGACTCTTTTCACCTCCAAACTTGGCAAAACATAATTTTGACATGTTTTAGGAAAATATCACTGCTCTGTCATCTACTATATCATCGGGGGGGCTGATAAAACCTCGTATCTCAAAATTTAAACTAGATGAATCTTCGACCACGCGGGGTCGAACTTTATGCCTCCGCCATTACCAAATCAGAAAGAAATGGCACTTCATGTTGATTTATTTTCATTTATACAATGACATCTTTGACCTTGACCTTTGACCTTGTGACCCCCAAATCTAATGAGAGCATTGCCGTTTCCATATGCATACATGAGCCAAGTTTGTTGAACTGTCCAATGGTTACTGAGTTATCACAAGAACGAACCATTTCTATGTACATAATGACCTCTATGACCTTTGACCTTTGACCTTGAGACCCCAAAATCTAATCAGGTCATTGTCCTTCCCATATGCATACATGAGCCAAGTTTGAGGTTGATAGGTCAAATGGTTCTTAAGTTATCGCGAGAACGAGCCATTTTTATGTGTTTTATTAGCTCTATGACCTTGACCTTTGACCTTGTGACCCCAAAATCTAATCAGATCATTGTCCCTCCCATATGCATACCTGTGCCATGTTTGAGGTTGATAGGTCAAATGGTTCTTAAGTTATCGCGAGAACAAGCCATTTTTATGTGTTTTATTACCTCTATGACCTTGACCTTTGACCTTGAGACCCCCAAAATCTAGTCAGATCATTGTCCCTCCCATATGCATACCTATGCCAAGTTTGAGGTTGATCTGTCAAATGGTTCTTAAGTTATCGTGAGAATGAGCCATTTTTATGTGTTTTATTACCTCTATGACCTTGACCTTTGACCTTGAGACTCCAAAATCTAATCAGCTCATTGTCCCTCCCATCTGCATACACGAGCCAAGTTTGAAGTTGATCCGTCAAACGGTTCTTAAGTTATCGCGAGAACGAAAACCGGACGGACGGACGGACAACCCGAAAACATAATGCCTACGGTGGGCGGAGGCATAAAAATTTTGAGGACAGCTCAGAAAAAGCTGTATTTTCGAAATATGGCAATGGTGGCAACCTCATATTGTTTGAAAACAGTCTCCTAATTCCTGTAGAGAACTCTTTCCAGGCAAAAGAAGGTTGCCACTTAATGTCATAACTCTAAAATAGAGCTTTTTCTGAGCTGTCCTCAAAATGTTTTAATTTTGAGATACAAGGTTTTAACAGCCCACCGACGATAGGTGAATAGTTAACCCCCTGAACACTAAGCCCGAGATATCTCAGGCCAGGGTCTATGGAAAATATGTGTTATACTGAAATCAAATCTTGCTCAACGGGTCAACACATAATGATGGTAACATCATAATCTATATTGTATCCTGACAGCATACCAACTCAAACAGAGTCTACTTCTTTCTTAAAATATTTAGGGCTGAATGTTTTAGGTGTTTCTTTTCCTCGCTATACTGACTCAGACAGTATAACAAACTCCTTACTAAATCTTTAATAGTCTGGAGCTATTTCATAATGAGTTCATCAGACTTGCCAGTAGTGACGGACTGACGGCTAACTGGATTGATTAACTGAATGTCATGAATACAAGTAGCAAACAAATGCATCAGCGTGGCTTACAAAGATTCCACTAAATACTTAAAACAAGATGAACGTGACTGCATTTCCTATATTCCTCGGCCTATACTCAGTTGACTTCAGGTTCAATCTGTTCTTAAATGATTGTGATGACCAGAATAAACAACTTATAATTACACATCAATTGACCTCTTTGACCTCTGATCCAATGACCCAAAAGTCTGACCACTTTGTCCTCTCAGTCATGAATACAAAATTGAAATACAGTTATAACAAAACTGACAAATCCATATTTTCATACATATTGCCCTCCATGACCTTTGACTTGCACATGGCCGAAAATCTGATCACATTGTCTTCCCATACTGATGCATACTAGCACTAGCACCAATTTTGAAGTTTATACCTTAACTGGTTCTTTAGATATTTCGTCAATATGGCTAATTTGGGAATCGATCTCTGTTACCTTTGACCTATGTACCCTTAATTCGAACCTGATTCTCTTCCTATGGTTATGCATACTAGCAACAGGTCTGAAGTTCATTCTTCAAATGATTCTTGAGATACACTGTATTTTCTTAATGAGGCCAACATCTGACATTTTAGAAATGATCTCTGTGACCTTTGACCTCTGGACTACATACTACTCCAACATCTAATCAGATCATCTTCCCATGGTGATACACAATAGCAACAAGTTTGAAGTTCATACTTCAAATGGTTCTCGAGATATTGTGTTAAGAAGACCGACACCTGAAATTTCAGAAATTGACTGGTTACCTTTCACATATATACCCCATATCTAATCAGATTGTCTACCTATGGTGATACATACTGGGACCAAGTTTGAAGTTCGTAACCCAAACAGTCCTGGTGATTATCGTGTTAACCAAAAAGCTGGATGGACAGACGGACGGACGGACAACACGAACATGTAATCCTCGTGCACCACCTCCAGAGGGTGGAAGCATAATAAAATAAAGTTACAGTTTTACTGCTTAAATCTGACATTGCATTCATGAGGAACAGCTGATTTAATCAAAAACTATTTTTCAATCAAAAACAATAACAAAAAAACCCAAAACAAAATGGTTTTCACTGTTTCTGTCCCTCATGGTGTCAAACTTTTCCTTGCTTTAGAGTGCCAAACTGAATAAAAGCTGACATAGACAGTTATCAACGAAAGCATTCATGTACAACTCCAGATCCATCGTTCATTGTGTTTATATGGTCTGATAAGACGTGTACACCGCCAACCATAATCATAGTAACCAAATCCTACACTTTTCACAAATACTGGTTAAGTTGCTTTGTGTGAAAGAGATCGAGATCCTAAAAGCCATGAGATCCTCAAAGTACAATGGCACTCAAGAATCTCCTCTGTCTTTTGATGTCTCTTTCTTGAAAGCTCTATGACTTTGTTCTCTCTTATCAACTGGGAAATCTTGTTCTACAGTGACTTCACAGGTAGGCATTGTTTTAAGATTGTTTTGTAATTATGGAATTACCGCCGTATGCATAATTATATTTTGAGCAATGTAGAGCATGTTGGCAATGTACGGAGGTCACATGGCATATTTCTTGGTATATTCCTTAGCTTGTTGATTATACTTTGTTATGTCCCTCTTGTAGATATTCGCGATTTCAGGAACCAGGGGGTCATCCGGGTTGGGGTCATTCAACAGTGAGCAGATTGACAGAAGTACTGAAGAAGAAAAAAAAATGAAATCAAATAATGAAATGGTTACATTTGAATTTCCAATACTTTGTATGCAGTATGCTGTGCCTAAAGCATACCTGCCAACCCTGACAGACAAGAAATAGGAACAAATTAAGAAAATTTTCAAAAATAGGAACATTCCTAAATTTCCTATTCAATACTACAGACAAATTTGTACAGAAATAGGACAAACAGGGGCTAAAATGGCAATTTTTCTTTTCCCCGAAATAGGAATACAGGGTGTATTCCTACTTAATAGGAATAGTTGGCAGGTATGCTGAAGAGCCACTTGATTGCAAAACCACTTGAATGTAAATAATGCAACCTTTCTCAAGGATCTCTTCTTCTTGTATGTAGGAGCTAAACGGCATGTTATCCAAACTGTACGTTGAGTGCAGCCCTGAGGGAAAAAAGTGCCAACCAAATTAATATTTCAGTGTACAACAAGCAGCAGATTTGTCCCCACTCATGTAATACCGCTAGTCAAATATATAACTTCCTGTCCAGAAATTCTTTCAAGTTCTTGCAACTTATTACTTTTTTTTTTAATAGTTCCTTTTTGTTTGTCCGACTTTATTCAAATTTTTAATGACCCATTTCTCTGATCATTTTCTATTTTGTCACTTTGGTTTCTCCTTGTTTACATTCCTTTTCTGTTCTTCAGTTGGAACTAGTTCATTTAAGTTCAAGTTTCAATAGATGTTATGTTGCCATTCTCCTCATCAGCCTCTGCCCTACTTCTCTCATCACCTTCATTCCTTTCCTATTCAGATGTGTCCATTCATTCCATCCACACATCTGGTTCTTTTGTTGAACATTCTTCATTACATAATCACCCAGTCATTGACTCATCTTCATCCTAGTTATTTTCTGATTGGTTCTTTTACTGAATTAGGTTGTTACATTTTAGTTGGATCCTTCCATTTTTCTTTACGTTCATTGGTTTAGTATGTTTGAATATTTATAATGTTATGTTTCCTTAATTACTGTTTCGATGTGGGCCAAGGAGCCATGTTATAAAAGGAGAGTTTTACTTGTAATAAAGACACACACAGACAGATAGAGACTACAACTACCAGACTCCTTCATCATTATTTTCGTTCCTGAGTTCCTGTTAAGTTTTGATGCTGTTGAGACTGATTGTTTGCTGCTTAATGTTATGTTTGCTGCATGAACTTTATTATTTTTCAACCCTACACTACCATAAAAACAATTTTCCATTGACAACTGAAATTAGAATTCATGCTCATTAACCCATTCGTGACAGGAATTATTTAAAGCCTAATTTGATCAGCTTTTATTCTTCAAATTGGCAACACCAACATTTTTCTTTTATTGCTACATTTTTTCTTATAAAACATCATGTATCATAAATAAATATAGATTGACAGAATGTATGATGAAAAGTCATAAAGTTGCCAATTTGCAGGGAAAAACGGTAATTTTAACATTTTCATCGCATTGCCAATTTAAGAATTTTAATGCTTATTTTCCTTTAAAAAAATTTCAGCATCAACAACAAATACTGATGCAATGAAAACGGGCACAATATGTGTAGAATTTTTTGCTCTTTCTGCTCATGTATTTGGTATGATTTTTAGGGTTCTGCATCAAAAGTTATTAGACCAAACCACATAATGTGGACCCTCTGTCACAAATGGGTTAAAAAAAAAAAATCCCTCTGAAGATAAACAAGCATGCAAGAAATTAGTAACAACAGGAGTAAATTATAACCCAAATACCTTTTGAAATTGTGAGAGCTGGTGACCATTGTGATCTGAGGATGTCTAGGCAGATGCTACCGTTGCTGTTGATGTTTGGATGGTATATTTTTGTTGAAAAAGAAACCTGGAAATAATAAGAAAAAAGAAAGGTTGAGACACTGAACAGAAATTTGTGATTTAAAAGATGTAACTGTACATGAGACTCACCAAAAATAATAGGAAAACAATAAAACATCTATAAAATAGGTTTGAACGAAACTGGACAAGTACATAATAAGAAAGTTTTTAGTTAACAGAGAACATAAAGATTGCTATATCAAGGACATAAATTTGGCAACTCACTCATGACCATATGTGCTATCTCTTTATTATTCATCTAATATTTTGGACATTTTAATAACATAAATTTTAGGAAAAAATATGAGAAAATTATTTCTGTGTTTTGACATTGTTGGTACAGTGGGCCTTCTTGTCATTTTTTAAAAGGTTTGCTAGACCAACAGCCCAAATAACAGACTTCAGTGGAGCAAGCCCTCTGATAAATGACAAGGCCGATGAGACAATTGGTGGTCATGTTGTCTGTCAATCTAGTAAACCCAACATGAATGAGAAAGATCACTGAAGGTGATTAATACCCCACCCCAATGTGAATGCTAAATTTCCCGAGCATTGCTCGAAAAATGAGAAAGTAGTTCGATCCTCAAGATTTCCCAGATTTATTGCCATAATATGCTGATGCCATGGCAACAAAATTTCCACCACATTCAAAAAATATGTCCTGCACATCTTCAGCCTAAGACCAATGTGTGTGTCGAATTCCATGTGCACTGCTCAAAAAATGAGGAAGTAGTTCGATCCGCAAGATTTGCAACAGACCAACTGCCCGACCGTATGCTGATTCCTATATACCCCCCTTCAAACTTTGTTTGGTGGGGATATAATGAAAGGTGACAAGAAGGACTATAAGAATGACACTGTTGGTCTTGTGGGCTATAGCTAAATTATTCATAGAGACTTGTAGGTTCTAAAATCTAAAAAACATTTCATCAACATGCACCCTTCACTGCACATTGAAAAACAGTTGCAAATGCTCACTTGGCAGGAAACATCATTTTAATTTAATGTCTTTTTATTTCACCAACAATGAAGTGCAAAGTCTACCAAATAAAAAATAAAAAATACAAATAACCGAGTTTGGACTAGCTCTAGTACTTAAAGGCCAAGTCCACAGCAAGATGAAATTCATTTCAATGAAAAGAATAAAAAGATTCCAAACAAAACAGTGACAATTGGATGCAAAATAAGGAAGTTATGAATTTTAAATTTTTGCTATTTTTTCGCAAAACAAGTTCTTGAAAAGTCAATATGAATGTTCAGTGAGTGAGTTGATGATGTCATACACTCACAATTTTCCACACATTTATACATACAGAAATGACAAAAATTTCATAATTTAGCTATACAAATGTAAAAACTGCCCTAAATACTCCTTACATACTTAAACTAGATGAATCTTCGACCACGCGTGGTCGAACTTTATGCCTCCGCCATTACCAAATCAGAAATAAATGGCACTTCATGTTGATTTATTTTCATTTATATAATGACATCTTTGACCTTGACCTTTGAACTTGTGACCCCCAAATCTAATCAGAGCATTGCCCTTTCCATATGCATACATGAGCCAAGTTTGTTGAACTGTCAAATGGTTACTGAGTTATCACAAGACCGAACCATTTCTATGTACATAATGACCTCTATGACCTTGACCTTTGACCTTGAGACTCCAAAATCTAATCAGATCATTGTCCCTCCCATATGCATACACGAGCCAAGTTTGAAGTTGATCTGTCAAACGGTTCTTAAGTTATCGCGAGAATGAAAACGGGACGGACAGACAGATGGACGGACAACCCGAGAACATAATGCCTCCGGCAACCACCTACGGTGGGCGGAGGCACAAAAATGGTATTTAGTCTAATATGTGCAAACATGATGGATGACTTTTCAGTTTTAATGGAAAAAATGAAAATTTTCTAAATTTTTAAAAAAGATCATTATGGAGAATGGTGAGTGTATGACATCATCAACTCATGCATTGAATATTCATATCGACTGTTCAAGAACTGTTTTGTGAAAAAAAAATTGTCAAAAGTCAGAGCCAATTCGGGACACAGCTTTTGGCGTCTTTCCCACACAGCGTCTTTCCCCTTTGATCCTCCCATTTCTCCGTAGACAAAACAACAGGGGATCGGGAAAGCCGATGAAAGACGCAAGAGGAGACTTTTGATAAGCGGCCTTATTTTGCATTAGATTTTCATCAAATTTTCAACGTTATGTTTGGAATTTTAAGTCTTTTTATTTACATGAACTTCATCTTGTCGTAGACTCGGCCTTTAACTCACCTTGGGAGGCTTGAAGGGATAATCTGTTGGGAAGTGGATTGAGAGGAAAAAGACACCACCTTCGAATGGACTTTCAGGCTGTAAGGGGAAAAAAAATGATTTAAAATATTCCATTAACTCTTACGGTCCTAAGGGGTTTTGCTTGTTCCAAGATTCTACCAAATCATGAACAATGCTTACTTTTCAAATGCCTGCAAATCTTGAACAGTATTTTCTATACAAATATGTTTTACACAAGTTATAGAAAATTCATCACCCTTTTAAGTGCTACCAAATATTTCTATTAATTCAATGCCACGTATGAAAATTATTGCCAAATAGTACTGAGCTTCCCTCTTGACCTTTAGGTTTCCGTTTCTCATTTGTTTGCTATTATTTTATGCTCAAGTGAGAATGGATCCTTTCCAAAATCTGCAGTTTTCTAAAACAAATCCTATGGTACCATAAAGTGGTTGATAGATATTTCAAATACTAGATTTATCCCCTAAACCTTTGACATAATTTCATCACCACATACATCTTTCCAAATAGAGCAATGGTCAATTAAAAATGCAAAGTCTCTTTATCACTGTGACATCGGCATTGTAAGTGTTAATAAAGGATGAATGATAACAATGAAAGCATTATGACACTAATAATAATACACACGTGTTTTATAAGCAGCATAAAGCCTTAACCTGTCAAGCATAGTTTTCTTTTAATTTCCATAGGCATAACACAGGAAACAATTGGTTGTCATACTGAATTGATTCAAGTACAATACCAAAACCTATGTATTTACGTGGGAAGGGCAAAGTTTTGAGTATTTTAAAAACCCGGAATTTCCCTTTCTAAAATTTGCACAGAAGAAGCACTCCATCTAAGTTCTGTACATCAAAATCCCCCAAAATGTGTAGACAAAAGTTACAAAACCACATTTGAATTCCATTTATCCAGTGGGCCATAACGCAAATTACACAAGGATTTGTTTGTAAACATGAAAATGAATCATACTCACAGGACCCATTATTGTGGCTTGCCAATGATACACTGTGGAGAAAATGAGAACAAAGATAGCGTTTGATTCACGTAGCTGCACATAAACTATCCATGGGTATTCACTAACTGGCACCTAGAAGGATATATATATTGCCCAAACTATTTTTTTTTAATGTGTTCTATTGATTTTCAATCATGTAAGAATTACAATATTTACAAGACATTAGCAATGATTAACAAGTCATTGGTAATAACTGGGAAAAAAAATTAAAACAGGAAATAAAAATATACACATAAAAAGATTAGAAAAATAAAATAAGATAAAGCGACTTGTATCACCTTAAAGCCATCGCGTAACTTTTTAAAAATCTGAGCTGCATGGCCCTATATGCTATCAGTGTATATAATATTGTGTAAATATAACGCCCTGAAAAATGCACTTCAAAAGCATCATCTTGTGCTTCACAAAGAGTGAAAATGTACAAATGACTGGAAATGCTAGACCTCTTTTACCCCATAGACTGCAGTGTTGGGCAAAAGCATACCCAGGTTGGTTTTGCAAATGGCAGAATTCAGAGATAGATATCTTGATAATAACATTTTATATTTCAAAGCCTTTATATTCCTGGCTGTTTATTTATCCTTTTAAACATCTTTATACAACACTTACATCAAAATTCAACAAAGTTACCCGATCCCTTCAAACAAGATGACCAGGGGGTAATTCCACATTCACAAAAACATTCACCTTACTTCACATTTATAATAGTGAAAACAATCACTTTGATAGCCCTGAATAGCCAGATCTTTGAATTTAAAAAAATGACACAATAAAGAATTCCACAATCTTAGTCTGTGTTGGTATAATGCATGTTTGATTTTAAAAGACATGTTTGAAGTTTAAAATTGGCGCTTTTTTCTGGTAATTCCTTTACCGAAGTGTTATACCACAATATCATGAATGTAAGAATAAAATTGTTGGAATGAAAGCGCTCACATGAAAGAATGGGCATATTTACAGATTATTAAATGGTGAGAAGGGAGGCAGAGTACAAGGCACCACATTCAGTGGATGGAGGCACAAAGAAAGAATAAAATGAAGGAAAACTTAAAAGGGAAAAAATCTTGTTTGCTGGTTTATACTTACGATCATCATCACGAACTGGACCCGCTGAACAATGGTGTGGTGGATCACTTTTTATATCAGTGTATTCCTGTGAGAGGAGAGGAGAATATCTGTAATATCAGCATTATCCTTTGGGACACTGTAGCTTCTGTTCTTGCCACAAAATATTTATATCACAGCTTTTTTCACAAAAATATGTTCACATTCCTTCGTATACATGCAGCTTAGCCTTAGAGCCCTGTTACATCTATTTTCAAACCTGTCTTGGACCCCCCCCCCCCAAGATTGGGTTGGCGAAAAAGCTTGACCCTGTTTGAACCCGTCTCAGGGCTTCCCTGACATGTTTTGGACTGTTTACATCAAACCTACCCATAGCTGGAGACACCAGCGAACGCATTGCGCAATAATCTGCTGCTCCGTATTCATGTTTTTTTCTGTGATTCGTGTTAGCTTTCCACACGCACCTAGCTGGAGACACCAGCGAACATAATGGTACTATGAAATTGTTGCTTATTTCAGTTGTCAGTGAAAAGTTGCAGACACGAAATCCCATAGACCAGTACAGAATTTTCTCTCGCGGAACCATTCTTTTATACATGCTAAAGATATCACTTGTTTTTTTAATTCTCAATTTGACGAGTATGTACATTTGCTGCACAGTGCAAGTACATCTACCGATAGGACATACGTTAATAATTATTGAGGCGATTCTCGATCTTCAAATTGGCTTCGAAAGGGCTGCTCATGGTGTTATTACAGTACATGCTTTTCTGTTGGCGAAAGAGTAAGCCTGTCGGGGCGACTTGTTCACTCCTTTCCCACGTTTTGAATGAATGTTAATGTTCACAATTTGCCGCCGCGGCACGCTTTGATTGATAACAAACAAACGAATCAAGTGCACATTAGGTACAAATCACAATCATAACATCGTTTGCACATGGCAGTGATGTTGCTTACATATCGCAGCCGGAAATTTATGTACTGTAAGCAGACAGTTTGGACAACCCGATGATTATTTGTAGATCTAGTTAGCCTAGGTTCATTTCGAGATCCGGGACGAACCGGGATACCATTAAGAAAAATGAAAAGTTGCTGGGACAGTTGCGGGCCGGGAATTTAATTCAAGATAACAACACTAGATGACTGCCAGATCCCTTACCGTTTAACCACATCTGGAAGTCACTGTTTCTCATAAATATATTTTATATGACAAAAAATAGTTACTGAATTTATTTCATGATTTTTTGTTATTTATTTTCTTTTCTGAACAAAAGAGAAAGATTACTTTCATAAACTGATTAATAGTTAAAAAAAAAAAAAAAAAAATAGAATAAAGGTGAGGAATGAAAATATGAAAAGAAATTATCAATAAAGAGGTGTTTTTTAGAATTATGATCGATTACAATTGTTACTTGATTACAATCTTATTACGATAGATTACAATCGTAAGTATCTTTGTTCACATTTTCAAGCTTTTAACATGATTTTTTTGGAAAACAACTAAAATTCATGGTGGCAAATATTATGAAATTTATCAGAATCAAAGGAGAGATGAGACACAAGCTGTATTTAGTGGTTTTCTATTTTTTATTTAAGAAAATCTTTTAAACATGAATTTAAAGAAATCTTACACCAATAAATATATGTATTAATTTTTTAATAAAGTAAGGGTGTATCTCTAATTAGAGCATAATAAATTCAGGACAAGGCCCTCACCGAGGGCTGAATCAATGATCCTGCCGAACTCCTGAACTTGGCCTTTGAGTTCGGTTCAGTTTGGTCCTGTTCGAAAGTGCCATGTTCGGCGAACTTCCGTAGGCTGTGCATGTGCAAGGTTCAATGGCTGGAAACAGTGAAAATCAATCGAAATTGTCTTTTTATTGTTTTTGTTTTTTTTAAACACATTTTTTGATGCGGCAGCAAAAAACAATGCGGGCGGGAACGAGAAACTAATAATTTTTTTTCTCGGCCTAAATTGGGCCAAAATCAAATACAGTCAAGCTGTGCATAGATGTATTAATGAGATGGACATTCATCGGATTCATGCAATTATGACTTTCAAATCCATCTCAATAACATTCTGTAGATCTAGACTCTACATTTCTCCACTTTGATCTCGCAAGGTCCATTGCCAATTGAATTACTTAGCCAAGAGAGAAGCGAACAGCAATTTGACATAGATCTAGGCCAGTACAGGTGCACAGCCCATAGACTCTACTGGAGAATGTTTTCTATTTGGGTGACCATCTCCATTATCAGAGACCTATGTCAACATTCTTGGTAGCAACTCAACTATCCGGGAGGCACTCTCACATTTAGGACTCTTAGGGAGACCAAATTTCTTTGTTTAGATCTACATGTATGATGTAACTGTTAGGGGTACATTTGCAGCAAATGGATTAGGCTAGAGCCTACCTCAGGCTCAGCTCAAAATGAAAATGTGCATGTGATAAGCAGCTGATTCCTCATGAAAAATAACCCCCTTTGATCATCTAGAGAGTAGAGTACAGAGGTCTAGATCTACTTCATAAATCGGCATTATCGTGAAATAGGAAACCACCGTTCATTTTGTACAGCAGCGCTTTATTCAGTCACACGCATTGGTTTCCTATTTCCACCTCCATTCTCTTTGTACACAAGTGCATGCGTCAAATGAACGAGTGGTTTCCTAAACCACGATATGGCCCATAAATCCACCATCTAACGTTAACAGTCATGACAGTTAGCAGTTGCTTTTGTTTTCATAACATTTCTTTTATGAATATGATCCACATTCCGCACACGTCACGCCATGGCATGGCATGGGCTTCTAAATTCAGAGAGGAAATAAATCTGGGGATTCTGGGTGGCTGAGAAAAAGGGCTTAACATTAATTGTTGGTCATGCTCATGTTGGTGTTGTATCAAATGTCCTCAGTCATGTCAGTCAGAGTCCGACTCCGACGAGTCTTGTCACATCTTGTTCAGACACTGTAAAATGATATTTGGAGTCTTTGAAGTCTCCAATCGGCCGTGCGCCTCTTGTTACTGTCTACTGATATTGATAATATCATAATTGATAATGGTTAAGAAGGTGGTGCACCAAGTTGTGCTTCAGGATGTATTGGAGGCCATCTCACGCAAAAGTTCCCTTACCTTGTGGAAAGACCTGGGCCAACTTCCATCACCCTCCTCACTCTTTCCAATGGAACTGGCACCTCACCTACGCAAGGCAATGATTGTCAGATCTCAGCAGCCAGCTACTGTCTACTGACCGAGACCTACCCTCTCCAGAAACGCCTGTGTAAAATTGGCAAATCACAAATTTCAAAGTGCCCTCTCTGCGGCAAGGAAGAAGATGTTATCCACTTTGTCTCCTCCTGCAGCTCTCTCCAGCCCAAACGATCCAGCTTCATAAGAACTGCCAACCATCAAATCCCTGATTTAGACATACCCAGCAGCCTTGACAGAGACAATCCACAGGCCTTCACAATCCTCACCCTCCTCCCTAGACCGAAGTGTTCTGTCTCTAACAGTCGTCGTTAGCCTCATATTTTGGTAGGGTCGGCACTTCTCCTTTTTAGAGACAGAAGCGCCCTAATGCGATATGCATGCAATCTCATTGTCATGGGCACGACAATGAAAAACTACCTCAAATTAGCTTTTTTCCACCTTTATTCATGAATGTAAAAATATAATTACATACTACAGAGTAGAACTATACAATGTAGCTTACCGATTTTGTGTTTGATTCCTTTTAACTCTCCATTTTCAGGTAAATCCAGGGTCCTAACGTTAGGTCCTCTCGGTTGAAAATCTTGCAGCAGCCAACCTATATCTCTGTACATGTTCGCCTCCGCGCTTTTCGCAGGGAGATCAGCGAATTTGCGACTCGCATTTCAACCGGCCGTATTCAAACGTTCGACCACGTACGTACGTTTGGGCATATACGTACGAACGATGTTTTTGTTGTTGTTTCGTATTGGTCGCTCGTTAATACGGTTGAAATGCGAGTCGCAAATTCGCTGATCTCCCTGCGAAAAGCGCGGAGGCGAACATGTACAGAGATATAGGTTGGCTGCTGCAAGATTTTCAACCGAGAGGACCTAACATTAGGACCCTGGATTTACCTGAAAATGGAGAGTTAAAAGGAATCAAACACAAAATCGGTAAGCTACATTGTATAGTTCTACTCTGTAGTATGTAATTATATTTTTACATTCATGAATAAAGGTGGAAAAAAGCTAATTTGAGGTAGTTTTTCATTGTCGTGCCCATGACAATGAGATTGCATGCATATCGCATTAGGGCGCTTCTGTCTCTAAAAAGGAGAAGTGCCGACCCTACCAAAATATGAGGCTAACGACGACTGTTAGAGACAGAACACTTCGGTCTACCTCCTCCCAAACCCAGACCTCACCCACACAGCAGCTATCTCCCTAATGACCCTCGCCCTACGTTTCATTCTCCAAATCCATTTGACACGTGCCTCAATATGCCAGTGCCAACCACCTCTTGACAATACCGAATAAGCTTGACCAGACACACTTGCCATATTATACACAGGCAACCAGGCTGACTTGATCTCCGACAACCAACGGAGGAAGAACAAGAAGAAGAAGAAGAATGAGTGGGGCATGTATCGATCAAACGTTAGATCTACCCATCCTGTATTTAGTGTAAATAATAGTGCCATTCAGTGGCAATTGCTTTTGCATGCCAATGCAATGGCAATACCAATGGCATGCACGCAATAAATAACCTCGAGTCGAATTCTCTGCAGAGTAGATCGTGAATTCAGCCTAAAATGTCTAGAAAAAATAGGCCTAGGGGTTCTTAGTTTTTACGATAACCCTTATCATTCTGAAAAGCTTACCTTTCTTATTCTTTTTAGTGCCATTCTGAATTTGTATTGACTGCTGACGAGGAAAAAGTGATTTTGGTAAGTATGACTCCACTCCAACATGCAAGAAGATCGTTCATGCGCCGCGCCGTAACAATTACCTGGCTACAGGTATCGATGTATGTACAGCCTTTATATCTTCCCCGCTTTACTCGTTTAGCCTGCTTCATCATTTTAGCGTAGGCTTTAAGAGCCGGTAGTCAATGCCTTACTCGTGTCGCAATGCCGGAAACAACTGGCATAAAAGACTAGCAAAATTATTCATCATCGATCGTGATCTTTACCTCTATCGATATCATAAGCGCCAAACGCCGCGTCAGTGTGGCAACTTTTGCCAGGCCGCAGATCTCGTCCACCAGGACCAAATCCGCTAGAGGCGAGGCGGTTGTGGTACAACCGATAAAACAGACGCAATCGGCGAAAATCAAATTCTCCGTCTGTCGTTCGCCTATCGTATGTATAGTCCAACATTACAGTCTGCGTTCTTTCCCTCCCAATTTCATATTTTGTCACTGAAATCAGATCCAGCTAGGGAGGCGCCATCCCGGGCGCCATGGTCTCATATCGGATGCTATGGGCATAAGGCTGAGGCCCATCATAATTATCCCAACTAATACATTTTTGTGCAATATATATATATATATATATTGCCCAAAAATATCGTTATATCTATATATAAAATATAATGAGAAACCATTTATAAAGACAAGTGTAGAAGAGCGGTCAAAAGAAAGGCGCATATTTTCATAACTTCTTCATCTCTTTACAATAGGTTTTGGCCGCCTTGTATCATCCGCAGTGACATGAAAAATTAAATTTCATGAATATAAAATTTTATAATGCTTCTTTATTCCCCCCCCCCCCCTTCCCCGATGCTGGGTGAATTACAAAACATGTAATTTAATGTGCGTTTTATAGACTATCAATGATATAACATGATGTTTAAAAATTAGGGATGGAGTTTGGATGATATTGAATTAAATGGACAATGCTCTTCTAAATTTTTGAACGCATGCGACAAAATCTATGATAGTAGACATCAAAAGCCGCTCAGTGCTTGGCATACATAGAAAACTATATGGCTATATGTGTTGGCTCAGTAGGTAGAGCGTCCGCCCCACAATTGGGAGGTCGCGGGTTCGAACCCCGGCCACGTCATATGGGTCAATGGGGTCAATGTTTCATTGGGTCAATGTTTCACTTTCCATGTACTCCCACTTGCCATTTGGTATTCAATGGGGATCTCCAATGGGAATTCAATTGGATTTTCGTCTGGGATAGATCCCTGGATAACAAAAAGGAATTTTGATCTCCTTTAGACCAAGAAATAAGTTCTAGCCGCTGTCACCCATTGAACTAACGAGAATAAAATTGAATCTGAATACAAAGTTTACAAACGTTAAAGAAATGAATTGACAACGATAATTAGGCTTATCACAAATCACAATTAAGAATGAAACCTTAGGTAAACAAAAAAATACATCATTCCATGATAGTAACAATCTATCTACCCGAAAGATACGTCTGATTGTTTCACTATTGTAGTGTAGGCAATTACGGGTGGGGGAGGGGCGCACGTGCCCCCCCCCCCCCCCCATCGGCAGACACATAAAAGGAAAAGAAGAAAGGAAAAAAGAAAAAGGAGAAAAGAAAAGGAAAGGAAAGTGACAAGAAAGGGGGGAGAAAAAGGAAAATGGGAAATCTGCAAGCATTTAAGTAACTTAACCTTTATTCCAATGATAATTATTATTCTTATGAAAGGAATCGGTTTGCATCTTGTGTCCCAATCTGATATTCTTCCACTAAATATATAACCACATCCGGATTTCACTCCAAGAAATCGAGCGGCAAGTTTACCTAAACATAAATACACTTTCAGTATTAATGGCTTACTTTAATAGATAATACAAAAACTCCCATTTTTCGATCGCTAGCTCGCTACTCTCGCTCGTAAAAGATAGAAACAGATGATTTTGGGCACGGCAATCAGCTTTTTCAAAAGCGAGTTAGCAAAGTATCATAATATTTGGGGAGCGAGGTGGTTCACAAATTTACAAAAAACATCTGCTTACGAATCATATACATACATACATACATAATTTGTGTGTGCTGGGGGGGGGGGTGAGGGTCGCTGACTTTGCTCGCTCGTAAAAACAGAATGGTTTCGGTCACGTCGGTAATGTACCTAAATGAAGTCTAGTCAGCACACAGGTGATTGAATATATTATTTAGATATCTCATAGGCCTATAGTGTATTTCGATGACGAAATAACACAATGAAAAAGAGTATATTTTTCCTCGTTCGCTGCGCTTGCTCATTAAATAATTGTTTAATGGTTATGAAAGCAAAGGAATTGGGCAGGTGAGATGACCAAATAAATAATTTAGATATTTCTTATGCTCACAATGTAATTTACTGAAGGGGTTATCTGCTCCCATAAAAAAGAGTTTGTGTTTCCTCGCTCGCTTCGCTTGCTCGTAATATTTAGAAATAGGGTGGTTACGGACAGCAAACAATAGACCAGCGACGTGCCACAATAGAGTCACTGACAGCGAGGTAACCAGATTATAATTTAGATATCATATAGGCCTATAGAAGGCCAATAGTGTATTTTGATAACAAAATAACACTTCGCTCATTACAAATAAAGTTGTAAATTTAGGCTCGCTCGCTTCGCTCGCTCTCAAAATATGATAACGTAGTGATCTAGAAAGATGAGTCAATTCCCCCAAATTCAACGCCTCACATCCCTAAAGACACCTTGTTTCGAGATTACTGTTGCTATTGTTAACATGATAGAAATAACATTATACATACATGTATTACAAACACCACACACGCCCTCATCTTCACATGGCTTACTCCCGAGGACAGCTATTGTATCTCCATTGTTCTCCTGTCCTCGCAAGGCTGACGGCATATAAGGCTCACATCTATTGTTTATTTATATTCATTTATTTATTTTGTTTTATTTATTGTATACTGCAGGGTTGGCCTGTTCAGTTTAGTAAAACTGCTTTCCAAAGGTGCCCTGCAGTAAAAACAAACGTTATCATTCATCAATCGACATTCGACATTGTTCATCGTTTGACATTCGATGACTATTGTTTGACTTTACATCCAAGGAGCATTGTTCTCAGGAACTTTTTTTTGTTCACTGCCCTAGCTTAAATAGCTATACAAGAGCACACTAGGGTGTGTGTGTGGGGTGTGTGTGTGTTTATATTTTAAAGTACACCCAGTCATAGCCGTACCGACTTACATTTTTACTGAAAATTTTCACCCCCCCCCCCTCCAAAAAAAAAAAAAAAAAATCACTAGACTGTGCACTAGATACTTCAATTTAGATTCTCAATAATGCAAAAGTGCCGTCTTGAAAAGCTCGGTCGCTTCGCCCCCTTGCTTTGAGTTTCTTTGAAGATTTATGCATCTTGCCCCTCCTTCCCCCTTCTTCGTACTGCCCTGCGTCCAGCTATACTAGGAGAACACCCCCCCCCCCAAAGTATGAGGACGTGTCTACCCCACTGATCTCAAGCATGTCATATAGAAGTGTGCAGTCATGTCGAAATTGTGCTAAAAATCAAAATCCCTTTTCAGTTTGACCTTCTTTCTCTAATAAAAATCGGTCGTGCAAGAGACCTAAAATGCATTGAAACTTATAGCTTGGTCATTAAGGAAAACGACCGGGTTAATAATGCATGGGGAAAAAAATGATAGGGAAGTGCCCTAAAATAAACACAAAACAAAAAATAAGTTCCCCCTAAAACATATCCTTGTATTTTTCGATCAGGAACCTTTGACTGAAATCTGAATCATGTAGCTACACTTCTCAGCTATTTTTCTTAGAAAATTCAGGGCAAACCCTTCAGTCACGCTTCAGTGAACACGACATAAATGCAAAATTGTCATTTTTTGAAGTTCACAAGCCTCGTTCCATGACTTTGATGCAGTGACATCGAAACATACTTTAAGTTTTCTGCGTTTGAAGGCATGCAACATAAATTTTATTCGTTACCAAAGATGTCAAATGAGTTGTGCAAAAATTTCATGCTTGAGTGAGGAAGAGATGAAAATGGCAAAAACTGCAGTTTTGACATCGTTTGCGCGGAGAATTTGATCTAATGCGGAGGAATTCATGTTTTGGAAGGGTGTTTGCAACTTTTGCAAATGATACCTATTTACGGTTGAATGAACACATAATAAAAACAAAATATCACCATGTTGAAATTATCCAGTAATTATTGCCTTATTTTTGTGCACTAAAAATCTTATTGATAACATTTTTAGCATGACATGTTTATATGACCGGTGAACATTGTATCAATGATTTCACGGCATTTAATTGAAAGTTCACGCTTCAATGAGCACGTGGGACTGGAAAAGCTCTTCTTTCACCTATCGACCAAAAATTCAATTGCTTAATGTGGGTAACCATGATAAGTCTTCTTGGGGAAATCGTCTGATTTGACTTTTCGTCGAAATCCCGACCTCTTACGCGTAAAAAGGGATCTTTTTGAGCATGTTCGCGATTTCGAAAAAAAAACTTGTTTTCATGAGCTTGGACTCGAAATTGAAAAAAGGGTTGTTTTTGAGCTTGTAGACCTCTACTCGAAATTGAAAAAAAGGTGTGTTTTTTTCTGGTGCTTGTTTGCAAAATGTGTACTTGGAATGCGAAAAAAATGGTGTTTTTTAAAGGCCAATTTGCATCCGGTTTGTGCCAAATAGGGGTAAAAATGGCTGGAAAAATGTACTTGAAAAACCACGAAATAGGGGTCAAATTCTGGGTTGCCGAACGATCATGGTCAGGATGGTTACACCTTTGAATATAGAGTGTCAGCACCGGGGCTGATGTTTTTGACGCTGCTCTGGTGTTAATTCAACAATAACACTGCATGGTGTTGATTTGACACCGCTGGTGGTAATTTCAATGGTATAACACCGGCCCAGTGTAAATAGGAGACCACACCCTGTGGTGTATGGTGTAAATGTGTTCACAAATTTCTTCCAACTTTAAGTAGTTTAGCGGGGTCGAAGTTCTTGTTCTTCCTGTTGAAGTAAAAAATCAACAAGAAGAACAGGAACTATACCCCCTTAAAAAACGTTTTCGATTTTGAAGTGACACCCTTGGGTGTTAATGTAACACCATAAATGAACACCGGAAATTTAACTCCAGCTTGGTGTTGCATAACACCCCACTTTTTGCAGTGATGCAACCCCCACTGGCGTAGCCAGGAATTTTCAACAGGGGGGGGGGGCAAGGCGAGGGAGCGAAGCAACAAAGGGGGGTGGGGGAGGGTGTGGACCCCCTCCCACGGTAGGGAGATTTTTGAAAATTCCGCATGGAAATGGCATTTTCTGCACACTAAAATTCAGTATTAGGGGTAACTTATATGAGAGGTGGCATATTTACGTTTTACTTTCATTTCGCAGGGTATAGGGTAGGGTAAGTTAAGTTATGTGAAGTGAACTCGATGAAAGTTATTTATTTATTTATTTTTTTTTTTTTTTGCTCGCCGATCAACGGGGTGCCCCCCCCCCAGCTACGCCAGTGGCAACACCGATGTAACACCAGGAGCTCCTTTTATTGTGGAACCTTGCATCCAAAGAAGAATGATGTACATTAATGCATGAGCTACATTTTGCACCCGGGTGCAGTGTAATACCCTCAGGGGATTTGCAAATTTCCACCCCTTTGGGTGAAAAAATTTATGTACCCTTTAAAGCCAGAGCGAACTGGCGCCCTTGTATGAGATTTTATTTCGAAATAGCGCCATCTCAGTCCTGAACTGCTGATTCTGTCCCGTTTTTTCTCCCAGCATGCACCATTCTGATCAACGCGAACTTTATTTTTGAGACACATCTGCAAAAATGTATTCAGACTAAGGCAGTTCACTAGAAGCCAAGAAGGGCGTAATGTTTCTGTAAATACATCAGTTCAGAGCTATATAAGCGCAAGTTCACTGTGGCTTTAATATTCCACCTTTGAGGGTTCGTGCGAGAGCATTTCCGGGTACAAAGTGGTCAGTATAGAACACTCATTTTCAGGCCCCTAAGAATAGGTCGGCAAATAATATTGCATTACAATACGGACACATGATCTGAGTATAAATAGAACACAGGCCGTACAATATAAGAAAACACCGAAACTAAAGTCTAACTGAACTATACTCACTGAACTAGTTCAGTGACTATACTCATCCGTGAATCATAATACTCCAAAATAATGCTCATTTTCCTACAGGCCTACATATTTTATGATCAATAGCTTTTTTTAAAAATCTCTCAAAATTTTATTGTCCGAGAAAGGAAATTCTTTTTGCCCAATTGATCGTGGGCCCGGCAGCCACTGTATCCTTTTCAATTCTTGAACGCCAAAGAAGGTAGCAGCAACTCCCATCTTTTAACGTCTTTTGGTATGTAAGAATATAGGACGTCACTGACCGAAATCTAATTTTGACCAACAGAAACCTATTAAGACCCATTGGTACCAATTGAAACTAATTGAACACCATTTGAAATTCAATGGGTGTTCAGTTGGTTTCATTTGGGTTTTTTTTTTCTTGGGAATGGGTTTTCCATTATTCAAATTTTGTTTAGGCCTACTGAGTCTTTGGAATGCAGCTAAAATGAAATGAAAATAGTTTCCAAAAGTTTTTCCCTACTTGTAAAGATCGATTTGATTCCTCAATAAAATACAAAAATATAAAAAAGTTTTCACAAGCGTCGTAGCATTACAGGAAAGAACATCATCCCCTCCGGGACGCGAATTTTTTTTTCCTGAACCTTTGGGGCTTTACACATGAATATTCACAACTTGCGTCTTCGGAATAAGAGTACGCATGCGCGTGGACTTCAACGGTACTGTGTGGCTTGACTATGAGTGTCACGTCAGACGCGACGATCAGTGAGCGTGCATGAGATCTGAGAGCACGTATGCTGTCTTTAGCAGTGGCGGCACCAGGATTGTTAAAGTGGGGGGGGGGCAAATGGAGGGCAAAAGAAAATGTTGGGGGGGCAGGGGCAGTCAATTTTTTTTTTGCGTGTATGGACAAATCGAGCATGAAGCGCGAGTTTTAGTCGCCGACGTAAATGCACTTTGAAGAGTGAGGGGGGATAATTGAATTTTTGGACTATTTTTTTCCTCTTACACATATTCAATATCAATTTTGCGAGCGAGCGAACAAAAAATAGCCGCTTTTTTGGTTTTTAATCACATTTTTTAAGTAAATATTCTGAAATATGACAAGCGAGCGAGCCAAAAATGGCAACTTTTCTTGTTTTTAATCGTATTTTAGAAAAGAAATTTAAAAATATGACGAGCGAGCGAATCGAGCGAGCCAAAAATATCCACTTTTTTGGTTTTCAATCGAAGTTTTGAAGAACAGAAAATGGTATTTTAGAGCACTTCACAGCTTGAATATGATGCTTATGACAACATCTACTTATTTACAAATTACTGTATAATTTTTTTTCAGATCTCAAAATTTCTGGGGGGGGGGCAACTGGGGGGGCAAAGCTTCTGAGTGGGGGGGGCAAATGCCCCCCATGCCCCCCCCCCCCCTTGGTGCCGCCACTGGTCTTTAGGTTCTGTAACTCTCCGAGACTGAGCAAAGTAAGCCTGACGTGCTAAGGCCAAGGTGCAAACCAGTTCATTAGGTTTTATTGTTGGACCCATGAAAAGCTAAAAGTTAAACAAACAAACAAACAAACCGAAAGTTCTTTAAGCCTCATGTAACTTACACATAAAATGCAATTCGCATTGTGAGAAGGAGCTGTTGCCAAGTCCACGCGCATGCGTAGTCTTATTCCCAAGCCGCAACTCATGAATATTCATATAATATAGCCCCAAAGGTTCTGGAAAAAAAACTTTCGCCTCCGGACCCCCCCCCCCCCCCCCCCCCCCCAGTTTCACTCGTTAAGGTATGATGGGGGTCGGGTGTCCGGACACGCAACAAAAATGAAGCTGCCTTTTTTGTTTTTGGATTAAACTGTGCAGTGATTAGTGCTAATCATCATCAATATTTGTTCTCTATAAAATTGTCTAACATTTGTGCTAAAACATTTAAGAGATTTTGCTTGTAAACTTTTTCAAATGGCTGTTTAAAATCGACTGTCCGGATACACAACCTGTCCGGACACCCAACAACTGGGTATACCCGGGGGTATACTATTCAATGCAAAAAATAAAAAAATAAAAAATAAAAAATCTGGCGCTAATTTACGAGACATTGCTGATTTATTGGTTTTCTGCCGTGGTACGCAAGAGAGACGTTTTTAGGGACGTTTGGGTTTAGTATACTATAGGTCTATGGTCTGGACCTTTGGTCTGGACGGACGAGACCCGCGGCTGGGCGAAAGCGGCTACCACATGCAAACACGTACACTGGCGCAGCGTCCGCGCCTAAATTAGCTTGGCATGGCAGAGATAATAATGCTATGCATCGTGAAGCATGCAGCACCAAACTCCATGCTATCACTACGGTGGTGTGCAGCTGCGCCCATACAACTGCGCTATATCTGCGCGTGTACACTATAGGCATGGTACACGGTACGTACGCGTACGCGCGCGTACGACGTTGATGCAATCAAGGAAGCTCGGGATTTGTGTTTGCTGCCTAAATAGATTCTAAATAATTTGGTAGTTCTTCGCACTGTACAAGAAAAATATCGATTTATTACCGTTGTCCTAATTTCCACTAGATCCTGTAGTCCTCTTCTGATACGGTATGGCGTTAAAAAGAATAAATAAGGTAAGTTACTGAGCGACATTTTTTTGCCAGAGCAGAACTAACCACCATGCTAACGACGTAACAACGCCTAACCAACTAACCTACATGGCATTACAAATACTGGCATTACCATGCGAACTAGACTGCGGTACTTTTGTAACTCGTGTTATTGTTAAGCCTAATGTAAAGTCACTGAAAGTAAGCTGGCCCTTTGACTTTTTGCATTACTAACTGACGTAAGATGAAGATTCTGCAAGAATCTCCAGGATTAAAGAAGCAGCTAGCAGAGTACCCAAGATTGAGAAGAACGGAAGATCAGAACAGAAGAAGATGATTCTGGATTTATGGGACCTGTTTTGATGATGTCGGCGCACACACTAACTAATGTTACTAGATCTATACTGTTAAATGTTATGTGTTAGATATGGAAGTGTATCCTGTTAGTGATTACCGAACACTTTTCATTAATTCAGACAGTCATATCAAATAAATATTCACTGAATATTTTATCAAAAACTCACAATGAATAGATCTAGTTCAAAATCCTACAGGGAATAAAGACATGAAAGATGTAAAAAGTTTTTTAAAGACAAGTCGTCTTTGATCCGATATCACCTTCCGATTGCAGTGTTTGCACCCCTCTCTCCTTATTCAGCGTTTTGGTGACCTGAAAATGGAGTTGTATTACCGAACATTTTCCTAGGTCTATAGGAAAAAATTTGGACAATGTACCAAATTTACGATCAACTAGTGTGACCATTTTTTGTTTTTTGAGAAAACAACGATAGTACAAAAGTGTTTTTGCCTCATTTTGTCATCTTCTTTTTGAAATTACCTGTGGGAGAATGTTGCAGAGTTCTAAGCGTAGGAAATTGATTTTTGATGAGTAAATGCGCGCATTCGGTATTACAATGCTGTTCGATAATACAATCACTAACTATACAGTTTGCGGCTGCACCTAATCCACCTATGCCACTTACCATCCTTAGATTACATGAAGGATTACAAACTTCTCGACTTTTTTATACTTTTTTTTTCATTTCATGATAAAAAATGAGTTTAGAATCTTTGTTGATCATCATGGTCTACTTAGTAATTCATTTTCAGTGAGTCTAGCTTTTATTGACTTTAATTGTGTAGGATGGAGGTTGTGTGTCTGGACGCTTAAAAAAAAAAAAAAGAAGCCCTCTCTTTTGTCCTTGGATTCAACAGAAAACTATTAATTCAATTCAAGGTTTTTCAATTCAATTCAATTCAACGTTTATTGTAACATGTCATGGCAGCCAGTGGCTGAATTGTGACAGTTGTACAGTACAGCTTTTAAAAAACCACAAGCACAATATATATATATATATATATATATACAATTAGAATAATACTAAAATTCTTTAGGCCATGGTAAAAATACATGTAAATTTAGGTGACATTTAGTAAACATGTACTGTTACCCTGCCATTCAATGTTTTTTCTTTGCAAAAATCACAACAAACCACACTCAATTTATAAATAAATTATATCATAAAAGTAGACAAGCTACTATAACTATCATAATGAAGATAATTTTAAAAGGAATATTCAGAAAAAGTTAAGTAACAAGTTACATACAACAAATATTTTCACTTCATTCTCACCTGGATGGCAAGTTCACATTAAACTGTAAGATTTTAATTTGTTTCCTTCTTCGTGTAGGAATTTCGAGATTTGGAAAAGGAACCCCCAGCTAATTGCTCTGCAGGCCCAGTTGGTGATGATAGTAAGTACCTTTTGTTCTTTTTAAATCGACATGCTGACAGAAAACCATTGCTGAAATGATTTTGATTGTGTTACGCCCCTCAGAAAATAGTGCTATTAATTCCTGCACCTTCATCTTGGAATCCATAATTTCAACTAGAGCCTCTCAGTGCATGGTTCATTTGTTTAGTAACTATCGCCAGTCCCTCTGAAGAAGATATCAAATAATTATGTAAATCAACAAGTAGACACATTCTTTGTAAAATTTTGCGAGAATTACTTCAGTCTCAAACAAGAAGTTGTTTTTTTTTTTTGGGGGGGGGGGTTTTGGACTGGAGTTATGAAGATTGAAGTAAGGTGGCAAGCTATAAATGACCTCAAAGAATAGAAGTGTCTTATCCTTTGACACTGTATGCATTTTTGTGCAGAAATTATGCAGAAATGGTTGTAATGATTGTAGTATGATATAATTTAGTTTGTTGAATGAATGTTTTATTTCTTCTCTCTTTGCAGTGTATCATTGGCAAGCCACAATAATGGGTCCAGTAAGTATGCTTATATTTGACAAGAAAATAAATGATACTGATAAAGTTTCCATCATTTTTGTCTCGCCTACGTGGGAAGAGCAAGATAAAGGCATCGCTTTTCCGACAGTGGCAGCGGAGGCGGCTTCAACATTTTAAGAAATATTCTCTCTCCAAAAGTGTTGGTTCACTATCCATGAAACTTGTGCACAAGGCTTATCATGTGAGATAAATTTTAGGTCACGAAGTCGAAGTCAAAGGTCATTTGAGGTGAATTAAGGTAGATTATGTTGCAAAAACTTTACCCAAGGTTAAATTTTTGAATTTTTACCCTCATTTCCAAAGTATGTTTTTGAATTCCATGAAACTTGTTCACAAGGAATTATAAAGTACAAACATATCACAAATCATGTGGAACCGTCTTCATATCAGAGTCAAGACCAAAGGTCATTTTGGTGTTCAATTGATTTAAATTGTGTTTCTTAGTTTTTTTAATTAAGGTGAAAGAGAAGTCACATCTGGAGAACGGTTGTCACTGGTAGCATTCGTCGTGTGGCTGGCAGAAGGGCGTTAACACACCCGCACGGCAAAATTTTATACATCCCCTGGCTGGCAGAAGGGCAGTAACACGCGCGCACACCGTACCTTTCGTGTAGTGCACGCTTGAGCTTACGCTTTTTTTCCCAGCCTGGGGATGTATAAAATCGCGCACATGCTCATGCCCTTATGCCAGCCAGGCAAAGTATTGATCTTGGTGACAAAGAATGACTGAAATGTTGAGCCAGCTCCCTTTTAGAGACAGACATTGGACAGAGGAGATGAGGTCTGTTAATGATTGAGGAGTCGGTCTGTGACTCGGAATAAAATGCCCAGTGTCATTTTGCACAATCCTTAAGAACATCTCTGTAGTATTTACATGTTGACATAGGCCTTTATTCACAAAGCTGTACTAAGTTATAAACCATGATTTATATCTGTGACTTAACTATGGGTAGCCAAATGTGATAACTCTGTCTATGCCGTTATGTTCTTTATGTTTACTAGACTTCTGGTCTAATGCTCTAAATGGTCAAGAAAAACTATGTACTTATCATTCCAAGGTAGTTTTTAATAGTTTGGGTACCAAAAATGCTGATAAATCGAACATATACTATTAGAGATTTTTGTTACATTTAGCTACCCATAGTTAGACCACTCATTTAAACCATGGTTTAGCTTAATACACCTTTGTGAATACAGGCCATGATTTTTTATCAAAGTAGCCTTTTTGTTCAAGTCACATGTTGTTCCTTTGCATGCTCTGTCATGTGTAAAGTAATGGCATTAAGAAGATCAGGGGGGTGTTTCATAAAGCTGTTCGGAAGTTACAAACAACTGTACGAACGACTGGTGATACCTTCTTGGGTGCTAATCAGTTTCTCATTCATTTGCATGTAAGCACAAGAAGGTATCACCAGTCGTCCGTAAAGTCGTTCGTAACTTACGAACGGCTTTATGAAACACCCCCCAGGGGCCATAGTTCATAAAACTTGTTATCATTAACAAGTGGCAATAACTGTTGTAAGCTGAAATCCTTGCATCTGGTTGGCTGAGAGCAGATTTGTCATAGAAATGTGGCAGTTGTTAACGGGACCCAGTACAAATATACTGATCAAAAGCATTAGAAACTCTGTTCAGGGAAGTTAGCATAATATTGCTCAGGGCCCCGTTTCATAAAAAACTTGTTATCAGTAACAACTGCCACATTTCTATGACAAATTTGCTCTCAGCCAATCAGATGCAAGGATTTTAGTAGCTTAAACAGTTATTGCAACTTGTTATTGATAACAAGTTTTATGAAACGGGGGCCAGTCCTACATCTCTTGTTAACAAAGTCCTATCGATTCGATACCTCTGATATTCCAAAGAACCATCTGTCTTTTGCTCTTAGAGATTTAGATTTAATACGTAGGTGACGAAATTTGAGAATGATCCTGAGAGTACAGGTCTGACTCCATCTGACAAAACAGATACATTTGATCTAATTTTCTCCTTGTTTCTCCCTTTTTCTATGTTTGTCTTTGCAGGCTGAGACTCCATATCAGAGTGGTGTTTTTTTCCTCACAATTCACTTTCCAACAGATTATCCCTTCAAACCTCCGAAGGTAATAAGACTTCAGAATTTGAGTGTCCACAGTACACAGATTTTCAGAGTCCTTTGAATTGTAAAAGCCATTTCGTTGCTTCATAGGATTTTAGATAAGTTATTGGTTTTTTTCAAGAAAGGAAACTGATGTCTTATTTAATTTGTATGGTTAACAACATCTTTGTTTAGTATGGTGGCCCTGACAACAGATCATGTGTGACGTGAATTTCGCGGCTCGCTTTGCGTCCCAGTCACAAATTTCGCATCCCAGGTCATGAATTTTGCATCCGGGGTCCTGAACTTCGCATCACGGGTCATGAATTTTGCATCCCAGGTCATCAATTTCGCATCCCAGTTCCTGAACTTTGCATCACGGGTCGCGAATTTCGCAATTGGGACGCAGAGTTTGTCTCACGCGACTGGGACGCAAAGTTGGCTGCGAAATTCATGTCACACATGACCTGTTGTCGAGCGTACTTCAGGGCCACCATAGTTAAGTGTTGTAATAATAATCACACCACACATTCAATGAAAAGTCAGATGAATCATCAAACTCTCTGTAAATTATTTGCCAGTCTGCTAGAACTGCTCATTAAAAGTATATTATGTGTGGCAGTTTGCAGACAGGCAATGATTTAATTCAATTCAATTCAGTTCACTTTTATTTTCGTCCAAAATTTGCATGGAAATTCATTCTGGGATTTCACATACATGTATTACATAATGCGTATTAAAATCGTGAATAAAAAGACATCAAAAAGCGTGACATAGAAATTACAAATAATTATATTCATATTTGATGAAAAATTATATGAAATGTCACTCCTGTGTGACCCGAAGCCAACAGTATGAGAAGCCTGTGAATCGGGCCAATGTAAAGAAAATAATTGTAAACTGTTTTTCCTTTAATAACTGTTGAATCTATCGCAGTTCAGGTTGGGATGTCAATTGATTTTTAGGAAATACATGAAGAGTTTGAATGTAAAAACTGATTTGTCCCTTTTTGTAAAATTGAGATATTTGCAATTATAGATCAATACAAATGAAGAAAACAATAAGAAACTAATGCTACTTTTGACCATAACTTCAACAATATACCTTTATATGCAATGAGCAATATATCATTTGAAAAGTATTATTTCGTACTATTTGATGGTGACCTCATTTAAAATTTTTTTCAAAAATGGTGTTTGACAGGTTTTGCATATAGACCCTTCACATGCACCATCATTATAGAGTAACTCATGAGTATTCATGATTTCTGTATTTCACTCACTTAAAGGAGAAGGCAACCCAGACATCAGTGTACTTCCAGTGAATGAAGAAGAACAAGAAGAGTAAACAGTGAACGTTTGAGGAAAATCGGACAATCCGTTCAAGAGTTATGAACTTTGAAAGTTTAAGTAAATCCTTATTGTGGGGATCCTTGAATTGGCAACTTTGCCAGCATCTGTGATGTCATCGAGGACAACTCTCCATTCATTTTGTACACAGAATTTAACATTTTCTTTATTTTCAAGAAAATCAAAAGTTCTTTGGATTTATTGTTTGAGTATGACATGGCTGTATCAGTTCTGCAAGCATTTTGGGAAGAATTTTTGTTGATTCCTGACTTGAAATTTCATATAAATCAATTTTTTGGAAAAATTATGTACAAAATGAATTGATGACGATGACATCACAGATGCTGGCAAAGTTTCCAAATCAAGGATCCCCATAATAGGGATTTACCGAAACTTTCAAAATTCATAACTCTTGAACAGATTGTCCGATTTTGCTCAAACTTTCACTGTTTACTCTTCTTGGCCATCTTTATTCACTAAGAGCGCACTGATGCCTGGAACGCATTCTCCTCTAAGTTGGTGCAAGATGTATTTGGGTTGTCCATCTATCCCTTTATTGTTAATTGCACTTGAAAAGGCTAGCAAATATTTCTCATTATGCTACATCATGGTTAAACTCCACAGGTTGCTTTCACAACAAAAATCTACCATCCAAACATCAACAGCAATGGTAGCATCTGTCTAGACATCCTCAGATCGCAATGGTCACCAGCTCTCACAATTTCAAAAGGTAGGACTTTAAAGTTAAGATCTTTTCATGATAGAAATTTGAATCATATGTGTCTTCACGCTTTTCACCACGGTTTTCAATACGCGTGGTGGAAACATAGCATTCCGCGTGGTGGAAACATAGCATTCCGCAAGGAGGAAAACTTAGCGCATGGTACAGATAACCAAATGCGTGGCCTTGTTTTGGTTGGGTAACTTTTGTGCATCCAGGTACATGACAAGTAAATCTACGACTGATGAGCAATACAAAAAGTGCCATTGGCTGCACTTTCATGCTTGAAATTTACACATGGTGGTATTTCCCCTTCTAAATTTACCCTTGGTAGCAAAAGTGTTCTTTAAATTTACAGATAGTAGCCCCACCATGTGTAAAGGTCCTGGCGAGTGTCTTTTATCATAAAGCCTTTCTCCAATTTGCATAGAGCAAATCTGAACCGATACAAGCTATCGTTACTGATATCAGGGACATGGGTGTTGGGGCACTCATTCCACTTAAATTTTGTCTTATGGTGTCATCATAGTGTGTTCAATTGTCGCCTTTGCTTGTCTTGGTACATGATTATTTGCTTAACCAAATTGTCGGAAGTCAGAAGTCCTTCGATGAGAAGCAAAAAAAAAAGGTCCTCAGCTTCTTCAAGCGTTTATTTTACCTATAAAATTTGCTGACGAGCAAAAGAAAAAAAAGGTCCTCTTCTTTTTCAGGTGTGTATTTTACCTGAAAAATTCCCTTACAAGCAAGTAAGCAAGAAAAAAAATATATAGAAAAAGGAAGCTCCGTCAAGGGGGGGGGGGGGGGGGGTGGGGGGGGCACCACTGGCCGTGTGTATCAGAAATACTCTTTCCAACAAATATACTGATTTGTATGTCCCAAAATTAGAGTGATGACATCATTTTGTGCCATAACTTTCTTTTTGCGTGTCCTCTTTCAATTAAACTTTTCGCTGATCTGATTTGTTCTGTGTTATTTTTTATTTAAAAGCTACTTGACTTGAGGGTTTGGGTTTCCTTTAAAGGTGATAGCCCACATTTGCACAATATTGTTTCAGAATTTGAAGAGAAATACGGCAATTCCAATTGTAAATGACAGATATTTTATGTAAAACTATAATGTTATCAAATTTACAACAATATTCCAAAGAATAAGTGAAAGATGAATGGTTTCACTCTTAAAGCATCAGGAAGACGCCTTTACAAAACAAAGAAAATAAAGGAAAATTTGTGTTAAATATTTCCCTCTCAATCATAAACGGGAATGTACTGGGATCTAGAACTTTACGAGTGTTTTTCTGTGGCTTAAATCAATCTAAAGTAAAACTTTTGTGCAGATTGGGTGACACTTGCAAGTGTGTACTACCTTTAAAGAAGACCAAGCTGCAGCATTCTAAACTGCAGATCCAGTATGCGACCGTAGATTAAAAGTGATGATGCCTTCGTGTTTCTTCTTTCCAGTACTCTTATCAATTTGCTCGCTGCTTAGTGACCCCAATCCTGATGACCCACTTGTACCCGAAATCGCGAACCTCTATAAAAAGGACAGGCCAAAGTACGAAGTATACGCAAAGGAATGGACTAAGAAGTATGCTATGTGACCTCACTAGACGACATGTTACCTATTCCAACATTGAGGTAAGATGGAAAGTACTGTAAGTGTTGTTATTTTCGCGTGATCAAATTTTCGCGCTGAGCGACCCAAAAACATATTCGCTGGTTATTAAATTTGCACTGCACGATTACTCACTTGCAAAAGTGCAGGATTTGATTTGATATTTCAATACATATGAAATCATCCTAATATTTTCGCAAGTTCTAGAATTTGTGCTTGCCAAAAATAGCACAAAATCGTCAAAAATTAATGTACCACAAATATTTCTGCATGTACAATATTGTTCTTAAAGAGATTACTTGGATCAGTGATCCAGTATTTTCTGTGGTAACATTTTTTAAGGATAATTTTCTTCTGTTTTTTTCACTAAAACTGAAAATAGTGCGAGCTCTGTGATATACTATAAACGCTGTTATTTTCGCGTGATCAAATTTTCGCGCTGAGCAACCCCAAAACATATCTGCTGGTTCTTAAATTTGCGCTGCACAATTACTCCCGCCTTCCTTTTGTCATTTGATGGTAGTATTGTCGTTGTTGTTATTACAGTTTTTGTTGTTGTTTGTGTTCTTGTGTTCTTTTGTTATTAATTCATGATTTCTACTCCTGCTATTGCCTCCCTGTACATGTCCGTGACTCCCCAACACTTCCCACCTTCAAGAATAGATTAAAAACCTACCTTTTCCCCCAGTGATTTTGTAGATTTTGTTAATATGTATAATATAGGTTGTAGTTTGTTCCCCCTCCCCTCCCCAGTAGTTAATTTTACTTTTATACTCTTATTAAATCATAACTTAATGTTTGCATTGTATTTCCATATATGTATCTTTCCTTTTTATGTTTGTATATGAGTTGATTGTATTATGTAAGCGCTTCGAATTAACCCAGAGGTCCACATTTTGTGGTTTTGGCCTAATATCTTTGATGCAAAGCCCTAAAAGTCATACCAAATACATGAGCAGAAAGAGCAAAAAATTCTACACAAACTGTGCCCATTTTGGTTGCGTCAGTATTCATTGTTTGATGCTGAAAAATTTTTAAAGGAAAATAAGCATTAAAATCCTTAAATTGGCAATGTGATAGAAAGTTTAAAATCACTGTTTTCCCCTGCAAATTGGCAACTTTTTGACTTATCATAATTTCTGTCAATTTATATTCATTTCAGATACATGACGTTTTATAAGAAAAATGTAGCAACAAAATAAAAATGTTGGTGTTGCCAATTCGAAGAATAAAAGCTGATCAAATTAGGCTTTAAATAATTCCTGTCACGAATGGGTTAAGCGCTATACAAATGTTATCTATTATTTATTATTATTACTATAATTTCATCTTTTTTACACAGGAGAGGAGAATCAGAAGCAATATACTGAGTATTGGTGAGAGATGTGTCCTGCTATTATAACTGTGCAGCAGCCCCGTAATTCAACTCAGAAGCAGTCCGAGGGACATCTCTCCTCAGCAGAGAAGACTTCATTGCTCTTTGTAGAATCTCACTCTCCCGCCTTCCACATTCATTCACATTGCTCTTTGAAATTGCTTTTATGGACTGCATTTTTTTCTTTGTAACAAAAGTAAATAAGAGTGGAAAGAAGATAGAATATTGCAAGAACAATGAATTAAGAGACAGTTTTTTCTTTGGTATAGATTTGATTAAAATTTGTGAACGAAAATATTCCTATGATTAACCACTAAAACCTTCTGTTCGACCATTCTAATTGTTGAATCCGATATGCACTTCCTCAAAACTTTGATGTACATATATATGTATATATATTCATAGTTTTTATGATTGATTTTAGCCGATCTGTATAGTCAAACTTCTAAACAATCAAGCGTAGACGTTAACCAGCTTCTGTGAATTATGGGGTCATCATGAAACCTGGACCAAACACTTTAAATTGATAGGTGTTCATAAAGCCTGCAAAGTCTAATATACAGTGGATTCCAAATCTAGGAATATATGCTAAGCCCTATAATATAGTGTACTATAGCCTGTGCTGTTGTTTGAATAAACTCTATTGTAGTTGTAGACAGCAATCACAATGGTGTTCCCCAAAACATGTAAAAGTTGCCTTATAATAAAGAAACTAGGGGTAGATTCTTTCAAATCTTAAACTAATGAAACTTGGTCAATATGCAGTGTGTATGAAAATAAAGATGATCCACATTCAGAGAGTTCATGTTCCAAGGTTATTTAGTTTTTTTCAGCATAGATTATGAGTAAAGAGGAACTCTTCACCTCCCCATTGATACCGTACTTGCATTACTGATGTCAGGCATGATCAAATACATTGTGATTGAAGATGCAAATTTCAGTTTTTGAAACCTTGTCATTGAATGAAAGCCTGAAATGAATCATTGCAATGGTGCCATACATGAGTATTTTTCCACGGAATATGTGAGGCATTTTTGCCATCTTTGGTAAGTGAATTTTAGTCTGTTGCCTATTGATTACTTCACTGTTCATGTAAGCCATTTTAAGGGTCTGGGAATAATTGGTTGTTACTGATGTTTTACTTAAAACTTGGGAATGTACAGTGCATCTTCCTAGTTAAGCACTTTACCAGACAGGAAATTTGCAGTGAATTTTCAGAGGCTTTCAGGGGAGGGTCTCTTAGAGAGTCTCCTGCAGCCAAAACCATGTAGGTCAGTATTGGGGAAATGTCAAGAGCATGCATAGCACTAGTGTTATTTGCTGCTGGGGAACTTCTAGCACAGGGCACACTGCAAAGGTGAGGAGTTCCTCTTAATATGTTTGCTACATATGAAATCTTCAGAAGTAAATAACTTTGGAATATGTTAACCCTCTGAATGAAGATTACTTTTATTTTAAACACCTTCAGATAGACAATTGGTTAGTATGTAGATCACTTCAAAATTTTCTATGAATGACATAGGGCTTATCTATATAGGTACTCGAAAAGGAATTTCAAAATTGCTTATTGCTTATTCCTATATTCAGAAATGACATTATTGCTTTTCATATAGATAGACAAACATATATGTATATCATTTTTTCACATCATTCGTACATGCAGTCAATTAAAAGAGAAATGCAGTTTAGTTGAACCTCGTAAAGAACAGTGGTATTATAAACTCATTATAACAAGGCAATTTGGCCAGTCTCTCTTTGTAATTCTTTTATTCTAGCCCTGGTGTATCAGTGTTTCATTAGAAGTTCATGACAAGGTAATTTGCTTGGTCCCAAGGATTTTTTCATGACAATGTTCCACCATACAAACAAAGTATTTAGGACATATCGAGTAGGATACATTCATGAATTAGGTAGTGTCTTTGCAAAGCAGAAGACATGTCCAGAATGCAAATAACCATATATATTTCGCATTCTGGACGTGTCTTTTCATGTCCTTATATTTTCCTTAGCTACCCTAATTCTTACGCTCCTCTGAATAACGGAATTTTAACGTGAAGACAAAGATTGCAGTTTTGTGCAGACGGCACCAAGTGTAAAATGGTGTTCACTTGTCCTGAACAACAGGTTTTTTTTATGTAAAACTTCAAATTGAAAATAATGGCATAGACTGATTTTTTTTTGGGGGGGGGGGGGGGTAAGTGCCCAAAGTGCCTAAATTTTATGTTTTAGGGGCCTACCGTGGTTTTCATATATTTACAAATTGTTTTAAAATATGTAAAACCACAGAGGGCCCCTAAAACATGAATTTTGGGCACTTATGGCAATAAGTATTAAAAAAAAAATCAAGTGGTGCCTTTGCTTTCATGTAAAAGTTTACATAAAAACTGCATTTAAATTAAAAAACGTTAACACTATTTTCCACTTGAAACTATCTGCCTGTGGTACCAAGTATCGGGTTCTGATGAAGAGATTACTGTAGGATTATTATGTACATGTAGTACTTAAGAGTTGGTGTTTACTGTGACGTTTCTTGAATCATCAAAATAAGGAATTGACTACATCTTGCTGTAAGTCAATGCACTGCTCACAAATAGATTTGTATATGTGATAAACATGTCTTTTAAGTTCTGCTCAATTTTTTTTTTTGCTATTGTCATAACACAAATTTCAGATATAAGAAAAACAGATCATATTTTAAGGGGGTAGTATACTAGAGATTGCAGTCACTGTCCCTCTTCTTTAAATTTCCCTAAATATTTGTTGATTTACAAGAATTTTTGAAAGATGTGTGTCCTTTCTCTGTGCTTTGTGCTAGTCAAAATTTTTATTGCAGAGATCTTGTGTTAGAAGGCCTCTAAAAAAAGTCATACCCTTAAAATTGGCCTGAATAGGGTAAAAAAAAAAAAAAAACGGTGTGAAATGAAAATTTGAGATGATGCCTCTTTCACTCAATGATTGACTTGATACCTAAGCAACCAAAATCGGTTTTCAAAAAACCAGGGGGCCGGGGGGATAAGGAAAAGCAGTGGAAGGCTGTGAATAGGGGCCAAATTATGGCTAGACTCTCCGGGGATAGAAAACTACATGTGTACAACCGAGCACTTGAAAAAGGTAGTTGTGAGTACATTTACGCGATTGTTCTTTTCATTTCATCTTTGAGTTACATGTATAATCATCAACCTATTGACAATTTTTTCTTCTTTTTTTTTTTTTTTTTTTGGGGGGGGGTATTTTATTTTGCGTAATGTATATGTATAGTTTATTAAACTGGTTAATTTTTTTTTTTTAGATTTGTGTAGTACTAAGGATACCCCCAAAAGAATCGAGGGTAAAAATGTTCATTGTTATCTAAAGTAAGAAAAGGAGTGTTATGCAAAATTGTGTGGGTTTCTGACTGATCCCCTCCCCCCCCCCCCCCCCTCCAAGAAAAAATCCAATTACTATTTGAATCACTTAAGTAGATGGCTACAGCTGAGTGTCGTGGAATAGAGGGCCCAGGGGGGGGGGGGAGGGATCAGGATGGACAGGGAATTGAAGATGATCACTTGCAGTGGGTAGTGTAGAAGGCTAAAACTGAGCATCATAGGATCGGGTCGTGATCACAACTGTGTGAAATGTCTGTTGAATTCCAATGTAGAGGACAATCTCACTTGTTGATTTTAGAATGTGGTGGATTTTTCTTGGTGATGATTTTTTTTTTTTTTCACTACTGTGGATACCTGAAATAAAAGGGAAAGAAAAAATTACATTTGCAAAGTATCAAAAAAGAGTGTTATGCCAATTCATATTGGTCAGGAAAAACTGTTCAACCTAAAAGTAGAAATGTGACTAAAATATTAATTATGTAATGAATATTGTAAAAACAAATTATTGCAGATCATGGCTTGGTTATTTGGGAAGGCTGGATGATTGCCTGTTTCTTTCAAAGCTCTGTGTACAAGTCGCTTGCTTGGATGTTTGTATAAGAATAACCAACACATTCAGAATTACAAGAGTGACATATTTCTCTTAAAGCCTGGTTGAGGTTGAAATTCATTGACACGAGGGGATGAAAAGGGGTTATCCAATGTATTTCTGTAGAACTGAAACTTTTGTCATTAATTGTATCAAAAATGACTATGTCAGGATAAGGTATGTTATTCATGTTAGAAAAATCTTCATCCTCTTTCATCTAATACCAAATAGGTTATTGTCATGCATGAATGAATATTAATGTGTTTGAATGAGTAATGTCAAAGGTAGTGTGGAGAAGTAATTTATAATGGAATTTTGTTAGTACAGTGTCAAAAGGTAAACATTTAATTTAAAAAGAGAGAGCACAGATAAATTATCTTTTGTAGTGTTTAAATTCATTGAATAATATGCCTGTAATTTTTAAGTATAATGAGAATATGTGCTACCAGGCCAAATGCAATTGAAAGAGTAAAATGATATCGAAGCCGATGGCGAATGTTGGTGGTGATTAATACAGGTACTTCTAGCACTCCTGCACATAATTATTTTGACATTGCTGGTTTAAATATCATAGTTCAATGAACCCCTGAGTAATGAATTAGTTGTCTTTTTAGTGATATACCTGCATAATTATAAATCTTGTTATATTTATCTGATGAGTTACTATTTGATGAGATGTTGCAGGGAAAAGCTGCCATTCATTCTTAAGAAACGCTCATTTTGTTTGTGGACATGCATTATAAAATCGAGGGCACTTGTATTTGCAATTTCATGCCCGGTTTCCCGAGTGCAAGGCCTCTTGATGCATGTAGGTTTGCCTACCACATCGGGGGTGTTTCACAAAGAGTTAAGTTGGACTTAGGGTTGTGCGTAAGCGCCATTGCTCATCCGATATTTAACATGCAGTCTCATTGATAGACTTCCTAACAGTGCGTCCCCTGATAATGATTTGACTAATGCGGTGATGCGTAATATACAGCACGCAACTAGGAATTCAAGTGCGACTTAAAGTCCAACTTCACTCTTTGTGAAACACCCGCCAGATGTGTGCAGCTAAGACAACAATGGGTGCCCGCAGCTAAGCATAAATGTACAGGATGATGCGTCTTTTGCAAATGTAAATTTTACATGGTTCACATACATAAATTAGTTTCCATGGCTTTTTTTCAGTCAACATGAACAAAATTAATACTCTAATGTATATGGTCTTTTAAGTGCTTAGAGAAATTGTGTGAAGCACAATATGAGTTCATGGTGATGTTTTTACTATTATTACCATATATGTCATCCTAATTGTAGATCCGTTTCCTTTAAGAATTTTGATAAAGTTTGTAAGTGGTGATTTACATGTAATTCTTACTTTTGTGTGCAGCTTAACGACAAAGCCATGTCATAATGAACAGGCAGGCATTCACTGTCTAAAATATTAAAAACGTTTAAATATGGGATAAATTGCATAGCCTATATTTAAATCAGTTTACCTGTATATACTGTAATTTGGTTCCTCTTTATTTGTCAAAGTTATGTAAGTTGTGGTAATTGGTCGAGATACGAAAGAAATTTACTCTTTTATTTGTTTCAATAGTGAAATGAGGAATGTCAGCTTTAAGTTACCTATTCTTTTACATTTTAGGGGCTGTGATGCAAAGTTGATTAAAATTGTTACGAAAAGCAACATGATTAGAAAATAACAGGGGAATTAAAATAAAAATTTCAAGATTACTTTGGGCTGTTGTCTGCATTGTATTGTCTTACAGAATAATGATGTGTTTGTGATATCAAGTCTTTATTTCGAATAAAAGATCTTGTTGACATATAAACCTGGTCCATGGTCCTTTTCCGGACTTGTAGAGGGTCAAAATGCATTGCATGCCATACATGAAACACAAAGGCAAATATTGCGATACAATAAACAATTCAGAATTATAATACTTGGAAGTTTTGCCCCAGGAACTTCAGTTATGTATTCTAGCATTTATATGTTAACTTTTAGAATTTTTAGAAACTCATATTACATAAAGCAGAGAGTTTGTTGAAAAAATATCAGAGGGAAAAAATCTAAAGATTAAAATGTCAGAGGTGAAAATGTCAAAGGTAAAAAGGCAGATTTAAAATGCCAAATGTAAAAATGTCAGAGGTTAAAATGCCAAAAGTAAAAACGTCAAATTTAAAAATGCCAAAGGTAAAACTGTCAAAGGTAAAATGATAGGCAAAAATGTCACAGGTTAAAAATATCAGAGGTGCATGGTAAAACCATTTTGTGAAAGAGGAGAATATTTTCTTCATTCATGAATTATTTCTATGCTAGGCTGCAATGTAAGTAATTGGAGTTGGGGTTTTGTAAGTAACTGTGGAGATGTTTAGGTTGCAAACAAAACTATGTTTCCCCAGACATTGTTTTGTTTTATTTTATCATGAAATTGGTGCTCTATAAACCTACCAGCTGAAATGATTCTCGGCCAGACATGGGTAACGGCTTGGTATACCGCATGGCTAATGTACATGATATACATGTAGGGCAGTTTATTCCAGGAACAAAGATGCGGTTTTTTAGTCTTACCAGCCTCTGAAGAAATAAGAATGATAATGATTTAAAGAAAAAAAATATATATCCAGACACTTTCTTTTTATAAAACTCAACTCCAATTACTAACTTTGCATTCAAGCTCATATAGGCATTATTGTTGAATAGAGAAACATGGTCCTTTTATGAATATAGTTATTTACCCCTGGCATTTCTTCCTCTGACATTTTTACCTCTAGCATTTACCAATTGGATTTTTTAAAAAAAATCTCTGACAGATTTGTTATGGCATCTATTTCTATGGCATCTTTATCTGTGGCATTTTTACCCCCAGCATTTTTCAACTCTGTTCTCCTTGCATCTTTACTTCTAACAGTTTTACCTCTGGCATTTTTACCTCTGACATTTTCACCTCTGGCATCTTTACCTTAAGTATTTTTTTTTAACCTCTAACATTTTCACCTCTGGCGTCTTTACTTCTGATAGTTTTACATCTATATAGCATTTTTACCTCTGAGATATTTACCTCCTGATATTCTTACCTCTGGCTTCTGGGGGTGTTTCATAAAGCTGTTCGTAAGTTACGCACGACTTTACGCACGACTGGAACATGTTCTTGGGTGCTAATCATTACATAGCACAAGAACATATCACCAGTCGTGCGCAAAGTCGTACGTAACTTACGAACAGCTTTATGAAACACTCCCCTGGTGCCATTAATGCCCCCAATAATGATAATGATATGACATGAAATCTTTCATATATTTGGAATTCAAAATATAATTTTGAAGAAAAATATATGTTTCACCAAAATGAGAAAGAAAAAAAAAAGATAAAATTTTAAAAGATGCGCTAGCCCGGCCCATAACTATAAATTGTAACTTACAATTCGGCTAATTTACAAATAGCCTTATTATAAATGCCGCTACAAGTAAAACAAAATAGCATAAGGCTGTATTACTGTGTATTATCATTTTAGATCACTAGAAAAGCTCATCCAATGTTTTGGAGGGAGATATTGAAATACTGCTTAAAATTGTTTGAAATGCAAATTTCTATATCGCTATAGGCTACAGTTCTTTTCATAATTTTTTCCTGATTACATATGCAGTAGTAACAAAATATCTACTCTCAGTTGCTTTGCTCCCTCTCTTGTAAAGTTACTGGCTGAGATGGGTGGATGGGAGGGCATTTTCATTGTTTGCCCCAAGTGCAAATAATCCCTAGATATGCCACTGCCCTCTTGAGCTATGAGAAGTGCCTTCATAGAGGTCGGAGCGGCTGTCCCATTTCAAATGATCTGCCCCTTTTCATTCATAACCCAAATGTCCTTTTGCAACCATCGTAGAAGGAGTTTAAAGCACATTAAAATGAAACCCATGTTTGTCTTAATTGTGTATTTTCCGCTTTATTTCTTCTGGAAAATCATACACAAAGTGGAAATTTGCATCCGTAATGTACTAAAAATAATTCTACATCGGTACCCCCCCCCCCCCCCTGCGGTACCCAACTACCATGCACGCGCGCACGGTACATCCATTGACTCTATACCATTAAATTACTTCGTTAATTGTACAGTGGGTACTATATAAGGATTTTTTTTTACAAAGGAGTTGAGCAAAGATGAAAGAAAAGGGGATCGAGGTGTCGTATAGTCAAGTGATTTAAGGCGCTTGATGGAGACGTGAGAATCCGAATCTGGGTTCGATCCCCGGTACGGTACTTATGCACTTGAGCAAGGCATTGTTCTCTATTGCATTGCTCTTTCATATACACTTCATGATGCTATTGTAGGCATATTTATACAAATGTGTGCATGTAACTGTTAAAAAAAAAGAAAAAGATGAAATGGGGCTGTTGGTATGTAATCATTAACAAATTAAATATACGAATGTGGGAAGTAGACATCAATATGGGTTTGCATTGCAGATTTCAATAATTGTGTCAACTCACTCGTCTTTTTTGATTGAAAGAGTGTATGATTGATTGGTTGTTGTGGCTCTGATAGACTGACTGAGTCACTGACTGCTTGATCTTTCAGCATGACTATGAATGGTGATATTCTTGTTCCGACATTCAAAGTATGCCAACTTCATAGTCAAAACTTAGCACAAAAAAAAGAAAAGAAAAAACAACAACAAGAACTATATTTAAGAACAGTGAATCAAGTATTCAATTGACGATTGAAGAGCTTGTTTGCAAAAGGGTTTAGATCACTTCTGATGAAAATTGAGTTCTTGATATCAGAACGTTGTTCAACTGCTCAGTCTTTTGAATAAAAGTATTAAGCTAAATTTCAGAGCACTCATGAAAAAAATGCACTTTCTAATTTCACTTTTCAATAGATGCCTGTACAAGATATGGCAAAGAAATGCGTTTTTCTCTGTAATTACAAATTGGATCTAACCCCTTTTGCAAACAAACTCTTCAATTAATGCTTCCTCAGACATTACTTGTTAATGAGATATGTCAGAACACATAATGCACAGCAAAGGATATTCCTCAGAAAAGTTACTTTTGCTCACTCAAGCGTGAAATATTTCAAGAGTTTCAGTGTCATGATAGAAGAGACCCTGGGCTAGCCACAGGTGTGAAAATTCCCTGAAAACATTTTGACATGATATTTAGATGGTGAGGCCAAATAGGCCAAATTTCACTTTTGTTAAAACTCTGCTCCCTTACTGTACATATTGTCAATGGGGGAGGAAACAAAACGTGAAATGTGGCCTATTTTCATTAATGATTATTGTTCATTCTAATGTGAGTTTTTTCATGAAAGTTGGCTTATATCTTCCTGAGGTCACTAACAAACAGGATCTTACGCCAAATTAAGTATCCGGTGCAGCACGGAGCAGGGACAAAGTGCTAAATTTTCTTCTCATTTTCATGATTTTCTTGTCTCTTTAGCTCACTGAAGCGTAAGAGATCAGGATTTCGATGAAAATCAAATCAGATGAACTCCCCATAAAGACTTATGATGGTTACCCAAATTAAGCAATTGAGTTTTGGTCCATAAGTGAAAAATGAAGTTTTCCAGTCCCACGTGCTCACTGAAGCGTGAACTTTCCATGAAAATGCCACGGCATCATTGATACATGTACACCGGTCATATAAACATGCTAAAAATGTTATCAATATGATTTTTAGTGCACAAAAATAAAGCAATAATTACTTGAAAATTTTAATACGGTGATATTTTGTTTTTATTACGTGTTCATTCAACCGTGAATTAATAGGTATCAATTGCAAAAGTTGCAAACACCAGTCCAAAACACGAATTGCTTTGTATTAGATCAAATTTACCGCGCGAAAGATGTCAAAACTGCAGTTTTTGCAATTTTCACCTTGTGCTCACTCAAGCGTGAAATTTGGCCCTCAGGTCATTTGGTATGTTGGGAAGCACATGAAATTCATGGTGCATGCCTTCAAACGCTGAAAACTTGAAATGTGTTCCGATATCCTTGACTCAAAGTCATGATATGATGCTTGTGAATTTTAAAAAGTGACATTTTTCCTTTAGTGCCTGCTCACTCACGCATGACTTGACGGATCAATCTCATTTTCTCATAGAAGTTGGTAAATTAGTGTAGGAACATTCATGCCAATTCATTTTGCTCAAAACCTCTTCGCTGAAAAGCTACATCATTTTATTTAGGGGTGAAGTTACTTTTTTTGTTGTGTTTATTTCTGTGCTTTGATCACATATGTTTCCCTTTTCGTTCGGACCTTTCGGCGATACCGTACCCTGGTAGGTCGCTGAACTTTTGGTCGGCAAAGATAGATTCAAGGAGCGGCTATGTACGGATGTACAGTGTGTAGTGCAGTGTACTGTACGTGCGGTTTATACACAACAGTACCCTTTCTTTCAGAACACGAAGAACGAGTAACTTGGACTAAACTTAAGTCTTTTTGACTTGATTCCTGGCGAGATGAAAGCATTTTCTCCTGAAAAGGAATATTAATTAGCGAGTTTTGTCTGCATAGGTATGAAATTATTTTGAATTTTCGTCACTAAAGCAGTATCATAATCTCTAACTAGATCTAGATCTAGATCTAGTAAGACTCTCAGTCATGTCAGTTAGGGTCTAACGTTGGGTCTAGTATTGCTTTTTGATTTTCACGTTCACTTCACTTTTCTTCGATTCTTTTTCTTCTCCATTTTTGTTGATGTTGTATTAAATCTTTTTCCTCTCTGTTTTACTCTTTTGGATGTTTTGTTGTTGTTGAGATATGTACTCGATGTATGGTATTATTGTTTTTCATGAAGATGTGGAAAATAAACTTTCAACTTCGTAATCATGGTAATTTAAAGGTAGATCTAACTCGTACCTTTTGCCAAAATCGACGAAAATCCATACAACCTATCATGAGTTTAGGATATGCCCTTCTGATACTGTTCATTTGATCTTACGGTCATACATTGCTTGAGTAATTAATGTAAAATGAAAATCTGGCTACCAACCTTGAATAATTAAAGCAAGTCAGATCAGCTCACCGTCAGCGTAGCCAGCTGCATCTAGCTCAGCCGCGCGTAGCTCACGGCCACGACACGTACCGTACATGTACATAATTATAGTGGTGCTTTAACGTGAATCCTTTCGTTGTGCGCTATATCGAATCTTCAGGTCTTCTTTTTGTGGTACGAAAAAAGAAAGCTCTGATGAATTATCGAAGATGATTTCCTTAAAACCGAATTTCACGCTTTGTCAGTATTGCAGGGATAGGTTGTAATTTGTATAGCCTTTCTCTCCCAAATGATGACAGAGTCAGGGAACTTTCAGAATTGGGGATGCAAAACCTGGGGAGGGCACTCAGTATATATTATAATGCATGGTGGGTATGTGCCGCAGAGAAGACCCCCATTTTTACACTCAAATTTCCGTTCCAAAGCATAGCATTTTTACCTTATTGAGAAAAAGAACAAAGAAAACCGTTCCAAAGCATAGCATTTTTATCTTATTGAGAAAAAGAACAAAGAATACTTTTCCAAAGAATCCAAAGCATAACATTTTCTTCTTTTCGAGGAAAAGAAGAAAGAAATCCGTCCCAAAGCTCCGCATGTTTTTTGTTTCGACATTCTGGCCGCATTGATCCGTTACAATGAACTGCATTTTTGGTGAAAAGCGGCCGCAGAGCGCTGTCCGACCATCGCCGTTTCATAGGGATACATACGCATTCACACGCAGGCGAACCATTCTGGAGACCCCCGTTTTCACGAACATCTGTAATTCCGAAGCCCCTGTTTTTGTCTCGCCCGCGGCACATACCTACCTCTTTTGGGGTCGAGTGCCATGACCCGCGGGGACATATCCCCCCGGGTCATGACATAAATAGAGTTGTCACTACGATCTACACTAATCTTTGCTTCAACTTTCAAATGTTTACTACCCAAGTGTTTCTTTATACATGTAATATTGTTTGTTTGTTTGTTTGTTTTTAGGATGGATTTGCCAGAGGCCATTGAGATGGAGGATATGGAGATCCCACCTCCGGATGCCCCACCTTACACTAACACTCTCCATACACAGAAGGCATTTGAAGTACTCAATGTCTTCAGAAAGTGAGTATATACAAATGAATGCATCTAATGTCCTAACTGACACCAACACTCTCCATACACATATTAAAGACGTTTGAGATAATCAGTGTCTTCAGAAAGTGAGTATACATGTAGAAAAATCTGATGCCCCACCTTACACTAACACTCTCCATACACAGAAGGCATTTGAAGTACTCAATGTCTTCAGAAAGTGAGTATACACAAATGAATGCATCTAATGTCCTAACTGACACCAACACTCTCCATACACATATTAAAGGCATTTGAGATAATCAGTGTCTTCAGAAAGTGAGTATACATACACAAAAATGAATGCATGTGATGCCCCACCTAATACACTATTAAACACTGTAGTACTCGATGTCTTCAAAAAGTGAGTATACAAAAATGAATGCATCTGATGCCCCACCTTACTCTAACACTCTATACACAGAAGGCATTTGAAGTGTTCAATGTCTTCAGAAAGTGAGTATACATGTACAAAAATGAATGCATCTGATGCCCCAACCTTACACTAACACTTTCCGTCCACAGAAGGCATGTGAAGTGCTCAATGTCTTCAGAAAGTGAGTATACATGTACAAAAAATGAATGCATCTGATGCCCCACCGAGCACTTACACTCTCCATGTACATGTATACACAGAAGGCATTTGAAGTACTGTCTTCAGAAAGTGAGTATACGTACAAAAATGAATGCATCTGATGCCCCACCTTACACTAACACTCTCCATGCACAGAAGGCATTTGAAGTACTCATGTCTTCAAAAAGTGAGTATACACAAATGAATGCATCTAATGTCCTAACTGACACCAACACTCTCCATACACATATTAAAGGCGTTTGAGATAATCAGTGTCTTCAGAAAGTGAGTATACATACACAAAAATGAATGCATGTGATGTCCCACCTTCCATTAACACTCTCCATACACAGAAGGTCTTCAGCAAGCAGGTGCAAGTAACTACCATTGTATTAAATCGCTTCATGTGAAGAGATATAGGGAATACATATCTGAAGATTGCTGGACCCAAGAAACTCAGGAGAATGGTATAGGTGGTTGTTTTAGCATAATGTTTTTAATCTAGGGTCACATTAGGTGACTACTTGTGAATTGTGGCCAGAAAGGGGGGGGGGGGGATGGGGGATGTACCTTCCCCCAATGCCTCAGGTAGGGGGATAGCCTGTATTATCATCCCTTCATTGATTTACAATCAAACAATGACATGATGATATAATGATAAATGAATGATTGATGATGATTCATTTAATTACCAGTGACATCAGCATTATTTTTCTTTATTTTTATTTTCATGTTTCATTTTTATGTAATGAAAAATATAAATGCAATTAATCTGATTATTATTATTTCTTCCTTTATTCCATTTGCACTGTGTGACAGACAACATGTTTTATGTGACGTGGTCCTTGAAGCCGAGGGTGTAGAAATCCCAGCCCACCGCATCGTGCTAGCCTCCTGCAGCCAGTATTTCTCGGCCATGTTTACCAGTGAATTGTCGGAGAGTAGAGCGGAGAAGATTATTCTTCAGGAAGTTGATGGCAGGGCTCTTTCATTGCTCATTGATTTTGTCTACACTTCAGAGGTGCAGGTTACTGAAGAAAATGTTCAGGTGAGTCCTGTTAGCTGTGTGCCCCTCCTCCCCCCCCCCCCCACACACACACAAAAGGAAAACAAAGAATTATTCCAACTGTTCGGAGCAGCAATGTATGCATAAAATTAATGTTAGATTTATGAATATCGATATGTGAAAGCATGAATCAAAATGGATATTATTTACCATGCTAAAAATGGAAAGAAAGAAAAACTGTTGTAGTTTAGAAGCGATTTGACACACAAATGAATGGCGAAAAAAAGTCTGATATAGATATTTACATTTTTTGTTTGTAAATAATCAATATTTTCATAACTAAATGACATTACGGCTACTGGTAATAAAATCCACCATCGTTTTTGTTTGGCCACAACGTTTGTATTTATCAATGTTTTACCGATGAAAACGAAATTGTTTTTTTAGACCAGAAACGATGTTACCTGTTCCCTTTAGTGTAGGAAACAAATTCAGAAGGCCATAAATATTTTTTTTTCTCAGAAAAAAATGAAATAAAGAATTAATAAGATTGAATAAGAATTTTTTAAATGTTGGCAACTGTGATTCATTTTTTCAAAATGTTTTGTGAATGCCCCCCCCCCCCTCTGAAAAAAATACAATCCTTCTTTAACATACCAGTCACTAATTTGGTTAGATACTATCCTTTTAGATATTTTTTCTTCTAGATATGAGTAGACCCAGTACATTGAGAGTATTGTAATAGGTTTATCCTAAGTGCAAGAAAATGAAGGAAATTCTAAATGTATTTTTGTATTGATACTTCAGACCCTGCTACCTGCGGCCAGCTTACTACAACTGAATGACGTGAGAGACGCATGCTGTGACTTCCTACAGAAACAGTTGCATCCTACTAACTGTCTCGGTATAAGAGCCTTTGCAGATGTACACTCATGCAGTGAACTTTACCACTACGCCCAGAACTATACCATGCAACACTTCAGGTATGTACTTCGTTTATAATGTTTGTGATTATGAATTACCTAGGTCATATTAGGGAACTTTAGATTGGCGACGTGAGTCCTGTGACACGGAATCTTGGTAAAAATGTTGTTATGCGCATGCGCGAGACAGCTGTTTTCAGTCCATCCTGCATCCTCCTATTTTTCACAACATTTCTGGGGCCAGTTTACCGTCCTCTCCAATTTCGCGACGTGAAACCTTTTAGACCTTTTTTATGATGCAACAATGGTTCACATTTGACCGCACGCAGTTTGTCCGATAAACTGCATCTCCTCGAAATCTAAAGGCACTTTTTCAACACGATGCGAGGAAAGAGGAGTACGTAAGTCAACCCAGGGAGATTCCATGTTATAGGTCTCGCGTCGCCAATCTAAAGCTCGCTATTAATAGGACAAAAACATAGTGTGAACACTTGATATGGAATGAATTTGGAATGAATATTCCGTATTACATATGTTTTCAGGTTGTCCGTCCATCCCACTTTTTGTTAGTGAGATATCTCATGAACCAATAGAGATGTGAACTTTAAACTTGGTTTTGTACATTTACCACCGTAGGATGATGATCTAATTAGATTTTAGGGTATGTAGGTCAAAGGTCACAGAGGTCCATTTATGAAATTTCAGGTGTCAGCCTCATTAGCAAGATATCTCAAGAACGATTTGAGGAGTGAACTTTAAACTTGGTACTTGTTTGTATCACCAGAGGAAGATTAGATTTTAGGGTATGTAGGTCAAAGTTCAAAGGTCACAGTGGTCAATTCCAAAATTTCAGGTGTTAGCCTCATTAATTCAGTATCAAGAACCTGTTGAAGTATGAACTTCAAACTTGGTGCTACTATGCATCACCTAGGCAGATAATCTGATTAGATGTTAGGGTATATGGTTCAAAGTTAAAGGTCACAGAGGTCAATTCCAAAATTTTAGGCTTTACCTTTTGAATGCAACATCTCAAGAACTATTTAAAGTATGACCTTCAAACTGGGTGCTAGTATCCATCTAGGAAGATGATGTGATTAGATTTTGTCATCTGCATGAAAATAGAGATTTGTTCAAAAGGGCCGTTTTGTTATCACTGTTCAACTGTTTATATGCATGTCTATGAGGAGACAAAGTTATCAGCCTTTTTGATTGTTAGATCAAAGGTCACAGAGATTAATTAACATGTAATTATAGGCTTTTAATTCTGGTTATCACAATGATTTAAAACTTGTTTGAGCTTTGAAGTTAATTGAATTTAGGTGGAAGCATGTAGGAGATGCAGCTACATCCATCTTTCTTTCTTTTTTTTTCCTTTTTTTTTAAAGAGAGAAGCCTTATGGCTCCCCGAAAAGATTTTTGCCATGAAGCAAGGAATCTCCTTAAAATAACATATATATAATGTTCATGAAAATCAAGACAGAATCATGGGTAATATATTTCACTTTTATTTTGATATAGTGCTGTTGTCCATAGCGATGAGTTCTTTGCTTTGCCAGCTGCTCAAGTCTGTGAATTGATCAGTAGTGATCACCTGACGGTTCATTCTGAAGAAGAGGTAAGTGATTATGTGATAAGGGCATGGTCACCTGTATTATATTTAATATTTCTAATTAATCGGAAGTGATCACATGATAGAAGAGTAGGGATGAAATTTGGATGAGGGAGACATTTTCCATTTTATTAGCCATAGTCTTAACAGTACTCTTTGGGCCCGTTGCATAAAACTTTTGCCAGACTTTTTTTCTGGCAAAAAAAAGTCTGGCAAATTTTTATGTAATGGAAAACTATGGCAATTTTTTTTTGCCGTAGCTTCCTCAAATTTTGCCATAAAAAACTCAGTCAAAAGTTTTATGCAACGGGCCCTTTATCTTCATATCTACACATCTCCTAGTTCCGGTACCAGTATACTTCAAATTTGTCCTTATGTTTTCGTCTTGCCTGCGTTGCAGAGTGAGACTATAGGTATTGCTATTTCTGTTGCCGTTGTCGGCACCGTCGGCATTGGCTTGTCAGCAATCATGCTGTAATTATAATAACTTTCTGTAGATTTGAAATAGAATCACCAAATTCTCCCAACCCCAAATATGAGATTCAACAGTAGAGGGCAACATTTCCCATGTACTGCACAGGTCAGCTCATACGTAGGTACAAATCCAGTACCGACAATTTGACAAGATTTCTTCTGGCTTCCATAGGAAATGACAGCGAGGTTAACAAATCCCTCATTTTGACAAAAATATTGTTCAGGGCTCCGTTTCATAAAACTTGTTATCAGTAACAAGTGCCAATTTCTATGACAAATTTTCTCTCAACCAATCATATGCAAGGATTTCAGTAGTTTGTAACAATTATTGCAACTTGTTATTGATAACAAGTTATATGGAATGGGGCCCAGGGTTCATAAACTCTCCCGATAAGATCTATGCAGGTAGCATCAGAATTTGTTGCTTGCATTTTCTAGGCTCAAAAACTATAATTTTTATGGGACTTGTTAAGATCGACCCATTCTGTTTGCATGGAAACCAGAAGTGCCTTTGTCTGTACTGTGTGTGGGAAATATCGCCCTCTACTGTTGAATATCATATTTGCAGTAGGGAGAATTATACCACATCTATTAAAGATGCAAGTTTATTCAAAAAGAACTATTATTATAATTCCATGTTCTTAACATTCTTCTTTGTATATCCTTTGTAAAAGACTATGCAATTAGGTCCATGCACAGATTGACGAAAAATGCTAATCAATAAAATAGTTAAATAGAAGGGAAAATGAACTGGAGTGAATCTATCTCCATGGTAATAGAATACATTGTGTTTCGTAATAGGTGTTTGAAGCTGTAGTATCATGGGTTAAGCAGGATCCAGGCAACCGTAGTGACTACATGCCACAGCTGGTTGAACATGTCCGACTGCCGCTCCTTTCAAGAGACTATCTCATTCAACGAGTGGAGGAGGAACAACTCATTAAAGGTATTGCCTGTAAAACAAAAATCTTTTGCTGATTGCCGATGACAACTATTTGAAAAAGATGAAAAAATGATAGGGAATTGCAAAAATTCAATGTTGCTACTGTTGCGATTCATTTATTTTATGCCATGGAACTTTCGCAAGTCTTGATCGCATTTGAAATTCCTGAAAATTTCATAATTGTGCTTTCTTTTCAGCTATTCTACATGGTTAACTTCTTTTATTTGTGCCATTGATGTACTTGATGGATATGCAGTAGCGCGTGCACCCTGTGCATAATCTGACCAATGAGGTGATGCATTATATACCACACACAAATGGGAATTTAAGTGCGATTTTTAGTCAGACTTAAATCTTTGTGAAACACCTTTCAGATCTTCTAACATATGAAACCATCTACTGTAGCCAGAAGCACCTTGATTATTGATGTCTGTATGCCCTTCTTCCTCTCAACAGACAAAACTGTCATTCTATAAACCTTGTATTAAGAAAATATTGAAGGATAAATTAAAACATTTTGGGTATTGCTTTTCTTTTTTTAAACAAATTTGTAAATGAAGTCATTCCCTGTGTTAGATTTAAAAGCCGATTTTGTTTTCTTGTTTAATAGGCAATAGTGACTGTAAAGACTTTTTGATAGAGGCCATGAAATACCACCTCTTACCTAAAGAGCAAAGGGGCACGATGAAGAATCCTCGCACCAGGTTACGGACCCCAATCGGACTACCAAAGGTGAGAACAAATATGCTTCTAAAATTGTTTGATTGTGATACAACAAAGATTCTAGAAAGGGGAAGATAAGAAATTTCGCTGTTATTCATGTAACGTTTGCCAATGCCATGTGTAGGGGGAAGGGTGCCCAAAAGCGTTTAGTAGGTAAACTGACGCGTTGACTGTGAATTGAATTGAATTGACTTTGTTAAAACATTGATACAGGCCTTAAATTTCAATAATTTTAGGGCGAGGACACTTTTCTGTAGGGCACATTACTATATTACAGCAAAAATAGGAAGAATTAGAAAGGGCACAAACAATCTTCAAGGCCAGTGAGAGGGGCATTGAGGCCAATCAAAAGGGCATCTGTGGCCATAGCCTTGGTGGCCTTGGATTAATTTAAGCCCTGGTGACATGTACATCAATAATTTTTTTTTCAACAAGAAAATGAGAGAGAAAAGAGAGTAATACATTTCAAACAACAAAACATGTAAAAAATTTCAGAGTACCTTAAAAATATTTGATTCGTGTTCACTTAGATAATAATATAACTCATTGCAGAATTCTCCCCATACCGCTTTCTTTTATATAATTTGCTAGACTGATTATGCCGTAATCCTTATCTAATTTCATTAAGAATGTGAACTTTTCTTCTGCTCCGAAAGAAATTTAGTGTACTTATCAGTTAAGCATCTAAGAGTTTTTTTCCTTTGTTCATTTAAAATTTAGGGCAAAGTATCAGTATGTGTAATTTGTCCTGTGTATAAACTAATGAGGGAAGATGACCCAGTGGGATGAAATACTGAGCAAGAAAGAAGACACAGGTCACTAGGGGTCTCTGTGAATTCAGAAAAGGGAAAAGGCTTGAAATTACGTGAGAAGCAAGAAAAGAATGAAAACAGGAAAGGGGATATTCTGTAAACAATATCACAGTCTTGGCCATTTTTGTCTTGTCTGCGTAGCAATAGCGAGATATATGCGGCATCAACATTTTAAGAAATAATGTCTCTCTTGTATATGTTCGATTCAGATGGAAAATTTGAAATTAACTTGACTGGAGTTTGAAGGCAAGATGTAATTTTGATTGTTTTTTTTATCATCAACATACATAAAAATGGGATTTGGTATTGAAATGCACAACATATGCTGCTGCTGTTCTTTTTTTTTTTGGATGGTGATGACTTTTTATCTTGTTGAGCGTTTGGGGTTGTAACTACATTAATCATTTTAGAAAGTAAACTTGTTTGTTTGTTTGTTGTTTGTTTGCAAAGCTGATGCTGGTAGTTGGTGGACAGGCCCCCAAAGCTATCCGCAGTGTTGAAGTATATGATTTTAAGGAAGAGACTTGGACACAGGCAGCTGAGATGCCATCAAGAAGGTGCAGAGCAGGTCAGTATATTATAAGCTTCAAAGCACAATGGGGATTAGGTGATCAGGGAGGTGCTTCATAAAGCTGTGGGCAAAGTTGCTCATTTTTTCCGTATGTTTTAAAGGAGAAGTCTAGGCGATTTCTGTAAGCATGGATCATAAAGAGAAAAAATTCAGCGGCTAGAAAATGTCTTCCTTTACACAACATACCTTAGGATTACAGAGTAATCAACAATTAACTTTTATAAACAGTAGTTCTAGTACGAGCCCATTTTCATCCACAATACAGTTCGCACCCGTCCCAGTGACATAGCAGATGCACCGCATCATATGCAGGCATGCATATGATGATGCGAGTACGATCCGAGTGCAGTGATAGTATAGTGCCTGCGCGTGCATAGCACAAGAGTGAATCACTGCAGTAGAGGTACACATTGTTTGTTTTGTCATCTTATATCGCACTGTAGTTTGTTTTTCTGAATTTTAGTAGATCTACAGTCATATCATTTCTGATTTATTTATGCTTCTTGTGCCTACTTGTTAGCCTCAGAATTTGTAAAGACCGTTAAATATGATCATTTCAATCGGCGGGAAGACCTTACAATTTCTCGTGGGCTTGTAGCCCATCACTTTCGAACGCCCACACCCTATCCACCGCCACCTGTCAACATCCCGGCTTGAAGTGGTCTTCGCACACTTTCATTTACTACGAAAATTAATAAGTTTTGATGTCGAATTTGTCCGTTCTAATATCATTAATCCATCAGGCACACCTCTCCCTGTCCATCAGGGGATTCGGGGTTGCAAAAAACTTCTCTTAGGAACAGAACTGGTGTGATTTGTACACCCAAAAGCTAGACATCTCGGCATTTTGCATAGAGAATGTGCAGAGAATAAGTGCGTATGCGCAGTGCAAATGCATCGCCTACGTCACGCGACCAATGACCATATTTGGGTTTTGGTGGGAAATTCAATTATTCGGAGTAAAAAAAACGAACATTTAATCGGTATTTAAAAATAACAGAAATCACTTTGATAAATCTGTTAGCTTGAATTTTAAGCTTTATAGTGTAATTTTAATGAAATCGTCTGGACTTCTCCTTTAACCCATTCGTGACAGAGGTCCACATTTTGTGGTTTGACCTATTATCTTTTGATGCAAAGCCCTAAAAATCATACCAAATACATGAGCAGATAGAGCAAAAAATTCTACACAAACATGGCCCATTTTGGTTGCGTCAATATTCGTTGTTTGATGCTGAAAATTTTTTAAAGGAAATTAAGCATTAAAATCCTTAAATTGGCAATGTGATAGAAAGTTTAAAATCACCGTTTTCCCCTGCAAATTGGCAACTTTTTGACTTTTCATCATAATTTCTGTCAATTTCTATTCATTTCAGATACATGACCGTTTATAAGAAAAATGTAGCAATAAAATAAAAATATTGGGGTTGCCAATTTGAAGAATGAAAGCTGATCAAATTAGGTTTTAAATTATTCCTGTCACGAATGGGTTAACAAAGTGTGACTGTATTTTCAATAATCTCAATTAAATTGTGTCAGAAAGTGTACTTTGCTTTAAAAATGTGTGATAACACTAGGAAATCACAATACATCTGCATAATTTCAACTTTAGCTTATGCGATTGAATATGATTGAGAATCCCATTTGGCTTGGCACATTCAAGTTGTTCGTAAAAGTTATGAGTAACTTTATGCCCAGCTTTATGAAACACTGCCCTGGGGGGGTTTTCACAAAGCTGTGTGCAAAGTTATGCATGACTGTAAGAATGACTTGAATTGGAAAGCCAAATGGGATTGTCAATCATTTAATCGCATATAGCTAAATTTGCAATATTTATGTAGATTAACATTATCATTATTAACAAAGCATTTTATATGTGAAGTATAGTTTTCGCCAACAATTTAATTGAGATTATGAGAAATACAATCACACTTTGTTAAAACAAGAGGAAAAACTTTGGGCATTTCATTTGGCAGTTCAAAGTTTAATGGTTCTTAAAATCATGCGTAACTTTATTCAAAGTTTTGTGATAACTCTCCCCCCCCCCCCCTCCCCCGTTTATGTAGCTTGATAGTTGGAGAAATATTTTTTTATTATTTAGGCAGTGTATCACTTCACGTTGGAAAGAGCCTTGAATATTGTACAAAAAACAAATATGACTAAGAACGGTTTTATTTTATTGCAGGGGTTGCTGTTTTAAATGGCATGGTGTACGCTGTCGGCGGTTTCAATGGATCTCTGAGAGTGAGGACCGTCGATGTGTATGATCCCGTCAGAAACATGTGGTCATCGGTAGCATCCATGGAAGCCAGGCGCAGCACGCTAGGTGTAGCTGTCTTGAATGGCATGATCTACGCAGTTGGAGGGTTTGATGGCACAACAGGTAAGCACTCCATGGAGTCTTATTGTATTATGCCACCCGCGATGAATATGATTAGATATGATTTTATAAGTTTAGGCTTTCTATCTGTTCATTACTGGGTTATTTTACTTCATGTGTTGATGGCTGCATCAAAAATGTCAGTATGTACCTGATGATATTAACCCATTCGTGACAGGAATTATTTAAAGCCTAATTTGATCAGCTTTTATTCTTCAAATTGGCAACACCAAAATTTTTCTTTTATTGCTACATTTTTAAAATAAAAAGTCATGTATCTGAAATAGATATAAATCGGCAAAAAGTATGAAGAGAATTCAAAAAGTTGCCAATTTGCAGGGGAAAATGGTGATTTTAAAATTTCCATTGCATTGCCAATTTAAGGATTTTAATGCTTATTTTCATTTTAAAAAATTTCAACATCGAAGAGAAAATATTGACGCAACCAAAATGGGCACAGTTTGTGTTTGCTCTTTCTACTCATGTATTTGGAATGATTTCTAGGGCTCTGCATCAAAGGTTATAAGGCCAAACCACATAATGTGGACCTTCTGTCACGAATGGGTTAAGTGGATATCCCTTACTATAGTTTATACCAGACAAAATATCAAAGATTAAAAATTCAGTATTATGTTGGTTATTCTTTGATACAAGTGCAATATGGAATACAAAATAAGTATATTTTGGACATTGCCAGTTTTAGTCTATTTCATTTTTCCCTTCATATTTATCGTTGATCTTTTTTATGCTACATTTTTTTTCAGGTTTGAGTAGTGTGGAAGCGTATGATCCAAAGATGAATGAATGGAGACCTGTTGCACAGATGAATACTAGAAGAAGTAGCGTCGGAGTTGCTGTCCTTAATGGTAATTGTTAATAATAATAGTGGGTTCTTGTACAGCGCTCATGTCTGTCAGAATTGACACTCCTGGCCCTCCACTGTTATTACCCCTGCTTTAGCATGGCGGCCATTAAAGGCATTCTGGCATTTCAAGGAAATTCTTCCTCCTGGGTACCCATTTACTACACCAAGGTCGAGAGTGGAAATTGTAGCGTTAGTGTCTTGCTAAAAGACATTGGAGCCAGGCGGGACTCGAACCGCCAACCTTGTGATCTACAGTCTGGCGACGTATCCACTAGACCCTGACACCTGAGGAGCATTTCATGAAAGGACTTGTCGGATGTTTTATCCGACAAAGTCTGTTTTATCCGACAGTTGCCATAGTAACAATGCTTCTCAGCCAATCAAAATCAAGGAAAGATGTCAGATCTGACAACTTGTCAGACAACAAATGTTGATGAAATGCTCCCCAGTTATTATCACATAGATCCAATAGTCAAGAATCAATTTCTACAACTTCACAAATTACCCTGTGTGCCACATTCTTTTCCCAGAAATAACAGCATTAAAGACATTGGTTAACATTGTTATGATTTTAAAAAATCTTGCTTTGTTACTTGAAAATGGGATAAACATAAAGGTTATAGTGTAAAAATACCAGTCTGAAAGTTTCAAAGTATAATATCCACAGGAAGTATTTTTAAATATCAAAAATGTGAACCAATGTTTGAAAAATATACGAGGGTCGGTTGCACAGAATTGACATTAGGAGTGCGCATGCGCGTGTGACTCACCTTACCGTACTGTGTGCATTGGCGTATCACGCGGAGGGAGGCACATAACGGCATTTTCAAATTCAAGCAAAGTGGTCCTCTTAGTGATTGTCTCGTGAGACGAAGGATAATAAAATCGCCGTTTGCGTCTAACTTACACTTTTTCATTCCAAATTATGGTAGGTTTTTTGGTAGGGTTTTTGAGTACAAATACAAGTACTCATACACATGTTTCATCTTAGTTTGAGAATTTTTTAAATCAGCTACTCACAAAGTTAGCCAATGCCTTTAAGA
>CM057170.1:15349400-15466923 GCA_029962745.1 Echinometra lucunter
AAATTCACACTAACAGACAATGCTACTTTCATTTATCAAAGTGATTTCTGTGATTTTTAAATACCGATTAAGTGTTGGCTTTTTTACTCCGAATAATTGAATTTCCCACCGAAACCCAAATATGGTCATTGGTCGTGTGACGTAGGCGATACAGTTGCACTGCGCATGCGCACTTATTCTCTGCACATTCTCTATCCAAAATGCCGATATGTCTAGCTTTTGGGTGTACAAATCACACCAGTTCTGTTCCAAAGAGAAGTTTTTTTGCAATCCCAAATCCCCTGACGGACAGGGAGAGATGTGCCTGATGGATTAATGATATTAGAACGGACAAGGACAAATTCGACTTTATGACTTAGAAATTTTTGAAGTTAAAGAAAGTGTGCGAAGACCACTTCGAGCCGGAATGTCGTACACGCATATCGCTTGCATCGCCTGGCCTGCCTGTGGTGCATTAGCCACGTCACTGGGCCCAGGTGCGAACTGTATTGTGGATGAAAATGGGCTCGTACTAGAACTACTGTTTATTCAAGTTAATTGTTGATTACTCGGTAATCCTAGTGTATGTCGGGTAAAGTAAGACATTTTCTAGCTGCTGAATTTTTTCTCTTTATGATCCATGCTTATAGAAATCGCCTAGACTTCTCCTTTAAGAGAAATATTTCAACTTGCTTTAATGCCTGATCAGGCTTTCATGTTAAGCCGAATGGGGTGTTATATTTACATAGCTACCAACTGTTCCTATTTTGGAGGAATAATTTATATTTTTTGCCTTCAAATTAATGCTTTTCGTGCTCAGTTCCTCTTTTTCTGAAAACCTACATGTAAAAATGCATGCAAACTACATTTTATTCCTAATTTGCCATGAGGTATTCTTCTTTTTTTTTTTTTTTTTTTTTGCTGTAAAAGGTTGGCAGGTATATATTTAGGGCCACTTTCTTATGAAGTAGAGTGCCTTAATAGGAGCCATGTAGCTGCTGCTTGCCACAAATTAGCTAAGCACCAAACATGATACCAGGTGAAGAAAATGAATGAAATCATTTCAAGTTTGTGAATTTGTGAACTTGTTTGTCCGCATGCAGGTTTTCTGTACGCTGTAGGAGGCTATGATGGTGCATCCAGGCATTGCTTAAGTTCTGTAGAAAGATATGACCCTGCTGATAATAAGTGGTCTGCTGTGGCTGAGATGAGTACAAGAAGAAGTGGAGCAGGTAATGTATATTTAAAAAAATAAAATTAAATCAGCTGCTATAAGAAAGATTCTTTTTTCTTCATATTTTCAAATTGTTTTCTTGTAAGATCGTCTCTCATATACATGCAATAATGTCAAAGACTTTTTTTTTTTTTCCAACACTCAAGGGAATCTACAAATACAAGCTTAACTTTTTATTAGATTCCCTCATATTTCACTTTACCAAATCAGTTTTTTCTTATCTCACGGATGGAATATTGATCTACGTCTTTGTATGTTAATTTGTTTTTCCCCATTTTTTTTGTTAAAAGCTTTGTAGATGTTTTTCATTATTATTGTTTATGTGCTGTTCCATTTTTGTCTCGCCCACCGGAGGTGAAGGCGAGACTAAGGGATCCAAATGTCGTCCGTCCGTCGTCCGTCCGTCGTCCGTCCGTCGTCCGTCCGTCGTCCGTCCGTCGTCCGTCCGTCGTCCGTCCGTCGTCCGTCCGTCGTCCGTCCGTCGTCCGTCCGTCCGTCCGTCACAAACGTTATGAAAGATAACTTGGCAACCGTGACTCACTTTTCAACCAAACTTGGGTTGTAGATGCACTAAGGGGACCTGCATGTTATGGTCCAGTCAGAGGTCACATGGTAAGGTCAAAGGTCATTTCAGGTCAAACGTTAAAGTTTACGTGCAAGACTCTCTTATGACACAAAACTCTGCAACCGTGACTCACTTTTCAACCAAACTTGGGTTGTAGATGCCCTAAGCGGACCTGCATGTTATGCTTTAGTCAGAGGTCACATGGTAAGGTCAAAGGTCATTTTAGGTCAAACGTTAAAATTTACGTGCAAGACTCTCTTATGACACAAAACTCTGCAACTGTGTGACACTGTTCAATCAAACTTGGGTTGTAGATGCACTAAGGGGACCTGCATCTTATTGTCCAGTCAGAGGTCACATGGTAAGGTCAAAGGTCATTTCAGGTCAAATGTTAAAGTTGACGTGCAAGACTCTCTTATCACACATAACTTTGCAACCGTGACTCACTTTTCAACCAAACTTGGGTTGTAGATGCACTGAGGGGACCTGCATGTTATGGTCCAGTCAGAGGTCACATGGTAAGGTCAAAGGTCATTTCAGGTCAAACGTTGAAGTTTACGTGCAAGACTCTCTTATGACTCAAAACTCTGCAACCGTGTGACACTTATCTATCAACTTGGGTTGTCGATGCACTAAGGGGACCTGCATGTTATGGTCCAGTCATAGGTCACATGGTAAGGTCAAAGGTCATTTCAGGTCAAACATTAAAGTTTACGTGCAAGACTCTCTTATGACACAAAACTCTGCAACCGTGTGACACTTATCTATCAAACTTGGGTTGTCGATGCACTAAGGGGACCTGCATGTTATGGTCCAGTCAGAGGTCACATGGTCAGGTCAAAGGTCATTACAGGTCAAACGTTGAACGGTTAAAGTTTACGTGCAAGACTCTCTTATGACACAAAACTTTGCAACCGTGTCACACTTTTGAGTCAAACTTGGGTTGCAGATCACTAAGGGGAAGTGCATGTTATCATTCTGTTGGACTTCACATGATAAGGTGAAAGGGTTCTTGGGGGACCTTCATGTTATAGTGGTATCAGAGGTCACATGGTAAGGTCAAAGGTCATTTTATATCAAACGTGAAAGTTTACTTGCAAGACTCTCTTATGATAAGTAACTTTGCAACGTCTGCTCCCTTTTTAACTAAACTTGGGTCATGGATGCACTTGGGAGACCTTCATGTTATAGTGGCATCGGATGTCACGTGGTAAGGTCAAAGGTTATTTTATTTCAAACATTACAGTTTACATGCACGACTCTCTTATGACACATAACTTGACAACTGATGGTCAAATGGCAACCAAACTTGGGTCATAGATGTACTAGGGGTAACATCATGTTGTGGTGCTGTCGGAGTTCACATGGTGAGGTCAAAGGTCATTTGAGGTCAAACATTAAAGTTTACCTGCAAGACTTTGCGATATCAAACTTGGTTAGGGATGTACTTGGGGAAACCTTCGTGTTATTTAGTCACGGGTGGGCGAGACACAATCTTGCTATTGGCTTGTTGTAAGTTACACGTATGTGAAATATGAAAAATAAACTAAACTGGAACTGGAAATGAAAAAGAATTGACAGATTATAACCGTGTTGTTTTCTTTGATGACAGTTGATTTTATTCTTTGGTTTCAGATAGAAATGCACAGTAATTGTGCCATATATTACAGTTATCCATTTTGCAGGAGTTGCATACATGTTGTGGTTTTGCTTATAACTTTGGATTCAGAACCCTAAGAATATGTAGCAGGAGACAAAAAAAATTCTGCACTTGCTGGCCATTTTTGTTGAGTAGCACATTGCACCTGATGCCAAATACATGTATGTTCAAGAAGTGAATAACTTTAAAAATCCCAACAGGAAGTTGGCAACATGTGGTGTGTTCTGGTGTATAAATTGGCAATTTCCTTATTTTGTAACATCCTTTTTACATATTGTTTCCACATACATCACTTATTTGTGAAAATAATGTAACGAGGTAACAAAAGCATATCACTGTTGAAACCTGGAAGAATAAAAAAGTAATGAACTTAGACCTTGAATCATTCCTATCATTCTGATACTGCCCGCAGGTGTTGGCGTAGTGGATGGTTTACTCTATGCAGTAGGTGGACACGATGGTCCCATGGTGAGAAAGAGCGTGGAGGTGTACAACCCGGACTCAGACAGATGGACGCAGGTAGCGGATATGACACTTTGTAGGAGAAATGCAGGTACAAATCCTCTTCACTCCCTTTCTCTCCCCCTATTCTTTTTCTTTTATTTTAAATGAAGTAAATGAAAATTAATATCTGTGCCAATTCAAATCATATTTTTTGTTGTTCCTGATGATTCAAAGCCCCCTTGTGGAAGATAATAGTGTTGGCCTCTTGGATAACGCTCATTGTGCTCATTATACCTCCGCCAAATATGCCACATATTATTCCAATAAATCATGGAAAAATATTGCGGATCGAGCTACTTCCTCATTTTTTGAGCAGAGGTCATGAAATTTGGCACAAACATTAGTCTTGGGATGAAGATGTGCAAGACCCACTTTTTGAATGTGTCAGAAACTGCATTGCCATGGTAACAGCATATTATTGCAATAAATCCGGAAATATCTGGAGGATCGAAATACTTCATTTTCCCAGCAATGCTCATGAAATTTGGCTCACACATCGGGGTGGGGGTATATTAATCACCTTCAGTAATTGCTATTTTTTCATTATTGCTCCAATGACATTACCCCTGTCACTTGCCAAGTAGCCCAATAGGTGCGTCCTCATCAGCTTGAGCTTGAAGAATAGCCCTCTATTTCTGATCCTATGAATTAGCCCAATCAGAGAATAGCGAGCTTATTCTCAGATGAAGATGGAATTAGCCCACAATCTCGCTCGAAAAGTAAGCCACCCAAATCTTGGACTTATTTGCAGAATAGCCTGCTAATTGGTGAAATAGCGGGCTATTTTTGACACGTCCTCAGCAGCTCGAGCTTCAAGAGCTGGCTTTCAGTCTCCTCATGCACGGGCGTCAACATCACACTACAGCTTGAGCTAGATTGCAGTGTATGGAGCTCGAGCTGATGTGGGCACGATTGCACATGTCAGCGGAGTTTAGGCTAATACCCAAGATCCAAACCCAGGTTCCCAAAAGAGCAGCCTATTCCTCAAGTTTGAGCTGATGAAGACCCACCCTTAAGTGCTCTGCCTTTTGCAGTACCCATTGACATGTGGGAAGGAATTGGCCAATGTAGTTCATGTTTTGTCCAGAGGCATTAATTAGTAACCAGATGGGATTTCTGTATATGCCTAATGATTGAGTGCATAACAATGCTCCTACCTGTGTCTTTCCAAAATTTTCCAATGATTATGCCTCCGCCTACCGAAGGCATTGAGTTTTCGGGTTGTCCGTCTGTCCCGTTTTCGTTCTCGCGATAACTTATGAACCGTTTGACGGATCAAATTCAAACTTGGCTCATGTATGCATATGGGAGTGACAATGATCTGATTAAATTGGGGGGTCACGAGGTCAAAGATCAAAGTCATAGAGGTCATTCTATACATGAAAATGGCTCATTGATGCGATAACCTAGGAACCATTTGATGAATCATTTTCAGACTTGGCTCACGTGTGCATATTTTTAATCTGGCAATGGTGGAAGTATAAATTTCGACCGCGGTCGAGGATTCATCTAGTTTTATAATTATTTTCGTTAATTATTATCATCATCATTGATAACTGTTCATTACTTGTGCCTTTGCAGGTGTAGCATCTGTGAATGGACTTCTTTATGTGGTTGGTGGAGATGATGGAACATCAAATCTTGCCTCGGTAGAATGCTTTAACCCAAGAACTGATAATTGGTCACTGGTGCGCTCAACCATGACGACAGGCCGCAGTTATTCTGGCATCGCGACCATAGACAAGGTGCCATCTTTGAATGCTTACCGTGAGGGTAACTCGTTACAGTGGGACCCAGAGAGCATGAAGACGGAAGGAGCTTATTCCCAACTACCCAACCCTTGATAGGGTGCTTGGCCTTGCTTGACCCCGGTGAATACTTCTTCTCCTGCAGAACAACATGTAGTCGAGTCCCTGGACCGAAGATTGTAGACAACGTATGATGTGTGAACATTGTGTTGTTTATCATTTACTCAACATGTCTACTCAAGTGCAATGTGCACCTGTATAGAAAGAATTTGAGCTGCATTTTTGTTTTGAAAAAGAATCTGGCGTCCGTGTTGTAACTCTTTGTATTAAGGGACTCTATGGACTAACAGCTGCAAGGACACTGTTGAACAGGGTTTGACGCATAGTGCATGACCATCATTTGAGCTTCGGTTTTATGTGCAGTAGAAATGATTTTCATGTTTAGCGAACAAGCAGCATGAAGGATTTCAACACAGACTTTTATTTATCTGGGGCCCGTAACGCAAAGGTTTGCGATCAATCGCAAATTTGAAACAACCGTTCTGATTGGTCCATGGTCATCTTTTTGAACGAGATGGGCGTGAAACGCTGGTCTTGATTGGCTGTTACAACCTTGCGATTGATTGCAAATCTTTGTGTTACAGGGTCCCTGGTTGATTTCAGCATGTATTCGAGTGTATATTTCCCAGTATATTCAACTCTTGAAAGCTGTGCAATGGGCTGAATGGGTTACTCTCTTCTCTTCTTTTGTTTTGTCAAGCAACGGAACAAAGGCTAGGCTACCCCAGTTGATTTTTGTGACATGTATAATGTGTTTGTAGAGTATACCCAAGCCCCTAAACATCCGCCATTACGCCGGAACATTTGAAGGCCTCCTGAAGCCCGGAATTTCGTTAGATGTTCCCCAGGTGCGTACGTGCTAAGTGCGCATCCAAAGCAAGAAATCAGGATCAGTGTAACACATGCGCGTAACGAAAGGTCACATCCGCTTATAATGCACGAACACATATCAATATTGAATCATATCGAGGGTTTTGGGAGGCAATGAAATGTTACCGAAGGGGCAGAGCCCAAATACCCTTGGAAAGGTCAAATCTGCTTATAATGCATGAACTCATATCAATATTGAATAGTATTGGGGGTTTGGGAGGCAGTAAATGTTACCGAAGAGGTGGAGCCCAAATACGCTTGACTGAATGATGACTCTGTACCTTATATGCAAATGAGGCAAATCCGCGCGTGCTATCTTTTCATCTATACTACTTGATTTGTCTATGAGTATACCCCAAGACAATGTGGCAGACTAGGATGTTATATCCATCATGAATAAAGAGATAGAAGATGAATCTTACCGATGTATGCAGGAAATATACCACCTACTTTTGGTCATGCTGATTACGCTTCTGCTCCACCGTTACAGATAACCTTACGCAAGTCGAATTGGATGGGACTAAAGAATAGTTCGACTTATGTTATGTTTTCCTTTGTTTTTTACTGTTAACCCATAGAGGTACAGTGTCTCCTTTAGAAGATGCTTTGGCAGTATCTGCTGATCCAGAATGCTGGGCATTACACACTATATATGAGCAGAAAGAGAAAAATTCACTGAAAGTTTTGAGTCCATTCCCAGTGCAGAATGTTGTTGCATTTTCGAATTAGAGGAGTTTAAATGTAACTAATCATTAAACTCTTTAAATTGGCAATGCAGTGAATATAATATAATCACCATTTTCATGTTCAAATTGGCAGTTTCAGCTTAAATTTTGCAGTCATAATTCATTTTGGTTCATGTTATATCTATATTTATTTTTTTCAAATTATGTAAGAGTGGAAAAAAAATAATATTTGTTGCTAATTTGAGGATTGAAGATGATTAATTTAGACCTATAAAAAGCTCTGTACTTCTATGGGTTAAAATATGAAATTAATCTGTGTCCTAATAAGAAATATCATCAAAGTAAACTTGAGCAGAATCTTTCTCATTGAAAAGGACATCACATGTCACTACTTTGATCATATTCTCCAAATATTTCAACTCTCTGTTGAACGTGTACATGTATGTGACAATCTCTGTGTGCTGAAATTCGACTTTAGACACATATATCTCGATAGGAATCACTAAGGAAAAATCTTGATGTTTTTGTCGATTCGACCTATGCGTAATTCGACTCATGCGCTGTTGACTTACGCGAGGTTTACCATACTTTTTTTTTTCAAAATAACGTAATGTCTTTATTCCACGCTACATTTTCCCTGTGGGTTAATTGCTATTTATGGTATTCATTTTGGTCTTTTTTGTCGAGTATGGAGAAGTCAGAATCCCCATAACATATCCTCAATTATTGTTTGTTGAAAGAAGATTTTGTAAAAAGTATTTATTGATTTTTTGTGTTAAGTGTGAAGGATATTGAGTACAATACCATAATTGTTAGTGGACTTAGAAACACTCCATGTATAATTTGCATGCAAGATTTTATTGTATCATGTGACCAAACAAATAATTCTATATTTCCGAGCATATGAATTATAAAATTGTGCTGATATGAGCGATCTATAAAACATTGTCCATATATTTTTTCCTTGTCTATCAGAGATAATATGTTTATCATGATGATCATTTAGAAGATCCATACAGGTTCATTTAAATTGTTATATCAGTAGGAACTTATGACCATTCTGAAATAGGAACCCATGACCGTTCTGAAATTTACAGAGAAGGGTTTGTTATCAGTCCTTTCACCAACATTTTGTGGAATGAAGGAATCAGAAGGATGTATGTCACAATATCCAGTTGGGTCCGTTTTTTAACCCCTAGGGGTATAGGTATAGTGTTAGTCAGTGAGAATTTGTACATGAAATTAAACACTGACGGCCTTGCTCAGTTCAGCAGACGACATTCGACTAAAGTTAAACACCAAGGACCAAAACTACGTTGTGAAGTCCGGTTGACACCTAACACAGACTGATTTCTGTTTTTCATTTCGTGGTCAGTGTTACGATCATGATTTAATGGCAAACTGAACACTAACACTAAACACCACCGCCGAGTGTAAAATCACCGACAGTGCTTTTTTTCAGTTTGATGAACAGAAAGTGGTGTACTGTATTAACATCTCACATCTGAATGAGCTTTAGGTTTCAAGTTCATGTACTTTGATAATCTCTTTGAAAATGTCTACGGTAGTAGGATCTTCTACAATTTATATTTCAGGGGGTTGATGGCCTAAAGACCTTAAAATACATGTAGGTTTTTATTTTCAAAGTTCAGTGTTTTACCTTGATACAGTGCGATCGCCCTGCTATTAGATTTAGTGTATGATCTTTAAGATTTGAGAGGTGATATAAGCTTGCCATTTTACTTGAAGATTTGCTATTGAATCAAAAAGCTTACAAAGTATTTATAGTCTTTCTTGTAGAAAAAAAAAATCTTGAAATGTTGTTTCAATCTCAACACTTGTGGTGCTTGCTCTGCCTGTTTTGGGAAGAATCATATTAATTGAAAGTTTTTTTGTTTCTGATAGGAATGGAAAAAGTCCCTGTCTTAGACCAAAATTACGGCATACAAAAATTATCTTGCCGAGAGCTGAAGACATTTGAGTTTGTGTGTCATATGCTGTTTTAGCATCACGGGGTGTAGACCTGGGCATTATACAAGAACCCACCATTCATTGAAAAGAAGAACTAGATATGCAAAGGTAATGGAAAAAAAACAGAGTTGGAGAAAGGCTCAATACATGGCCTACCTTCAAACTTGAATAAACAGAGTGTGTGAAAGAAAAATGAAAAAGGAGATATGGCAACGATAATTTTGGAACTAATAGGGAAGGCACCAAAGTGGTTTGCAGAATAGCAGTTTGATGATAATTTTCTCAGGTAATGTTTTTTTTTATTTGCTATTTGACATCTTTAATAATAACCAAGAACGTGGAGTTAATTAAAACATTCTTCCTTTCCAGTTTAACAGATGTGAATTTTTTCAAAGTTGTAAATCTTTAACCCCCCCCCCCCCCCCACCCCTCAATGATTTAGGCAACTGTACACATTAGTACAGTGGAAAATCAGTATAAAGAGATCTGCTATAACAGTATTCCTGATATAACAAGGTAGTTTTCCGGTCACAGCTCTTTATATTCTATTGTTTTTTAACCCTGATATAACAAGATTCCTGCTATAACAGGTAATTTTGATGGTCCCAAGGACCTCGTTATACTGAGTTCCCACTGTGTTGAAAGTAAAGCCCTAAATAGCATTCCATATTATCTTGGTCTCTATTCTTTGTAAAACATCTGGTCCTTCCGTTTTCATTGTTGAAACCCCATGCAAACCTTCGCTGTGGCCTTGTAAACTTTTCACCTGCATTGGTTGATTGATTTAAATCAATCTAATTTTACCTGTTAAGAAAGCAGTCGTGTGCTTGCAGGTATTATAAAGTAATCTTGCAATATTCAGCTTACGGTCCTATTTGAGGGACTTACATGTAGTATCAATGATTAATGCATTACAAAATGGCACCCAACACCCAGACACGCTGAGAAAGTGCTTGACAACACCCAACATCTATGGAATATGTAATTAATTCCCTTGCACATACATGTAGATAAATAGATACATTGTATTGGACATGGAATCAGTCTACTGGAAAATGAAACCTGGGCCCCGTTGCATAAAACTTGCCATTAATGGTAACTCTGCCTTCAGTGGTAACTACCATGGTAACATTACTCGACAGCCAATCAAATTCAAGGTCTCAGTGGAAGTTGCCATTGATGGCAAATTTACCATCAGTGCCAAGTTTTACGCAACGGGGCCCCGGACTGAATACTATTTTATAAATGGTGTGTAACTTGCCAATCATTATGATGTATGATTATGTACATGAATGAGTCAGAGCACATGAAGTGCTCTAATAGATCATGCAATAAATATGTGCTATGTTGAGCTTCAATTGTATTTGTAAGATATGAGCAACATTTGATTAAAAGGCTTTCAGTTACATTGTCACTTGTGAAATACACGTTTCTCGTTACTTTTGTATCATTTTATTGTAAAAAGCAAAGTAAAGAGCAAAATTTAATGTTTCATGTCTTAATGTTTATTTTCAAAAGGAGAGAGGGATAGAATGAGAGAGAGAGAGAGAGAGAGAAACAGATCAGCTTGGAAGTCCTACACTAATGGGGTGTTGCAAGAAAGTTGCAATCGATTGCAAATAATTGCTCATTTTGAAACAACCATTCTGATTGGCTCAGGGTCTGCCCTTTTAAGATGACATGCTTGCAACAATGATTTTGATCGGCCAGTGACAATCAATTGCAACTTGCAATCGATTGCAACTTTCTTGTAACACCCTACAAGTCATACACTGAATAAAGTCAGCACTACTTTATACAATCAATAGTTTAATTCACAATAAATCAAAAGTATGGGCAAATACATTAACAAATTAATTCTGTTATCAGAAAGCTTCCATAAGCAGCTTGAAAATAAAATGAACATAAATAGAGGCCCCCCCCCCCTTTTCCACGTTGCTTAGAATACATGAATATAGTAAAATCTAATAGTGTAGAACAGAAAAAATGACAAAGTCAACATGACATTAAAATAAAGGAAACCTACAATAAAGCCAATTGATATCAAACTGTATAGGAGTTGTAGCTTTATAGACCTAAAAAAAAAAGAAACATTCTCTCTTCACTGACTTACTGGTCATGTGTTCAAAGTTTAAACGTATTGGTTGTATTAAACTGTGCAAAATAAGGTCAACCTGGTTGGAACCTGGTTTAACTTCACAGTCCATCAAGTTATAGAGCACCAAGTATAAATTCTATAAATTTAACTGTAATTCTGTAATTAATTGAAAACAGAATGAATTCAGTAATAAAGTGAGAACAGAATGAATTCAGTCCTGAAATAAAAGTGAGAAATTGATTTCATTTTGGAATTTTGGGGGGTTCATTTAGTAACAAAATCGTAATTTCTACAGGATGAAGAGGCTGAAAATTGGTTCTCCGTAAATATGTAGACTGATCTTGGACTCGGGGGTTAGTCCACTAACCACCTATTATAACAACATAATATAGTATCTGCATGTCAACTGGCTTCATAATATCATACAGTGCTGTAGCATTGTGCAATTAAGACATACTGTACTACAATTTTAACAAAACTTAGCCATGGTATTTAATTAAGTAATAAATATCTTATACAAGTGTCATCATTTTGGAGCAAACTTCTATACATGTTACTCAAATGTAATAATCTCTAACGTACCCATCCTATTGCTATATGAAGACCCAGGTAAAGTATTTAAATTTTATATATTTCATAGGATTTCCCACCCATTTTCATCATTTCATTCACTTAAAAAAAAAAAAAATGTGCTTTCAATTTATCCAGAGGGGCGTTTAATAAAGCTGTTTGTAAAGTGACACAAGACTTTAGAAACGACTTGAATATGAAGTACCAAATGGGACGCCCAAAGTTTTTCCTGACATTTTAACAAAGTGTGACTGCCTGGTGAACCATTAATCCAATTGTAGCAAAAATATACTCTGCAATAAAAATGCTTGTTTGTAAACAATAGTAATATTAATATACGTCTGCATATTTCACGTTTAGCTGATGCAATATATAATGATCGCAAATTACATTTGGCTTGCCATATTCAAGTCATTCGTAAAGTCCTTTGTAACTTTACAAACAGCTTTATAAAACACCCCCAGAACACTGTAGAATGCGCAAATGCTCATTTCAATTTCGTCTTTCGTTGATCAATTTTAAACGTTTGTTTAATTTTGTGATTTGTCACCTGTTTTCGTCAACTGCAATTCAAATTCACCTGCCACTGTAACTGCACAAGACAGCATTCATTTTCGTCAAAGTTTCACACAAAATTGTCTCTCAGATGTATGATCTACTGAAGGATACAGAACCTGCCACAATAAAACACAGCGTGTGGGTGGTGTATAAATATGAAATTACTTTTAATGATAGCAATCCGCATTATTTGGAAACATTTCTATTTTTGAAAGAAAAGTAGCAAAAATCAAAGTACATCACAGGAAAGCAAAATGCTTTAAGACCTGGTTTACCCTCCATATAAGGCTCATATAACAATGGATGAATTTGAAAGACAAAATAATGAATTTTTTTGAAAAATGACAAATTTGATCCTAGCATTCCTAACTTGCTTAGCAGCAGAGACGAATTTCAGTGACAACTGACGAATTTGAAGGCTAAATTTTTTTATTTGACTGACGAAGGACCATTGAATGACAATTGACATAATAGGATTTGAACACGGTAAGCTTCTCTGGACAAAAACTGAGAAATGATGAAACTGAATAAGAGGTGACAAAAATGGGCAGGAAAACCTATACTTCATAGGGCACAAAATCCAAAATAATGAGGACATCCAATCCGTTTTAGTTGTTTGCTACTGTATTAAGCCAAAAAAAAATGAAAATTCTCCTTTTTGACCTCATATTAATCAATATACCAAACATCTTCACTATCCAAATACCAAGGTTGCAAAAACTTGAAAAGACTGTCAGTATAGCCATGACACATTCATGTGCTGGACTGACTTTGTGAAACATTCTTCCTACTCGATGACCTCATCACTTTGCACATTAATATATAAGTTAGTCCATGATGAGCAATGGCTTACAGAGTGCTGGACTGACTTTGTGAAACATTCTTCCTACTCGATGACCTCATCACTTTGCAGGGTTCGAGCTACTCCGAGTTTTGAAGGATGCCTTCCCCCAATTCACACACAGGGTCAAAACAAACTTGTCAAATGGTGAACTGAAACAGTATGTTTGTTTCGCATTTGCTATTTTGATACAAGACACACAAAAAAAGAAAAAAAAGTACAGGTATTGCAAAAAGAGCAGCATATTCTATGCATACAAACATACTAAACAATATTCTTCACCTGTCATTGCTACCAGAAAGTTTTGGCTTATATGAAATTAATAAGTATGCTTAAATCCATCTATACTGCTCAGGCCAACGTGAATTTAATTAACATGAAAAGATCCGAGTATAATAGAAGACATGAGAAAGGAGTGAATTCCACTTGTGAAATGTTACTTACTATGAGTATGAAATATGTGAAATAAACAGTGCAATTCATTAAATTTTTAAAGCAAAAAAAAAAAAAAAAAAAAAAAAAATAGAAATAGAAAGTAAAGTGATTAAGAAGTATCAACTGAAGTTTCCTTCATAATAAATATAAATAATAATTAAAGATTCACAAAGTTAAGCAAAATTAAGAAGACAAATTTGAAACTATCATATATCTTTCAGCTCATGTACATTGTAACCATTAATGTGACAACTACTGCATGCCATAATATATAAGTTAGTCCATGATGAGCAATGGCTTACAGAGTACTATTATATCTTCTTCTTTTTTCTTTTTTTTTTTACAAAAAACCATGCATGTTCAAATCACAAGAACACACAAAGGAAAAGTAACCAAAGAGAAATCAGAAGAGAAATCATGCTTAGTTAAATCACAACAACCACTACACAATTGCCATAATTTCTACTTTTCAGAAACACACTCACACTGGCTTTACTAGAGAGTATCTCTTCTCCATTCGCAAAACTATTTTCTATTCACTTTAATTTATTTTCAGACACATGCTCGAAAAACATTAAAATTTATTCAAGCTATCATTATAAAGACCGCAGGCAAGAATCCAATTCTTATATTGCATGAGAAGATACGATCATTACATGTCGATTTTCTGGGAGATAAGTGTTAAACTTCAGCAAAGAGATGGGTATAAATTTATAATGAACCTTTTATTTCCTTTCACTGATACCTTTAAATCCACTACAATCCTGCATCAGATCTGTACCATCAGGGGGGGGGGGGGGGGGTGTAACATAAAACATACAATCAATCTTACAATCGTAAGTCTATGGCAAACCATGTACTAAAGAGATACAATTGATTGTAAGATTGATTGTATCTCTTTATGTTACCCCCCCTGGACAACTACCTTTTCCCTTACCTATCCCCCCCCCCCCCGAAAACTTGACCCAATTACCTATACCCCTCTCATACTCAGGACTGGCCCTGGAGTGCCCTAATTCCAGTATGCATGGCTTATTTGCAGAACCCCAAAATTGAGGCGCTCTAATCAGGAGTGCCCCAGGACTGCTCCTGGGGTGCGCCAACTTTAGTACGCATGGTCATAATGATTGAGGTCGGTCTCAATGCGGTGATGTTATTGTACCCCTTTGTTATAGGCCGTGACCTACTGACGTCATAATGCGTAACTGGTGCATGTATCTAGTTCGATGTCATAATGGATGCACCAGTTGCGGTCGAAACTGCAGCGTGGTGGTGTAAAGGGCAGTATAAATGCACTGGGGTGGCCTAAATTTGGAATGCTCTTGAAGAACCCCAAATCAATTATCTTCACACAACTGCCAAGGTTCTCTGCAGTACATAATACCCATGGTTCCAATACCATGTGTATAGGATTTCAGACAAAGTAGAACCATGTGTGAAATTGCTGCACCATGCGTGGCGACAAGGGTAAAAAAAAACATTGGAGTATGTAACTCCTAACATTAATGATAAATGCCCCAGATTGTTTTGTGTTTTGGGCAATTTACTTGTGCTATAAATATCATTAGTTGACAACTCCTGCTCACTAAGAAGTATTTTTCATCCTTTTGCTAAAGCATATACTGGCGCCACACCTAACTTTAGGTATTATTCCAGGAATAACACTTCCGAAACTTCCGCGCTTTGCGCAGAGAGGGAACCATGTGTGGATTTTTTTTCTAGTAAGAACCCTGCATACAACTACCTACAAGTATTTATTAATTAGGGCTGTTGCATGAGGAAGTTTTTAAAGTACATGGAGGTCTTAGGAGGTAGTTTTTCAAGGGGGTAGCTATATGGGGAACAGTGGCCCTTGGGATAATTGTTCTAGAATCCTATCACTTCTACTTTACTTGCACGTACATGTACATGTATCATTGGCTTATGCATAAACTGAATTTGCTTCATTCTATTCTTTCTTTCTTTCTTTTCAAATATTCAAAAAATTGAAAATATGTAGACATGTATGAATGCAGTCTGGTTGTAATGCTATGTTTACACTATGTTCCCGGTGGCCACGGCAGTCCATGTTTAATGATAATGATAATCAATGAGACTTGTATAGCGCCAAATCCACTCTGTAGAGTGCTCAAGGCGCTTCTGGCAACCGTGGACAAAACGGTATGGACGTGACACAATGCAAGGGGATGGGATGGGCAAACGTGACAGTCTGTGATTGCCATGGATGCCGGGCCAGATTTTTAAACTGTCAAAGAATTTGCCACGGCAGTCACGGTGTGGATGGATGAATGCAACAAAACATGACACGGCGTAATGGGCCGTAACTAAACTTGGAGGTGGAGATGAACGGGAAGCAAAAATGTCCAAATCCCACGGTGCACTAAGTTTCGGGCAAACATGACTGCCGTGGCCGCCGGGAACATAGCATAAACCTAGCATAAAGGTATCATTGAACAATAGTATGAAATACTTGGTATGCACACATGAAATACAAATACATCCCTCGAAACAGTGCATTCTTTTTTGCACAAATCGTAGTATTTTTCAGATTGAAAATAACCAAATAAATTGCATACAGTGCATACAAGCAAAAGTGCATCAACTTTGAAATCAAACCTAACTTTCTGATGCTCTAACCTCAAGTTAGAGCTTTATAGGAATTTAAGAAGCCGACTCGAATATGCTGTCAATAATTGTTCATTACGCTACGACAGAAGACACACAAAATGTGAAATGAAATTACAAGTTAGGTGCTATGCATTTTCACCTCTCAAAGGAGGCCTGCAGTAGTGATATTGTATTAGATAGGCATGCTTCTAGGAGAAATGAAATACACGAAAGATCAGCACAGAAGCGAAAAAGTTATGATTCTTGAGATCCTAACGTGGGAAAATGGATTCAAAGGGACCCAGTGATGACAATGCACTGATGCTGGGAGATATGTACATGTACATGTAAGAACGACGGTTCATCGTTAAGTCTCCCTTTACATTTCATATTGATTATTTCACACTGCATATCTGCCAACCTTCCATGGCAAAAATTATGAATCCTAGATCCTAACGTGGGCAACTTGGGCAAATAGATTCAGAGGGGCCCGGTGACCGTGCACACCGTAGACATGTAAGAACGATGGTTCGTTACGCGAGTCTCCCTTCACATTTCATATTGATCATTTCACACTGCATATCTGCCAACCTTCCATGGCAAAAATTATGAATCCTAGAAATCCAACTCATTAGGAGAAAAGTGAACTGTGTATGTTCTATGCACAGATGGTTTTAAGAAGAATAAAAGGGAAGAATCTAGGGTTCATAATGTTTGTTTGAAGGCCCAAAAAACCAAAAATGGAATCATTCCACAAAAATAGGAATGGTTGGCAGCTATTCTCACATGGCATATTTAGTCGTCCATTCTCTGGCTATCTGGTTGTACTTGGTACTGTCTGTCTTGTACATCCGAGCGATGTCCGGTACCAGAGGATCGTCGGGGTTAGGATCCGTCAGCAAAGAACAAATTGAGAGAAGAACTGGTGGGAAATAAAAGAACAGGACAAGAAATGGATACTATGTAGTCTAACCTGAATTGTGTCTTGTAACAACAACAGAAATCATTTGCAAATAGATGGAAGGTCCCAAAATTTTAGGTATGAATCCCCTCCATGCTAATAAATGATTAACTCGGGTACCATGCCGTAACCCGGGGTACGGCATTGTGCAGAGCCATTGTGTGTTCATCGGAATAGTTACGATCTGCAAAAATCCCAATCCAGATTTTCCTTCTTTTTTTTATATTAGTTAAAACAATAGGAAAAAACTTTGGGCATTCTATTTTGCTGTTCATAGTTAAGTCGTTCTTATATTCATGCGTAACTTTACGCACAGCTTTGTGGAGCGCCCTTTGGAATGCATGCTCATGAAAATCCAATGTGAACAAACCCCTCAGAAAATTTGTGACAACAAGGAACTGAGAAGTAACCAAATACCTTTTGAAATTGTGAGAGCTGGTGACCATTGTGATCTGAGGATGTCTAGACAGATGCTACCGTTGCTGTTGATGTTTGGATGGTAGATTTTGGTTTTGAATGAAACCTGTGAGAAGATGTAAAAAGAAATATTTAAGCACTAAAGATAATCCAAAATTGAACAACTGAAATAAATACTTGTAATTCCTAATCAAAATTACATGCATAATGTAGAACTGGAATAAAGACAACCAAATGAAAAGTATGAATGTTTGAATATCTGAAAAGTTTTAATGACAAGGGCCAAGATAAAGATATAATAGCTACAACAAGTATAAACATGATTTCAAAGATATTGCAAAGCACTATAATTGCAAGAGAAATGATGATGACAATCCCAAAATGGCCGTAATGGCTCTACTTACTATTCTACTGTAATGCAATAGCACAGTAGAGTGACATTTGCTTAAAGAACCATTCTCAGTTACTCTACATATAGCTGCTCTTTAACCCATAGAGGTACAGTGTCTCCTTTAAGTGACACTTTTGCAGTACATATATCTGTTGGTCTAGAAAGCTGGGCATTACACCTTTACATGAGCAGAAAGAGGATAACTCACTTAAAATTTGAGTCCATTTCCAATGCAATACAGTGTGGTGTTCTCAAATTAGAGCAATTTAATTGTAACTAATTACTAAACTCTTTAAACTGGCAACACAGTTAATATCATAATCACTATTTCCGGGTTCAAATTGGCAATTTCCGCTTCAATTTTATAAATTTTATAAATATAATTCATTTTGGTTTATGTTATATCTGTATTCTTTTTCAAACTATGTAAGAGTGGAAAAAACAATAGTTGTTGCCAATTTGAGGATTGAATATGATTAATTTAGCCCTCAAGAAAGCTCTGTACTGCTATGAGAGAACATGGGTTTGTGGCTTCATCTGAATGTTTGATCCAACAGTCACACTTGCAATCAAATTTTCCTGAGCCTTTTCATGCCACTTAATACTACCATGTCAGTTCATTAAAATGCAAAACTTTAAATTGTTCATCATCTAAAACTCAGAGAATATATATGGCGTGAGTAAGACTGTAAGTCAATCTCTATTCGGTTCGGCTGGGTTCAGAATTTTTTTGCTGAACCATGGTGTGGTTCAGTGTTAACAAAACAATAAATAGATTAATGAAAAATCATAACATTAAAAAATTAGGGAGCATATATACTTCAATAATTATGGAATGCAAACGAAACAAAACTGATTCTATTTTACTTATGAGTTAATTATCAACCTAACCTTAAAAAATAATACGTCGTCATCGAGAATTTTATGAAACACACACAAAACAGATATGATTTGCTTCACAAGCTGTTTTAATTCTTTGCATAAGAATGAAAATGATATCGGCATGGTCTTTAAGAATTAGGAGCGAGTTGATTAAGTTGATGAAAATTTTTTTTTAACAAACAATGATCATACTGTCATTGGACAACCATAAATAATTATGAACTACGAGTACTAATGAAATACCAAGTCACTGATTTTTACCACCAATTCAGTGAATGACCTATTTATTCACGCCACATAACACATCTAATCATTTCCCAAACTGCCAAGCCAGACAATTTGGTTCAGAACTGAAGTGTTGGGCAAACAGTTTGAAGGTTCGGCTACAGCCTCACGCGACTGAGTAACTCTTTCGGATTACTTTCATAACATATTTGAAGGATATTATTTTATTAATGACATAATAGAGCAGTGATTTTTTTAATGCAGTAAAACTGCCATGCACTAATATGGTGACTAAGAGAATGTGAAACTTGAAAACAAAACAAACGACACAAACTAATTACATTCAAGCTTACTCATTATTTACAATTCTACTTGAATGCCTTGTATCTTAATAGCACAATGTGCTCTTGTCAAGAGTCCTTTGCATTTCATCTTTCATATGGCCATTACAAAAATGCAATGGATATTGGGATGTTGTAACTTTCCAAGGTTGACAAGGCACTGCTGGAGTTGTCACACAGCTAATTTTGACCTTCCAACTTAGTAACAAACAGATGGTCTACAAAAATTCCATTATGAAAAGAAAGAGTTACTCTACCAGTCCATGTAATACACTTCTATATTCACACTCTAATTTGTAAACAATGAATTATTGAAAATTATTGTACATTACGTATTTTTTAGGGACTCACATGGCCCAGTACATTTTAGTCCTCAATATACCTAAGAGAAATTGGTTGTGATGCAAGTAACATTCTGAGGAATTTCAGTAATCGTGCACCATCTCACAAGTAAAGAACAAGCCAATAGCCATAATGTGTTTCGCCACATCCGTGTGCAATCATTCTTGCAGGTAAATGGTAATTTGACAGCATTTGACCTTTGATCTAAAAACATGACCTTTGACCACAACTAACATTAAGGTCCCTGTAAGCCATCTACCATCCAAGTTAGGTTACAAATGGGCTTATGGTTCGAAAGTTACCAACCCCAGTAAAATCTTACAGGTAAATGTTAACATTTGACGGACAACGGACAGACACCGCAAAGGATCCCCTAGCCTCACTCCACCTTCGGTGGCTTGACAAAAACAATATTTGAAATTTTGCATTCAGGCAAGTTAACTTGTGAAATTTACAATGTAAGGCTACTGGCATATTGGCACTGTCGATGGAACTTACTTTTGGTGGTTTGAAGGGATAATCTGCAGGGAAGTGAATCTCAAGATAAAATACGCCACTTTCATATGGGCTGCTCATTGGTCCCAGGATCGTCGCTTGCCATTTGAATACTGGAAAAAATTTGTAAAAAGAAAACAATCATCATAATAATAACAATGGTGGCTTCTTATAAAGCACTCAGGTCCGTCAAGCATGACGCTTGTGGCGCTAGTTGTGTACAAAATACAGATTTATACAAATACAGTACAGAAAAAAGGGTAACAAATTATACTACATGCAAATTAAGATAAACCACAAAATTTAGTGTAAATACGGTACATGTAAAATAATATAAGGAACAGGAAGAATTAGGGTCAAAGAAGCTTCAATACAGACTAAGTTGTTTTAATACCAACAATGAATAAAATAAATCAGTGTGATTAACTTAGGCGACCTATACGAACATTTGACATGACAGCTTTTCTGATAATTTGAAGAAAATAAAATATTTGATTTCCCCCCCCCCAAAAAAAAAAAGAAACATACTAGAAATGTTAAAAGACAAACACTGAAACATGAAAACAAACCCATTTATTTGCTATCTCTTACAATGTTGGTTAGCACCTAGTTTTTGCTTTATTATAAGTCTACTCTTTATAAATCTGCAACATCAGTCTCCCATGTTTTTTCCCTGCCAATAAGATTACCTGCAGAAGAATGGAGACTGGTATATATACTTTCTTGCCAATTTTTCTCGCCATTGGTTAACGAGCTAGTGTTAACTTGGTCTGCCTTAGCAACAAATTCTCCCTTTTACATTATACAAATATACTTTGCCTTGAGAGTTTCTGGTTAAAACTATGGGCAAGAGGTGACTCCGAAATAGTACTATTCACTGAGGGGCGCAGCCCCGAAGTGAATGGTACTATTCGAGTCACCGAGGCCCATAGTTTTAACCAGAAAATTGAAATTATGGCAGAGTATATTTGTTTTATATTTTGGATCAAGATTTATATGTATTTGTACATGAATTTTACTTTCTTATTTTATATTTTTCTTGATTGATACACGGCCGCATTGTAAATCAGCCAAGTAGGTGAAGTGGGTTTTTACCTTGTTTATTAAAATAAATCATTCAAATGACACCAAATCAATATTCATTTCATGTTTATGTCTTATTGAATGCTTCGTGGCACTAAACGTTGTACGGATAAACTGCAAAGTGATCGGAAATTGAGAAACGCAGTAGCCGTGGCACCGCGAGAGTTCCCCATGGTGCGCACTCGAGCTCTCGTATGTCCCACTGAATTTTCATTTCGCGCATAGATTTTGCGTACTGTGACGTCATTTCACAAATAGTAAACCTTCATGCCAACATCCTGAAATAGCTGAAAATACCAATGATCACGTGAAGGTCTTTAAGCCAATCATGAAAGGATAAATTTCTGATCCAAAATATAAAACATAATATTTCTTCCATTTCTCAAGTTTTACTTTCATTTGTTTTATTCGCTATTTGTAATGTAATCTATTTTTTCTGTCACTACGTCTTTACATGCTACATGTTTTTTGTTTTTTGTTTTTTTTTTTTTCTCCGTCAGGGCCCCCTCTGTAAAAATAGCACTGTTATGGCACACAACATCGAAGTCCTGATGCCTTCCTTTACCAGTATACTTGAAAAAAATTACTTACAATCATCACCAACAGGACCAGCTGAGCAAGATGCAGGTGGATCTGTGTCGAAATCACGGAGTTCCTACATAAAAACAAGGTAGGTTAGAATTATTGCAAATACATGTACATTACATGACTGAAACAAGTAGTTACACACCTGTACTTTAGCACATAACAAAGGTCCTTCGTGTGTACTCTCACATATTCAGGAAAATTCAACCTCACATCCAAGATGTGTATTGCTGGGGTTGCTTACAATATGAATGTGAAAATAACATTGTTCTTAATTGAATTTAGATGAGTTTCATTATATTACTTTTGTCTTAATGAGATTACTGAATTTATACATCATTTGTTTTTGTAGACACTGTGAAACGGAAAATGAATAATTCAAATCAAGAGAATTCTCAACAACGCCGGAGAACATTGCCATTGGAGAATAGCTGGGTTGTCGGACGCCGTGCGAAGGCGTCTGTCTGGTCGGGCTTAGCTATACACAGCGCTCTAGCTCTGCTCCGCACGGCGTCGGGTCTGGCTAGGTCGGGATAGGCCTACTTCGTGTCTGATGACGACAATATAACAAGTTCGGTCTCTTCACATCATTCACAAAAAGTTACGGTATTTCTCCAATCGAGCGACCCCACATCACAAGTAACGTACCTTCGCAATTCTTTTTAATGCCATCGTGGTGTACAGTCAATACAAATAATGAAGAAGAATGTAACAGTTAGAAGGCATAAATGCCTTACAAGACAGTAACACTAACAACAGTAGATCGTGGACTTTTCCAATCCCCTTCTTCCGCTTATCATATCATGCATGCATGCATAAAAATATACGCGATGCAGATGCGAGCCTATTATGGCATGCATACAGTACAGAGATCCGCTGCATTTCCACAGAGCTTACTTTTCAGAGAGTTCCTCCTTCGCCCATTTGAACGCAAGACCATGGTGAAGTAACCAGAGAGCTAGCGTTAGAAAGATGTCTTACACCGTCACTTGTAGTAATACGTCAAATGATCGCATCAGAAAGCCTATCGTTTTAGGCACAGTTTTATATCTTATTTCCGCAGATCTATTAACCGTTTCTTCTATCTAATTTATGAAAGGCACATATGCTTCATCCTGTATCTATCTCTCACCCCCACTCTTATCCCTTCAACAATCCTCCACTTCCCTATAATTATCTTACGGTCTCTGTCTTATCCACCCAACACTCCCCTTACCCTATATCTCTCTCATCCTCTCTTTCTTTTCCATCAAACACCCTTCCCCCTTCACCTTATCTCCCTCACCCTCTGACTTTTCCATCAAACACCCCTCCCTTTCCCCCTAATCTCTCTCATCCTTATCTTAGCCATGAAACACCCTAGGCTCATGTCTCACATTCTCTATCTTATAGTATAGACCAATTTCACAACGCAAGAGGGCAGCAGACTGTTCGACACAGTTCGACATACTGCGGTGGGCGCTCCAACTTTTATAGTACACAAGTCAATAGCGCGTTATGTACATTCGTTCGATTTTTTGTCTATTTTGACCAGTATATCAGATTTATTTTGATATTTGCAATGAGAAATTATCATGGAAGTTCAGGTCGCAGCTGTGCGGTGCTCAAATGCCACAAGAATCAGAGAAAGTTTAAAAATTGGAAGCTAACTGAGTGCGAAATTCACTCGCTTTTGATTCATGAAGCCTGTTTATGTAAGAAGCCGTACTCGCTACACAGGTTTCCCTAAGCAATGTGAAAGAATTCGTCGCCAGTGGGTAAAAACATCAACAGAAAGGACTTTAAAGTCAAGAAACATTATCATTATGTACTTTGGCGTAAAATCTAATGAGTGAAAACATGACTTTGTAAACAGGGTAAGATTAAGGGCTCCCGTGTACTACGGATTCTATGCTGCAATCGAACTTTTCCTGACAAAACTAAGTTGAAAAACCATCGAAAGTACAAAAATACATCATACCTTCATCCGTCAGATATGACCATTGTCTTACCTCATCTACCCATGTATCCATGCTTTATTTTATTGATCTAGAATGAAGTAAATGGAACAATATCGGGGCATATCTCATATCTTATATTCATTTTGTACACAGAGCCAATCGCGGTCAGCGCGCTTGCCCACCGCAGCAATGGCGTCGCCGATAGAGGGCCAAATACATAAACCGGAGGTGAAATTGGTCTATAGTATACAGTTGGTTGGTCCAATGTCCATCGAACACTCCAGGGGGAGGGGGAGGGGGGGGATATGTCTCACTGAGACCTATACATCATCCGTGTAAATCACTTTCTGAAAAGCACCCTATAAACGGGGATTAAAGTAGGACGGAAATAATGTATTACATCTCCGATTTTTATACCCTTAACAGGGATTTTATGCAAGGATTGCATCATTATCTCCTAATTACGTAACATTTTCTCAGATTTTCCTGATTTTGATACCCTTTTTTCTGATTTTACCTGTTTTTCATGTCCTAAATGGGATCCCTGGGTTCCCCGCCCAGTGCTGAAAAATGATCTTTTTTCTACGTTTTTGTTAACGCGGATGATGTACAGGCCTCAATAGGACATATCCCCCCGGGTCGAACACCCACCCCCCTCACCCTATATCTCTCTCACCCTCTATCTTATTCATCAAACACCCCTCCCCTTCCCCTATATCTCTCATCACCCTTGATCTTTTCCATTACATGCCACTTCACCTTGTCTCTCTCTCTCTCTCTCTTTCCATCAAACACCCCTCCCTTCACCCTATATTACTTTAATCCTCTATCTTAAATCTTAGCTCATCCAAGCCCCCTGTATGTCTCATCCTCTCTTCTTCACCCTATATCTCTCTTACCCTCTTTGTCTATCAAACATCCCGCCCCTTGCCCAGCTCTCTCACCCTATTTTTCCCCATCAAACACCCCTCCTCTCCTCCCTCCTCTCCTCCCTACACCTCTATCTTAAATCTTAGCTTATCCATGCCCCCCCCCCCCCTGTATCTCTTACACTCTCTTCCCCACCTTATACATGGGTCTCTCTTGCCCTCCTTATGTCTATCAAACATCCCTCCCCTTGCCCATTTCTCTCTCACCCTATTTTTCCCATCAAACACCCCTCCTCTCCTCCCTAACCCTCTATCTTAACTCTTAGCTTCTTCATGCTTCCCCCCCCCCCCCCCCCCCCCCCGTATCTCTCACCCTCTATTCTCCATCTCCCCTTAAACTCTCATCCTCTGAATTACCCATCCCCCATCCTTAAATGTGATTTGGTCAGATGGTCAGATGCTTAAAACTTTAGGGTATAGTCATAAATACTCGGGGGGGGGGGGGGGGGCAAAAAAAATCAAATCAGCCTTTCCCCTGATCCTTTTGGGGTTACATAAAAAAAATCTTATCACATTCCTCTCTTTAGGTCTATTCTTCTCTTTCAGTGAACAGTACTACACAATAAATCAATGCATACATTCAGATGTACAATCCAAATTTTCATTATTGAATCGAGAATGCACTCTATATGACAGAAATCTAAGACAAGATAACAGTTTGCCTACTGAAAACATGAGATACATAGCATAATACATGTGCTAGCACTATGAATCTTATGCAGGCAGGCCATACTAGATACCAGTTTGATGAAAGTACATGAATATCTGCCTCAGCTACTTTACCAGATATCACAACAATGGCCCTATCTGAGTAACAAAGACACAAAGTAGACATCAACACATTAAATATTTTACCACACAGACTATTCAAATGAAGCATAACTTATTTTCTATTAAAAGAAACTGTGTAACAAAAAAGCAGATAAACTTTCAAATATTTTACCAGGAAATGGCAAATCAGTCAATGTGTATGTGTATTTGTAAAATATCTTGGCAAATTTCAAGCCAACGAAGCAATGGATGTCCAGATGTCATTCCTTACTAAATACATGCAGTAAAAATTGCTCTTAATGAAATGAATCTTCATGTGTGCTTTTATATCAATCTGAGTAACATGTACAACACTATGCAAATGAGTTACACTGGATACACGCAGTGGTGTAAGGCAGCAAAATCCCTAAATTATGGCAAACCCGGAGAATAGGGGACTAGGCATACGTGTGGGCCACAAATACAGTGCAGAGACAGCCGAAACCCAAGGTATGGGACAAGGCCATAAGTGAGTTCAAAATGACTTTCAAATGTTTTTGTCAGGTAATCATGTTCTTACATATCACAGTGTCCTCTGAGCTATCTGATTCCCGGTTATTTGATGAAAATAATCTTGATTTTGGCCAGAAATGTCGTCAAAATCACAAATGTTTCACTGCTGAATATTGTGCACATCATTCCTGCTGCCACTGGGCCGTTTGTTAGCACACAAATGAATACGGCACAAACGTCTGGTCCCTTATTCTCCGGGCTTGCCAACAATATTGACCCTAAATAATTTTTCCATTAATTCTTGCTTTACTGTGGAGTCGGTGATTTATAAAGTGCATTTTCAAGCCAGTCTCTACAACATGTAGAATACACACAATTATATATCAATTTATTTACAAACAAACTGTACAAATGTAATTACATAATAGTGTAAAGAACATTTTCCAAACTGTGCCCCTGTGTATCAGTGTGCATAAAGATGGATGTATAAGATACCAGTATATTAGTCAAATATGCCTCATGCAAATCTAGTTTGACCATAAAACTGTCAACCTGCATTACAGTGTTAATAATACGCAGATTTCTAGATATGACTGTCTTCTAAAGTAAGCCCGGGTTGTTTTGGCTCAGAAACTGGACCCCAGATTCATTTCACTCATTAAAAATGCAGGACACATGACTTTAGGAATCTTTCTATCATGTACACAGAAATTACACAAAGATTAACAATGATTTGCTTTCGTCCGTGTATGTGATGTGAACTGCATTACCTTCAGTAGACAATGAGTCTGATAATTAGTATCCAATATCATTAGTTCTTTGGCATGATCAACTCTGCAAGTACTATCCATGTAATTGTTGACAATGGTTGACACTGGTTGCTATTAAGAGCTACTGGGAAATATTCTTTGCAGCTTCGTGCCCAGGAAGCCTGGAATTGCCACGGTAACAGCTTAATCTTCTTCGATCTTTGGAGCAAGGTAGTATTTCAGGGAACCTAAGCCACCGATGTCATATGATACAACTGGAAAAAGAAAAAGAAGAAAGTTTGGTAAGAAGTACAATCAAAGTGTACTTGTGATATTTTTCTACAGTGAAAAAATTGAAATCATTGACACGTGGGAGCAATTCTTAAAAAGTATATCGGTATTGTTAATGAAAATTTAATAGGACACTATAACAAGCCCACACATGCCTTTAATAAATGCAAGTTGAAACTATCTGCTATTGCAAAAATATCTTTTGCTCAGCATCTCAGCATGTAGTGTGTGATTTGCAAACCCTGACCCCCCCCCCCTCCTGCAGAATATGCTCTTAGCCTATTCCCCCAACAATTCCAATATTTGACATTTTGTACAAAGGGTTTTCAAGTATTACCAAGATCCCCTGTGGACATAATGTTAAACTTGACCATGTCATATAGGTTTCTACAGAACCTTCTGTAGGTTGTACAATTCAAGACTCAATATGCATGCCATGAGCTACATTCCACTTTTTTTGGTTCATTCTTCATTTCTTTCAAATGTTCCTTGAAGGAAGATGTTTTTGCGGTATTCACTATATGGGTAGTCCCAAAGAGGACTGTTGGTTTGAAAACTGATAGGATTTGTGAGATTATGTATGTGGTGGTCCTGAAAGGATTTCTATATTCTTTTTTTTTTGGAGGGGGGGGGGAGAGGTAGGGGCTTAGACCTTGGTGCCAAAGATTACTGCTACCACCAAAGTCTAGGGCCCCGTTTCATAAAACTTGTTATCAGTAACAACTGCCAGATTTCAATGACAAATTTGTTCTAAGCCAATCAGATGCAAGGATTTCAGTTCATTCAGCAGCTTATAACAGTTTTTGCAAATAATTATTGATAACAAGTTTTATGAAATGGGGCCCAGACCTGTCAAGCAATGTGTAAAACACAATCATGACCTACCTAGTGGATTTTCAGGACAGAGTTGAAGAGTAACTGTGTCTGAAAGTGATGTGGCCTTAGTGAAGAAGTTGAGATATTTGATAGCAAATGAGAGACTGCATGGCTGGTCCTTGTCCATTTCAATAGAAACCTGTCACAAAAAAAAAAAAAAAAAATTAAAAGAATAAACACTGGCATCAACTTGGAATAAATATGCTTACCCCTTAAAATTGGAAATGACTTTTTAGCTGTATTTCATTTTTTTTTTCTTTTTCATTTCATTTCTTGGAAATGAAAAAGAGATAATATAAGAAAATGAACAACTGCAGAAAAAACATTCCTAAAAAGCAAGCAACCTTCTAAACAAGTGGAATTAGATGGACAGCAGATATGATGAATTCATGAATGTTAGAAATCAAAATCACTGGACCCACATGTACGTGAATATGATTAGGAAGAGCTATATCTGGAAAAATCTGCAAATGAAATTCCCAAGTTTTCTGAGCACTATATTCTAAAGAATCAGAAATAGAAGTTGTTGCATTTTCTCCCATAAGTCTCAACACCATCCTTGCCAATCTCACTTGTAACCATTAAGCCCTTTTCACACAAACTGACAAGTTTCACAGGATTAGAGTTACAAATTAAAAAAAAAAAACAGTTGAGTAGAATGCACAATCCAATATATATTTTTTAGTTTTCCATGAATTTGATTTTCATCAATTTTTGTCTATTTCCTTAGTTGTTACTAGTATTCCAGGGTAGTTTTGACTTTTAAAGCATTACATTCGGACTATAAGAATTACCTTGCTATTTCACAACAAACACATACACATAATTGGGACGAGTGAATTTGCCTATCTTTATAAGATGATACCACTGCACTTTCAATATGAAGGAAACACACCTTCTCATCATCATCAATGCTTCCGCTCTCTTTGAGTGCAATTTTAGCAGATCCTATCTCCCCGCTTCCAGAGAACTCTACACATCCCTTCTTAGTGGAGATTACAATGGTGTCGCCAAACTGGCTCAGATCTCGACAAATCCTCTGGAATTCTGACGATGGAACTTTGACGGTGGCAGAGTATTCTGTGTCCTGGTAAAAAATGAGAAAGAAAAAGAAATACCATGGTAAATGGTTGGTTATTTCACTTGACTGCTTAGAAAGCATGTGTATGCTTGTTAGTAAGCAACCAGGGGACCAACAGCTTTAAGTCTCCTCTGAAGGACTTGGTTATGAGGATTAATACCTTACCAAAGAATATCAGTATATCCACTTGGTTTCGAACCCGGGTACTCCCAGTTACAAGACAACTGCTCTACCACTGAGCCACAGCACCTCCGTTCAACCCGTTCACTACTACATTCCTATATTCCCACAGACTTGATAAGTTGATACAGGGGCCAATTGGTTCCAGTGGCCACAGGTTAATGACTAACTCAGTCTAAAACAGGGGCTTCCTAATGCTAGCTACATGTACATGTAACACATTCTAAAAAATTCCCAGGGTGGCTAAAAATTCTTGGATGAAAAATGGAGCTGAAGTTTAAAAAACTATTGACGATAGTCCACAACGAAAAGACCAGTGACGGGACTTGCCTAGAGATCAATTGAAAAGACATGACCAAGGTATTTAGAAGAAAGCAGCTTCATGGTACACCATGTATTCTTCCTTGGAAATGAGTGTGGTTCCGAGGACGTTAACCCATTCGTGACTGAGGTCTACATTTTGTGGTTTGGCCTAATATCTTTTGATGCAAAGCCCTAAAAATCATACCAAATACATGAGCAGAAAGAGCAAAAAATTCTACACAAACTGCCTATTTGGGTTGCGTCAATATTCCTTGTTTGATGCTGAAATTTTTTTAAAGGAAAATAAGCATTAAAATCCTTAAATTGGCAATGTGATAGAAAGTTTAAAATCACCATTTTCCCCTGCAAATTGGCAACTTTTTGACTTCTCATCATAATTTCTGTCAATTTATATTCATTTCAGATACATGACATTTTATAAGAAAAATGTAGCAATAAAATAAAAATGTTGGTGTTGCCAATTTGAAGAATAAAAGCTGATTAAATTAGGCTTTAAATAATTCCTGTCACGAATGGGTTAAGAACATGCTTACCGAAACGAGAGTAGGTCCTAGAATATGGTGTACCGTGAAGTCTTCTACAACCATGGAAACTTTCAAAGGATATGTAGAATTTCTCAGATAATGGTTCATTTGATCATTTAACCTACTTATCCAAAAGTCTGATCAAGTTTGTCTCCCTATCGCTATGGTGATACCATTGTTGGTTGTGATGAGGCTAAATATCCGCATATAAATTTCACAAAATTGACTCTCATGACATTTGACCTATTTACCCCCAAATCAAATAAGATTATCTTCCTATGCTTATACATACCATCCATAAGTTTGTAGGTCACATCTCAAATGGTTCTTGAGAATTCATACTTTTAATATCACGTTAATTCGTAAAATATGCACAATATCAGAATACTTAAGTCTCTCTCTCAAACATTCCATGAGTATATGTTTGTGCAACCTTTCATGCCCTCAACATGTATAGCTGTTTCATGTTCCATATATAGCAATTATGTTCCATATTACAAATTTGTTTGTAGACCCCACCAAAAGCATATTTGAAGTTCCTGTAATTGTCCAGAGTCATCATCATGGGAATATTCACTTCTTCAGTGATAATGAATAAATGATACACATGTGGATTTCTCTTTATTTAATTCAAAAGAAAAGAAGTAAAAAACTTACTGGAATGCCAAGTGTTTCTGCATCAATTTCCATCAGTTTTATGATAAAATCTGACATTTTCTCATCGTTGGCCGACTGGAATACGAGGTTTATCTCATCAGGCTCATCTTCAGCTTTGATGGTGATAATATCGTCATTTGCGGCGCACTTCAGAATCTTAGAGAATCTGATATGAAAAGAACAAGAAGGAAAGTTTTTAATTAGTCAAGCCTATTTTAGAGACCAAGTATAAAATTACAATCTATTCAGGGTGTGTTTAACGGGGGACTCAGAAAGAAATTAGAAATGGGTACTTGAGTCGCGAACACAAATTGTGCTTTTAACGGGTGGTCTTTCTGGATGTCGGGTTTATCGTTGCGATCTGAGTTCCCGAAACCTTCCAGCCCATGCCCAGCTGCAAGGTGACCAGGCAGTAAAGGTCAAATCTGGCGGGCTTATTACTTTTTTATCTGATCCAGAAACAGGAGTCCGAAGTTCCCAAACGAAACGTGACCAAAGTCGCGTTGTGTTTATTGCCACGACTTGAGTTGCCGACCTCGTTCAACGGGTAATCAAATCCCCCTTTTTAATGGAACTCAAGTCCGGTACGCTAGTTCGGTAATCAAAATGGCTGTTGTGTTTATCGAGGGTAATGGGTAAGCTAGTTCGGAACTTGGGTCACTTATTAGCCATCTGTTACCCTCAATAAGCACACCCATATTGTGAAGAAACAGTTACAGCAAAACCACCTCTTTATCCCTTGGGTTTCACTTTGTCTTGTACATGTATTGATTCCCTCTGGTTTTACCTCTGAAAGTATTCATAATGAATTCATTAAGCTTGACAATGTACTTGTACATATTGGTAGTTATCCATCAGTAACTCACAATGTGGAATACATGTACATAATTTTTTTTTTTTTTTTTGGGGGGGGGGGATTTATTGAAGTGGTGAACGTAATTTACCAATGGCACCAGAATTTACACAAACCACAAATGTGAGATAGAAAGAGAATTCAAAGAGCAAAGAATCTTTATCAACAGTCTTTTTTTCACATTTTACTAACAAAAGATCTCCTACTTACGTTGCATGACTAAGTCCAAGAGTCAAGTTGCGATCACATCGGAACTGATCGAAGAGGTCACTCTTGAGGGTGAGTACAGTCAGAGCTACGTGACTAGGGTCCATGCCCTGCATGCTGATACCTGTATGGTTTAGAAGAAAAGTTCTTTAGCGATTAAACCTGTGATCTGGGGCCCGTAACACAAAGGTTTGTGATCAATCGCAAATTCAAAACAACCATTCTGACTGGTCCAGGGTCACTTTTGTGAACGAGATGTGCATGAAACGATGGTTTTGACTGGCTGTTATAACTTTGCGATTGATTGCAAATCTTTGTGTTACTGGGCCCAGCTCTGCAAATTGTATGTCATAACTAGATCCTCCACATCATTTCTTTACAAGATATTTCTTATACAGAAAGGGCCATAAAGAGTTTAAAGACCATTTAAACAGTGAGTTTCTTGGTCAATTTTACATCCCGCCAGGGAAATTTTTTTTTTTTTTTTTTTTCCAGGGCTCCTTTGTGATGATCAGCCCACCCACCCAAATTTTCTACACTGTATTACACTTTACATTGGACCCTATGAAAATTTCAGGGGCTCTTTTTTAGTTTTCCAGGGCTCTTTTAGGCATTTCGGGGGCGAATTTGCCCCGAGCCCTCGTGAATTTTTTTCCCTGCATCCCGCATTGGTTTTTTCCCCCCTGCTTTTTCATCATTTTTTAAAATACATGTACTGTGGTTTTGGACTGCTACTTAAAATTTTTCTTTGACGAGAAAGATCTATGGAATGAAGCAACTTCTAACAGTTACATAGACCCTACATCTCTCTCTGCATTTCCCCTAGCTCTTGCTAACACACAGTAACAGCATACGTATGTCTGCTCCTTTTTACTAGGGTGTCCACAGAAATTTTCTATTTCGAGCTTCAGGTTTTTTTTCTGGATTTTTTGTGACATATTTGATAAGAATAATGTATCGGATTACGCATGCGGCATGGTTACATTTCATTATTTTCTGACTTTTCTATCAAAAGATAGTCATTCAAAATAACGGTAATTTTCTGCACCTTTTTGCCCATTTGCTCTGTAATATACACATGGACAGGGATACCGTGCAAATAATGACGTTTATCAGACCGTTACATTTTCAATTTTTATTTTTATGCAGGGCCTCATGAATGAAAAGATTGCCCAATGTATTCTCTTTCAGTTGATACATGTATAAGTTTTATACTGATTTGAAATTAAGATCAACTTGTAAATTTAGAAAAATTGCCAAAAATGGCTAAGAATCAGCTTCCCATTCATTTTCAACGGAAAATACTCACTCGTTTCGTAAAATTTTGACAAACATTAGCTATTTTATTTACTTTCTATTTCTTTTCCCTCTCAGTAACACTTCATGTAACATTATCTAAAAAGTAGATCAGAACTTTCTCTATCAAATGATACCAAACATTTGATATCAAAATAAGGAGATCAACATGAGGAATTGCACCGAGTAAAGGACAAAAAACGGTCCACTTTTTGGTCACAGCTCAGCATGCTTTGGTACAGAAACTGAAATCTGCTGCGGACTCCCTATTTTTACCTCAGAGTGCATTTTTACCTCTGACATTTTTACCTCTGACATTCTTTTCCTCTGACATTTTTAGTTTTTACCACTGACATTTTTACACAGTTAGATCTAACAGTTACATGTAGATCCAATTGTTACGCTACCTCTGACATTTCTAACAATGACATTTTTACCTCTGACATTTTTACCTCCGAGTCTGACATTTTTACACTGAACCAACCGAGCACTAACGTTAAGTTTAACGTGAGTGTGAGTGGGTTAACTGAGTTAATTAGAGTAGGGCCTACTAAAAAAGGTTAGTACTTGTGCTGGTGCCTTTAACTTAACTTAGACCCTCGTCTAGATTCTAGTTGTGGGAGTTTGGAAATTTGATGGTTTTTTTATTTAGACCCTAGCTAGATCTAGACATGCTAGAGCTAGAGTATTATTGCTGGGTAGGTTCTGGATTGTACTAACAGCTAACAGTAACAGTTATATTCTACAAATCTTTAGCTGTTAGAAAAGCTTAGAAATTTAGATCAAGATCTAAGACTAAGTTAACTTTAAATCATAGACCCTAAAAAAATGAAATTGAAATGTCTTGCCTGACGATGAACATTCCCAATTTCCTTGAGCGATCAACTCTCTGATGCCTTCCAGAGCTTTCTTAAGGATTGATCCTTGCAGGAGCCTTGCTTCAAACATGATGACACTGGTTGGTCTAAGACAAAGAGGAAAACAATGTAATTTCGGGTTGGAAATTGATTTAACTTCCTTGAGACTTGTCACAAGACAGGATCAGAAGCTACACACGACTGCACGACACGGCAATGGTCAGCGGAATGACAAGATGACAATGTTTCGCACGGCGCGAAATGATTCAAGTGGCGGGAGAATCTTTGATTGGCCGAGCTCTATTAACCGGAAATGGCTAGTGACCTCTGACCCTTTTGCAGCTCACAGTCATTTTCGCTGCTGTCCCTCCTCGAAGCTGGCCTGATGCTATTATCCGTGGCAATCAGACCAACGCGAGTCTGTCAAAATGCATTCTCTAGAGATGGATTCAAGTTTGAGCTTGTATATAAGTTGCATGATATTATGATGCTGGGGCTGCGCTGTGCCTTAAAATAACTGTGGTACGGTAAGTCAGTGAATATCTGAATATATCCATAACGTCACTCATTACCATTTGAGCTGTGACTTTGTGTTTTAGGGCTTAACTGCAGAATTGAGTGAGATTCTAATAAAAATGAAGGTCAAACGGGGTACGTTTCATAATTCTTCTCGCCTCGTGAGTGGCGACTGAGACAGAGTGAGAGTCTGGACTGTAGTCGGTAAGTTACGACATGCAGCTGCAGACTCCCTTGCTCCGGCAGCTCCTTGGCCTTGCCTTGGTCTTGGCTTTGCCTTGGCTTTGCCGGCTTTCGGAGTTGCGGAGCAGAGGTGTTTGAGCCGGTGTTTGACATGTAAATTAGGTCTATGAAATGTCAGTGCCTATAGATGATGTGTGCCCAGACGGGTTGCAATTAATTGTGTAGGCCCTATCACTAACGGTAGAATAGACAGTGAGGCCAATGCCCTGGCATCCTGAAATCCCCGAGCTACGCTTAGCCCCTCAACGTGATCTCGCATCATTCAATAATGATACACACAAAATACTCAATAATTAAAAATAGTACATACCATAATTGAAGATTAAAAATTCTTTGGACACTCGCTCGAAACACAATCTTTCCTTTTCCTGATGTTTCTAGTTCAGATGCATCCGATTTCATCGGATTTGACCTCAGTGTTTTTTGGTGGTGTCGATGAAATAACGGTCTACACAGGAGAGGTCGTTGATCTAGAGGGCGCTATAAAAGGTGATCACTAAATTGCACTGAGCATTGGTAAATTGGCAACTCTAAAAATAAGGTGACTATCTTCAGCCAAAGAACTTTTGATAGAGATCGTAGGTTCCGATGTAGAAGAGAGACGCCCCTGCAAGCTTGAACTCTCACCTGAAAAATTGAATAACTTTTGTATTTCTGAATTTTCTAAATTCTACATTGCTGAGTAGTTAGAAAATGAATTTAGACACGCTTCTTTGATGGTTTTGTGAAAATTTCTGCAAGCGTCTTCAAAAGAGGAGCAAAAATATAGAGAAATGACGTCATTATATGCCTTGCTTTCGATCACGTGATCATGTAACTCGCGCGCGGCCAGTCAGTACCTAGTCTCAAAAAGAGTCTCTTTATATCAAATCGTCAAACAAGCAACATATTTGTTACACTAAACATCGGAAATTGAAACAGAAAGAAATGAGGTCTGGCCTCAATGGATATATTAGACTACATTAATCATGAATGAAACGTGGAAAAAACCCAGCGTGTGTAATAACACGTGAAAGTGAAACCATGTACTATATATAAGCAGCGCGCGGCCAGGTCAGGGCCGAGGTCTCCCCAGGGGACTGTGCTTGGCATGAAAATTTGGGTTGAGGCCTTGAGGGCTTAAATTTATGGAACAGTGCAGCAAAGAAAATTAAAGGAATGGAAAGAAAATTTACTTGGTTAAATTATGTTTAATACCTCCCTGGTTAAATGGAAGCTCCATTAAAGTGCATTCTCCGGGAAAACCAGGGATGGGGACTTGGATTTACATAAGTACTTTGTTAATTACTGTGTTAAAAAATGTTAAGCCTTGTATAAATGTTTATAAAAACAAGAAGATAGAATACAAGTTTTTCGAGTCTGATGGTGCATAATTTTCTGGAAAAGGATTGAACTCCATTCTCCTCCTTCTCCTCCTCCTCTTCTTCTTCTTTTAATTATTCTTCATCTTCTTCATCACGATCATGCTCCCTTGCATCACATTCTTAATTCTCCCAATCTTCCTTGTCATCACCATCATCATCATCCTCTTCCTCATCATCGTATTTGCTCATCTTCAGGCCACCTCCTCATCGAATCATCATCCCCATCTTTATCACCACCATCACCACCATCATCATTATCATCATCTTCTTTATCATTATCCTCCCATAAGCCACAATAATTTTTTTCATTTGTTTTGTTTGTCAATACGACTTTCTAAATTCTAATTTTTTATCATTGTAAATATTCAGTAAAATCATTGCTTATTATGCAAATAATTGCGAAATTATTGCATTAAATATTATTGCTGAAGTTCTAAATCAATCATCACTTCAATAAGAAAGAGAGAGAGAGAGAGAGAGAGAGAAGGAAGAAAGAGAAACTTGCGAGCTATGCAGGTGCAGTGACAGCGCATTGCACGCACAATGTATGCACAGCGGTAACAGCCGGCCCTAGCCCTGCGTAGCAGCGCACATCGCACTAGAACTGTGTACAAATTGCAATCTACACGGTACGTCGACGTCGTCCGACGAGGGCGAAAAATCGCCAAAAACATCGTCATCGGCCTCAGGAAGTTCTGTAAGGGAAGAAATAAACATTAGCAGGTATGTAACATAATTCATTGTGTTAATTTTGTAATCTTTAATGTTTAAAACATTTTATTTAGGCGGAACGATACACTTTTAAATCAAAATGTAATACATGTATGCGTCTAGTTGTAGAAGACTAAGCGCTGTAGATACTATGACAACATTCAACTTGCGGGAAATTTGATTTTTAATAATTGCGCAATAATTACGTCATCGGGCTGAACTGGCCAAGTTTGAACGTAATTTAAACGAGCTCCCGAGGACGAAATCGCGTAGTAGGATTAGCCAAATTTTAAATGGATTTTTCTCCAATTCTAGGACACTCTGGACACTGGAAGTTGGTAAGTTTGTCTAATTTATAATTCTCTCTTGATTAATTACCATAATTAAGTATAATAATGACAAGAAATAGCAAATCAGAAATTCTCATTGGAAATGCTACTAACGGGTAATCCTGGGTTTTAGGGGTATAAATTATTTGCACTTACATTTGACTGCTAACTTCAGCACACCGCTTCAGACTATCATGTATGGATTATGGTTAGGATTATGGTTAGGATTGGGATTAGTATTAGGATTAGAGTTAGGGTCAGGGTAAGGATTAGGGTTAGGGCACTTGCACGAATGCCAGGTTATCATCAGATAACCTTGCACTGAATTAGGCCTGTACAGTGGAAATTGCTGACAATAGGAAAGTAGTGTTCTCTGTCACATTTCTGAGACAGAGGAACAAGAGCAGTGATCCGAAAAAGATTTCTCAAAATTCATTTGATGAAGATAATTTAGATCCAATTGAAGGAATGGAATGAAAATAGGATATGTTATCATACTGGGTGTAAAAAGCAAACATTTTCCAAGAATTTGTTGATTATTTTAGTGATTTCTATCTCCAACTATAGAGGGAAGCATTTCACATAAATTTGCACAGCTCACCATACCAATGGCTCCCTGAGTGGGGTTAGGGTAAGGGTTAGGGTTAGGTTTAGGGTCAGGGTTGGGTACACAACTAGCCTGGAGGCTCCTGGAGAGGTGTGCTGAAGTTAGCAGTCAAATGTAAGTGCAAATAACTTATACCCCTAAAACCCAGGATTACCGTAAAAATTGTTGGAGAATATATTTGCGTGATATTTTCAGTGAAAGCACAGGTGATGTGGAGCAATTAAAAAATTAAAAAATGCCAAAACTTAAAAGTCAGAGGAGCGCCATTTTCATCTTAGCTAATGAGCTGGCTGCTGCCATCAATACCACCTAATATATACCCAGTTGTTGGATGTACGGACAGGTTGTATATCCGGACAGTCGATTTTAAACAGCCAGTTGAAAAAGTTCACAAGCAAATCTCTTAAATGTTTTAGCACAAACTGTTACACAATATTATAGTGAACAAATATTGATGATGATCAGCACAAATCAATGCATAGTTTTTGTTTAATCCAAAGACAAAAAAGAAGGCTTCATTTTTGTTACGTGTCCGGACACCCAACCCCCCACCCTATTAGCTACATATTCTGATCATGTAGTGTACTGTAACTAAAAATAAATGACACTGATTATAATGCGCACAGGCAAGTCATTGTCGCCTATTGAGTGTTGTCTTGACTGTTGTCATGATTGTGAAGAAGTATCACGACAAACACCTCACACCTGACAAACTACACTTGCACATTGGAGTTACAAGTAGATCTAAGATCTGTGTGTGCATGGGCCAGGCAACATATCTGTATCTATCTGTCCGTTGACGTACAATCACCAGCATCTGGTTGTCGCGTACGTTTGGGTTTAGGGGGTCAAGCGCTAAACACAGTTAATTTTGGATAGATACATAGATAGATAGATAGATAGATAAATGGATTTTATTATTTTTTCACGTCTTGCAGTTTAACAACTGAAATGAACATGAATTACAATTCAAAACATTAAAAAATTACATGTATAAGAATCAACACATAAATTATAACTAAAGAAAAAAAAGGAGTAGTGAGATCTTGTCATAGATTGCACTGCCCAGCAAACTCCTACCCCCATTACACCAAGACAACCCCGTCAGACCCTCCTTCTCCCCCCCCCCCCCCCCCTCCCCCCCCGCCCATCACTCTCAACAGCCCTAACACCAGAGGCAACCCCAGACCCGGAGTCAGCCACAGCTGGGCATGCCTGCATGTAACTAAAAAAGAAACTGGCAAGGCACGGCAAACGCATAGTTAAACACAAGCCACACACATCAACACATCCCCCTTCCAACAAATACACCCACTCATACTGTACACCCTCGTGAACCAACACATAATCATTCTCTCTCTCTCTCTCTCTCTCTCTCACTCTCTCTCTCTTTCTCTCCCTCCCCCCCCTCTCTCTCTTTCTCCGTCTCTCCCTCTCTCTCTCTCTCATGCACATGCTCATCCATGCCCTCTCCCCTCACACACACACCTACAAAGCAGTATGCACGCCCCTACATGGACCATACCAGCGTTCGAAAACAGTGCAGACATGCCCAGCCACAACAGATCCCCCAGGTCAAGGAAACCATACCTAACGCCGAAATTCCACCATACCAGGGCTATGGAAAGATAAAATGCAAAAATATCCATAAAAAGCTATATTTAAAAATTCCCGCAACGACAGTGCTATCCACAACAAGACTCCACTATACTGCCATTAAAATAATAAGACGTTGGATTAAAACATGACAAATATGCACCACGCCTCCTCAGTTTGTTGTTATATACAGCTTCTGAGGAGGTGGATAAGCACATCTCAAATATATCTTTAAATGTGTTAAGCCTAGATCTATATAGATCTATTCTTTTCAAATGCAATCATCCTTTTTTGCAGAAGTAAAGAATATTCACAGAAAGTCAGGATTTCATTTGAATGGAAGAAAGCAATATTTTGAGAGGTAGACTCTACTGCCCACTGTATATCCTGTGTATATGGCACACCTGTTTATTAAGGCACACCCTCCCATTTCAGAATCTATTTTGAAGAAAAAAAAGGCACCACGCCTCCTCAGTTTGTTGTTATTTTTTTCAAATTGAAATTCATTCTATAAAATGTTTCATAAAATTATTTTTATATGTTTTAGTTATGGTTAACAAAATACCATATCAATTTTATGCTTAATTCTTACAATAATAGAATTTTAAAAGTGAAACTAGGGGGAAGGAGGAAAATTTGCTATTTAAAAAAAAAGAATATTTGTATCTTAAAAAAAAAAAAATTATAACAAATTCCCCCCCCCAAAAAAAGATATATATATATATTATAATGATTTTTATGATGATTTTTATAATGATCTATTAAGAAACACTTGCTGGTCACAGAGGCCCTCAGGCCACATTTCATTTCATTTTTTTTTCCTTAAAATTTTAGAAGCTATTATATTTTAACCCAGTACTAAAATGATTGGGAATAAGTATACCAAAGTTATGTAAAAATGTTGTTGTAAATAAGAAACAAAGTGGTTGAATTTAATTTTTATTTTTAAAAAATTATTTGTGTACAAACTGCCAATAAAACAAAATATTATTTCTATGTAGTATAGAGTGTTTCTTCTAGCATTATCTACCTTTCTTTGCACTTGCGAAGGATGGATTATCCTTGTTCCTGAATGTCAGGTGCATCCTGACTTTTCAGATAAAAATTGGAAAAAGTGCACCTTATACACAGACTTTTTGGTATTAGGTAGTCATCTAAATAACCAGAAACATCAGTTTTGCTCAAAATCACAAATTGTGTAGATTTTTTATGAGAAAATTATTTGACCCCAAAGCATACATTACCTCAAATACATGTATTGCTTTATTCCAGTAAAAGTAAAACACAGCCCTTCTAATCTATTCCTTCTTCGTCTTCTCTGCAATGTTCCCCTTTCGACCATTAGAAACCCCCTCTTCGCTGCGTAAATGTCCCCCAAAAGAACTTTTGGGGGGACATTTGTGGGAATTTTCCCACTCTCAAGGCCACAACAATATCGAAAACGCTCATTTTTTTAGACCAAAACTTTATAATAGCTCCTTAATATGCCCAAAACGAGGTTTCACCATACTGAAAGCATAGCCAAATCAGCTATATTGGGCACATCAAGGAGCTAGTATAGAGCTTCGCATACATGTCAAGAGCTTGTTCGCTAGCTCCTAAATATGCCCAAAACAGCTGACATTGCCATGCTTTGGCTACACAGAAACCTCACTTTGGGCATGTAGGAGCTAGTATACATAGAGCTTGCAAACAATGTCAGACAAGCACTTGTTTGACATGACTGTGAAGCTGATTAGATTTTGGGGTTGTGAGGTCAGAAGTTCAAAGGTCACAGGACATGGAAATGGATTGTTATGTTAACTTACGAACCATTTGATGGATGAATTTCAAACATGGCCTCGTGTAATGACATGGGAGCAACAATGGCCTTATTAGATTTTAGGGTCTCAAGATCTAAGGTCAAGGTCATGGAATTCACTGATTGCTTGATTTAAGTTTCTATTTTTCTTGCAATAAAGATCATTTCAAACAAAGCCCATTTATCCACCAGGAATGGCATGGCAATAATTTTAAGAGTAATATTCTGTGCAATCGGAGGCATAAATTTCGTCTTTTTAAAAATTAATATGTAAAGGAAAAAACATCCTAAAGTCAAGTAGTTTTAGATCAAAGCCAAGATGGAATAAAACAGCTGTGAAATTTTGAACATTGCCATGCTTTGGCTACACAGAAACCTCACTTTGGGCATGTAGTTCAGGAAGTTATGGAAACGTGTTCTTCAAGATAATATACAAATATACTATGAAACTTGAGGATCTTGCTCAAAGTATTCGCATCGAAGGAACATCAAACGGTATAGCACCGTTTGATGTTCCTGAGTGTAAATAGTTTGAGCTTGATCTGAGAATGAGTCATTGTATATTTGTTTTATATCCCCTAATCGTTTCTCGGACGCTCATGTAATTACATACATGTACTCACATTCACATCACATTTAAGGAAATAATTGGCGAAAAGTGAAGAAAACAGCTCAGAAGACGTGCCTGCAGCTCGACGATCGTAGCAAGTTGCATTATCGCGGCGCTGCTGTGCATGTGAGCACTAGCGCGAGCTGGCCGCATAGGTTGCCCGTGTCGTCCTGTGGGATATGGTGGAGACTGGCTCAGCACTGAGCTGATGCGCTGCTGCATGCATTCGCATTGCGAGTTGACTGAAGGGGGGGGGGGACAGGAAAAAAGTATAGTTCGTTTTTCCCTAGGGAAAACGTGAACAATGCGTGATGTCAGCAACAAAAACTGAACTATGCAGAGGAAACGTCTGTTCTGGTTAAAGCTATTCATTTTCTTGTTGTATACACTCCTAATGCAACAATCGTACGATGAGGGATATAATAAATAATATGTGAAATTCTATGCTTAAAATTTATGGCAAGCTGTCCACAATAACACCAATAGCTACATGTATGATAGTGTCAGAAAACAAAATTTTGTACAGGCTTAAGTTTATTCTGTGTCCGATTTTGTTCAAATTTTCGCTGATCTGTTTCATTCTGTTTTGGCTTCGATTTAAAAACTTGACTGAAGGGTGTTGATTTCTTTTAAGTGCATGATCGGGCACACAAGCCATGTCCTATCAACAGCCTCTTTTTATAGAGGGTCATAGACTTATGGAAGTCTTAAAGTGATTACACAATGGTTACAATTTTTTTGATATACATGTATGATCGAGAATAGAATTCTAAGAACAATAACATTAAAAAATTGATGATTTTCAATCGAAATCAGTGCATTTTGGCAAATTATTTGTGATCATTAGTCAAGGGTTGACCTAAAAATTTGAGTATGAAGTATGACATAGATGTGGTTACCCAGCTTCGCGCATTGCATCGCTAGACTGTACAATATGTATTACACCTTGCATACATTTTGCTAGAATTGCGCGACAAGGTAACCACATTGACGTCCTTGTGGGTACCCACTTGAAACTGGAACACAGCTGAGGGGCCAAAAATAGGCTGAAATCTTACCATATTTCGGGTTTTTCTTGACAGCACTACTTTTTTAAAACTTTAGGCAGATGATTTTCTGCTGATAAAATTATGCTCTTTTAAATGAATTAACAGTGTTTCAGCATTAGGTACCCCCTTTAAGTGCATGATCGGGCACACAAACCATGTCCTGTCAACAGCCTCTTTTTATAGAGGGTCATAGACTTATGGAAGTCTTAAGAAGCAAAAACTAACTTGCTAGGAGTACATATGCCACTTAGAACTGGAATAATGGAGAGTAGGACTGTAAAATTTCCTTCTATCAAGCAAAATTAAAGTGTGTTAGAAGTATCATTCAAGCCTTCACTGGTTATATCAGATATTGGAACAACATATCTGAGATTTCATGTTGAGTATAAAACCATGATGGCTTTAATCATCGTACAAGATAAAGAAAATGCACCATAAACTATTTGACTGACAAACACTTCCTAAACTACTTGAAGAGATGCAGAAATAGGAATCATTACTGTGATCTTCATCAAGCAAGGTTGTTCTGTTGCACTACATAGCTTGGTAGTATATTTCTCTCTGTTCTCTTTATTCTTCCCACAGAGAACAATAAAGAAAGGAATTGAAGTCGTGTAGAAAGGAATATGGCCGGCTTTGGACGTGGAGGGAGAGGGGCAGCTCTCCTGAAGCTTCTGGAGGAGCCGCAAAGGAGACCTGGTCAGAGTGGAGATCACGCCAATGGAGATGACAAGGTATTTATACTTTGGGAATATTACAGAAGGTTAATTTCTGCATAATTTACATGTACTTTGTGATGTTTTTATCAAGCCACCGAGGTGGAGCGAGACTGAAGGATCCTTAGCAGCATCTGCCTATCCATCCGTCCATCTGTGATGAAACTTGCATAACTGCGACTATTTCCCTGTTTGTAACCAAACTTGGATGGTAGATGCTTTATAGGGACCTCAATGTTATTTTGGGGTCAAAGGTCATGTATGTAGGTCAAAGGCCAAATGAGGTAAAATGTTGAAATTTACTTGCAAGTTTTTGCAGGGCTTATTATGTTATTTGGGGGTCAGAAGTCATGTATGGAGGTCAAAGGTCAAGTGTTAAATTTACTTCCAAGTTTCTACTGGGATTGGTAAATTTCAAAACATAAGCCCATTTGTAACCTAACTTGGATAGTAGATGGCTTACTGGGACCTCATAATTATTTGGGGTCAAAGGTCTTGTATGTAGGTTAAAGGTCAAATGAGGTCAAATGAGGTCAAATGTTACAATTTACCTCCAAGAATGATCGTACACGAACATGGCAAGACACATTATGGCTGTTGCCTTGTTCCATTTTTATGCCTCCGCCCACTGAAGTTGGTTCTGAAGGCATTATGAAGTTACTCGTTTTACGTATTTTTGTGCTAAGTACTGCCTACTTCGTCTTTTTCAATGCATGTTTCCACAATATAAGGAAACTTTGTATATCATTGTGCGTAGGTTGAGAAACCAGCAAGCAGACATGATGCACCTGTACCTGGGGCTCCTAAACCAGCATTTGGTAGGGGTCTTCAAATGGCTGCGATGCAACAACAGATCAAGAAAGAGGAGACAAAAAGTCCAGGTAAATAGTATTATTTCACTGATTTCTCTTCAAATGATGCATTTGTGCATACATTGGCTGATTTCAAGTTTGGTGTTTACCTTTTGGTGTTAGTGTTGGGTTGATTTTTACATCGACACAGCTCCAAATTAAAGATAAAATTGGTCTTGGGATAACTGCCACTTGGAGTTGAGCTGTCAATAATGTCATTTGGACCACTTTTGTAAACTCAGATTAGGTGTTGGAGCTATGGAAAGCAATCTGAATTGCATTTCTAACACCAACACCAGCACCAACACCAAACTTGAAATCTCCCAGTGTATTTGTGTACGTGGTTCTGCACAGAGTTGTTATTTATCTGCAGAGTATTGAATCATTACAACCTCTTATGAAATATTTATAAAATAAACAATGTCCTATCATTTTTTTTCATATGGAGAGAAATGCTTCCATTGGTCGTTATGAAAAGGGTTCTATAATCTAAGTATTCTGCTTTTGGTCGGTTGACACAAATCGGGCATGCATTTATCTCCCCCCCCCCCCATCATGCGCATGCATGAAATTTTCTATCAAAAAGTTATAACCCGTGGATAAAAGTGATAATGCACGCATACAATACCACTGGCATGTACTAACCTGATGCGAGATGAAATGTTTTTCATACGGCAAAGACACCGACCCCTCCCTGAAAGCCTCATTGCTATTACCCAGACATATTTTGAATTTTTGAAATAATTGTAACCCCATTTGTGTTTTGTGCACTGATTTTTCTACGCATTTGTCCATTTGTGTACATTTACATGTACATTGTATATGAGCCTCCCAGTATATCGGCATGTACATGTACTATACTATACAAGTATTTCTTACATGCAGATGTACGTATGAAGTACCAGTAATAAACAATGCAGGCATTTAACTGGAAAATACATGCAGCTAACACCCATGAATTATATGGTGGTAGTTTTAACCCATTCATGACAGAGGTCCACATTTTGTGGTTTGGCCTAATATGTTTTTATGCAAAGCCCTAAAAATCATACCAAATGCATGAGCAGAAAGAGCAAAAAATTCTACACAAACTGTGCCCATTTTGGTTGCAGCAATATTCATTGTTTGATGCTGAAAATCTTTTAAAGGAAAATAAGCATTAAAATCCTTAAATTGGCAATGTGATAGAAAGTTTAAAATCACCGTTATTCCCTGCAAATTAATTTCTGTCAATTTATATTCATTTCAGATACATGACGTTTTATAAGAAAAATCTAGCAATAAAATAAAAATGTTGGTGTTGCCAATTTGAAGAATAAAAGCTGATTAAATTACACTTTAAATAATTCCTGTCACGAATGGGTTAATGCAACTTTGTTTCCTTTGTAACATCAGTGAAAACATTAGCTGTTGGTTGTTGCATTGTGCAATTACCTCCCTTTTAGAAGCAGAGGTTTGAGGAATATTTCCAAATATTTTGCATACATGTACCATGTACAAGTATGTAGGAAGTAACAATGCAGGCTTTAACCAGATAATAGCTAACACACACAGATTATATACAGTGTATGGTGGTACAGTTTTTAATGCAGCTTTGTTTCCGTGGTAACATCAGTGAAAACATTGGTTGTGGTTTGTGCATTGCGCAATTACCTCGCTGTTGGGGCAGAGGTTTGATGAATATTTCCACATGCCCTTTGGGGCAAAACCCAATGAGGATGAGTCATATGAGTCCTATTTATACCATGATTTCTCTCCAACTACATGCATATTTGGAATGGTACAAGCTGTCTAAATGTATGTTGTGATATTGTTGCCCTTCAAGCTGTTGCCAGATTGCAAAACTGAGTGTCCACATTGAAATAAAAGGTCAAGAAAAGGGTCCATCATTAAAGGCATTGGCTAACTTTGTGAGCAGCTGATTTAAAAAATTCTCAAACTAAGATGAAATATGTGTATGAGTACTTGTATTTATACTCAAAAACCCTGAAACCAACCATAATTTGGAAGAAAAAGCTGTAAGTTAGACGCAAACCGCGATTTTATTAGCTTTTGTCTCGAGAGACACTGAACTAAGAGGACTGTTTGCGCGAATTCAAAAATACCGTTACTTGCCTTCCGCTGCGTGATACGTCAATACACACAGTACGGTCCGTTGAGTCATGTGCGCATGCGCACTCCTTACGTTGGGTCTATGCAACCGACCCTCGTATATTTTTCAAACATTGGTTCACATTTCTAATATTTAAAAATACTTCCCGTGGATATTATGCTCTGAAACTTTCACACTGGTATTTTTACACTATAACCCTAATGTTTATCCCATTTTAAAGTAACAAAATGAGATTTTTTAAAAATCATAACAATGTTAGCCAATGCCTTTAAATGATGTAGATTTGAAAGAATGAATGAATGAAAAATAATTCTATAAAAACTGTATGGGTGTCTTGCATTGTTCACTGTCTTCTACAATAGTTTGATGATTCCTTTGATCTACAAATGCAAAGTTTGTTTAAAGTCTTAACATGAAATAAACTTGGAAAAGTTGCACTGTTGGTGAAAGGCAAATAAGTCAAACAGATTTCTTTTTCTTTATGATTTTTTTCATATACACACCTGTAATATGTAGGTGAAACTCTCCCTCTAAAAAACTAAGCACTGGATCATTTGCATTTTTAGATGAAGATCTTATGAATTTGTTTCCAAACTGGGAAAATTCAATTCAATTCAAATAAACATTTATTTTCTTCCACTTGATTTGCAGGGGTTAGCAATCATATTTTTGCAATTGTACAATTTATATATGGTAACATCTTACTATTACATTAAAAAATCATGGAAGAAGACAAGGTCCCTTTAAAGGGGGTACCCAATGCTGAAACAATGTTAGCTCATTTAAAAGAGCATGATTTTATTAGCAGAAAATCATCTGCCTAAAGTTTTTTTAAAAGTCGTGTTGCCAAGGAAACCCCCAAATGTGGTAAGATTTCAGGATATTTTTGACCCCTCAGTTGTGACCCAGTTTCAACTGGGTACCCACTTTTACGTCAAAATGACGTCAAAGTGGGTACCTTGTCGTGCACTTTAGCAAAATGCGCGCAAGGTATAATACATATTGTACAGTCTAACGCGCAGCACAACTGCAATGCGCGAAGCTGGGTACCCACTTTTACGTCATACCTCATACTCAATTTTTTTGGTCAACTCTTGACTTTTTATGAGAAAATTAGCCAAAATGCTTTGATTTCGATTGAAAATCATAAAATTTTTAATGTTATTCTTCTTAGAATTCTATTCTCGATCATATATAAAAAATTTGTTTACCATTGTGTAATCACTTTAAAAGGGAGTACTTGTGGCAGGCTCGCCTGAACAATTAAGCGCAAATATGAGAATAATAAAAGGAATAGGGAGTGAGTTTAGAGTAAAGAGAAAGGAAGAGGAAGAGAAGTAGTAGAAGAAGAACACTGCAACATAGTAACAATTGTATTTGATGGCATGCATGTAAAACATAGAGTGACAATGGCATGATATAGGTAGATTTTACAGTACAGTTTACAGTGTTTACAGTAAATCAAATATATTATTTATTATGAGTAATATGTGAATAAAAATGTTAATTCCTATTGGAAAATAAACTACTTAAGTGGAAAACAGATTGTTCCAATTCCAGCTGGACATATTCTATACAAAGTTATGTATGCTGTCTGTGCTTTTTGAAAGAAGTTGTATATCACATTAGTCTCAAACCACCTACTTTACATATGTACATCCTTTAATTTTTTCAAAATCTGTGACCTTGACCAACAGTCAGTCTTACCTTTACAATACAGCAGATATTGATACTTATTTCAAAGTGTATCATTCTCTTTAGGAATGTTATGTGTTCTTCTTCTTTAGGGGTGCAACAGCAGCAGCAGCCCACGCCCGCACCCACGCCCACATCCTTTGGCCGTGGTTTTGCAGGCATGCCCATAGGGCGAGGTTTTGTTTCACAGCAGTCCATGGGACAGAAAACACCCCCTCGGCAGTCTCCTTCACCACCCCAGAAATCCCCGTCCCCGACGGAGAGTGGCATGATGACCTCATCGTCTTCCTCGCCTGCATCATCGGCCCGTCCCACTCCAGCACCGACACCGACCCCACAGATGGGACCTGGTGGGGATCGCCGTCGTAGGTTTGGTACCCTGGATGAGAAGATGGGACATTTATCTCTCGAAGGGAAAGAGACCCATGGCTCTGCAGGCAGAAAGTAAAGACTTTAGTACTTTTACTATCATCATGCGTTTTTAAATGTACCCATCTAGTATGATGTCCAACAATCAATTTTCAGTTTGCCTAGTATATAGTTTACGAAACTAAAAAGAAACCAATGCAAAATTTCTTAAAAGAATATAACTCAAGAAAACAAATGACAAACCCATGGTGTATAATAGACACCACCATGTGTGGTGTTGCAAGAAATTTGCAATCATTGTCAAATCCCCCAAATCAGTCTAAAGTTTTGCAATTGATTGCAAATTTGCAACTGATCTCAACGTACAATCAATCCTGTTGCTAGAAAAAGTTGCGGCTGATTTTAATATCAAGCGCAGATCAAGGGCAACGTTACAATCAGTTGCAAAATTTGTGACGATCCCCACCAGTTATCTGTCTATATCTGTTTTAAATTTGTTGCTTTTTACTTATGGTTTTTTTAAATTATTTTTTTGCAGTTTGGTTTTATGTGAATGCTTTTGATTTGTTATGTATATGTAAAGTGCCTAGAGAATTATCATGCACTAAATGAATTAAAAGTTATTATTACTATTGATTATTATTATTTTGATTATGTTACAGTGTTCCTGCAGCAAGTAACTACATTCCTATCAAGTGTGTGAACAAAGCGGTGTGGCAGTATGCCGTGTCCTTTGATCCTCCTGTAGAGAGCAAGAAGATGAGATTACGAATGGTCTTCGATCATTCCGATGTGATTGGCGCAGTCAGAGCATTCGACGGGGCAGTCCTCTTTCTTCCCCATAAACTACCTCAGAAGGTACCTTATTCATTCATTCATCATGTCCGCAGAGGATAGTTGTTTATTTTAACCTTTACGATCTTGCTTCAGAATTTCACAAATACACATATAATTGACAATCGCAATACTTAATTAAATACAAGTAAACTGTAAATTTATCTGAATTTTGTTCACTTTCATTTTTTCCTGTTTTACAGCCTTTTTTCCAGGTTATGTAAACATTTGATATGGTTTAGCAATATACATCTGTCTTTCTTTCCTTTTCTTCTTCTTCTTTGAAACTTTCAGATTGGTATTTTCAAACTATAACTCTTTGTGTTTATACCATTGTCAAGTAGCAAAATGAGATTTTTTTTACTTCTCACAATGTTAGCCTTTTACTTTGAGTGTGTATAATCAATTACATGACATATCATCGCTGATATGACAAGACCTGGGGCCCGTTGCATAAAAGTTATTATATTTTGGATCAGAAATGTATCCTTTCATGATTGGCTTAAAGACCTTCACGTGATCATTGGTATTTTCAGCTATTTCAGAATGTTGGCATGAAGGTTTACTATTTGGGAAATGACGTCACTCCGATGACGACATTTTCCAAATAGTATATACTATTTGTGAAATGTCGTCACAGTGCGCAAAATCTATGCGCGAAATGAAAATTCAGTTTGGCATACGAGAGCTCGAGTGCGCACCATGGGGAACTCTCGCGGTGTCACGGCTACTGCGTTTCTTAATTTCCGATCACTTTGCAATTTATCCATACAACGTTTAGTGCCATAAAGCATTCAATTAGATATAAACATGAAATAAAGAATATTGATTTGGTGTCATTTGACTGATTTATTTTAATAAACAAGGTAAAAACCCACTTCACCTACTTGGCTGATTTACAACGGGGCCGTGTATCAATCAAGAAAAATATAAAATAAGAAAGTAAAATTCATGTACAAATACATATAAATCTTGATCCAAAATATAAAACAAATATACTCTGCCATAATTTCGAGTTTCTGGTTAAAACTATGGGCCTCGGTGACTCGAATAGTACTATTTCGGAGTCACCTCTTGCCCATAGTTTTAACCAGAAACTCTCAAGGCAAAGTATATTTGTATACTATAATAGTAACTTTGTTATTATAGTAACTCTTCATGGAATACTGGATTTTGATTGGCTGTTGAGCATAAAATCCAGTATTCCATGAAAAGTTACTATAATAGCAAAGTTACTATTATAGTAAGTTTTATGCAATGGGCCCCGCCCCTTGTATTTCAAATTTTGGTGAAAATCACTTTTTTATATAATCTCCAGATAATCAGTCCATTGATGTCCTGTCCAAATCCTAGCTCTCCTACCCCCAAAATGAAGCCACCACAGCATGTCAAAGGAAAGGAGATCCCATTGGTTTTAGTGCTTTGGCCGCCATGTTTTTTCACTCTCCTGAACATTTGACATTTTTGAGATAAGAGGTTTTGTTACCCCAGTAGCGAATTATGCTTCTACACTATTTTGTTTAATGGGTTGAAAAGGTATTATCATGGGCTGCATGGTTATACCTGATTAAAATTGCTTTATTACCAAATCGGTCAAGTTTTCCTTTTAATATTGATAGCATTGATTTCATTTCATTATTACTTTTTTCGATAAGCTATGAATCTAAAATGAAGGTGTATCATGTATGCTTTATCATCTATTGTGTTATGAGAGTTTATTGTTAATTTGTATCTAAAATGAAGGTGTATCATTTATGCTTTATGATCTATTATGTTATGAGAGTTTGATGTGGATTTGAATCTGAACCAGGTGACATTGCTTGAAAGTGTACGTCAGTATGATCAAGCACGTATTACCATCAAGATTGACCTAGTGAAGGAAGTCAACCCGGTGGAATGCACACAGATCTACAACATCGTCTTTAGAAAGTAAGTCCTGTCTCTCTTTCTTACTCGATGTCTCTCATATACACTGTTTTTCTTTATTTTGACGATAAGTAGAAGTGATATGTACATATACCATAATCTGTTGTTTTTATGCCATTACATGTTTGAATGTTCATATATTCCATTCTAGATAAACACAACAAAAAAAGTAACTCCCCCTAATTCAAAATAGCATAACTTTTTAACGAAAAAGTTTTGAGCAAAATAATTTGGCAAGAGTGTTCCTACACTTATTGACTAACTTCGTTGTGAAAATGAGAATGATCCGTCAAGTCATGCATGAGTGATCAGACATTAAAGGCAAAAATGTCACTTTTCAAAAGTCACAAGAATCATTTTGGGGGATCTGTGAAACAAAACTTTGACGAATTTGGTTTCTTCCATTGTTTGACCCCGTCATGCCTATCCCTGACACTTTTCATGCCTATCACAGTTGGTTGAACACATTTTTTTGAAGAAAGTGATGTTCAGCCCTCCTAAATCTACAAAATCCATTCAGTTTATGGAAAGAATTGGCATAAACCAACATGAGTCAGCACATTATGTGAAAATACCGGGTAGCCGTTTTTTCCGACATTAAACAGTAATTTTTAAAAACATTTCTTGCTTCATAGTTAAAAATGTTCTCACTCAACAATGACACAATCTCAATAGGCATCAACAGCACTTAAATAACACCAGGAAAAGCTTGTTTCACAGATTCCCCAAAATGACTCATGTGACTTTTGAAAAGTGACATTTTTGCCTTTAATGTCTGCTCACTCATGCATGACTTCATAAATCAATCTCATTTTCACACCAAAGTTAGGCAATAAGTGTAGGAACACTCCTGCCAAATTATTTTGCTCAAAACTTCTTCGTTAAAAAATTATGCTGTTTTGAATTAGGGGGGAGTTACTTTTTTTGTTGTGTTTAGATTGTCTCATTTATGCTTAGTTTACATTTGGCCTGCAATTGGAGCCCACATCATGCCCATATCCCCCGTTCCATGTGACCTCTGCGGAGGCAGAAGGCAGCCGAGAAATTTTTTTGCAGATTCACTGGCTCCGCTGCCTCTGCAACTTTGTTTCACAGGAAGTTATACGAATTCGAAAAAGTCTTCAGCCTGTAGCCTGTAGACATATCGTACATGGCATCACACAGAAGCCTTGCACTGATCGTGCAGGAAACGCACAATCCCTAATCTCTTGTGACTATTGGACAACAGCAAGAACAATTATTACTAGGATAATATACCATTGTAATATCAATCATAGCAAATGAAAACAATACAGTGATTCCCTTTGTAAACCACTAAGAAAAAGATAGTGGGATTGTCCATTGTGCTTTAAGTCCTCCGTCTGTCCAAACTTGGACAGGAGGGACCTATGGTGTCTGTTTCAAAAATCCTCTTTCTTCATGACTACTGCAGAGCTGCCAACTCTCCCGGATTTGCCGGGAGACTCCCGGAAAATCAAGCAATCTCCCGATCTCCCGACACATACTCAAAATCTCCCGGATTCTTAAATTTTTGAAAGGTATCATGCTTCCCGTCATTGCTCCTTCAAATAAATTTCTGTCTCTCTCAGAGATCGCTCATGCATTAATGTTACATTTTACATACAAACAATACAAGCGCAACAAGCCACGGCGAGCGCGCTATAATCCGATACCGACCGTGTGTATTGATATTGGACAGTTCGCCTGCGATCGCGAGGATCCATAGCGCGCTTCATTCAATGTCAGAGATGTTAAGTGTTAACTACTTAGAAGCCCTACAACTATCTTATCTTGTCTATATGGACTGTTTGTGCTAACATGTATAGTGTATACGAAGTATGTGTGTAAGCACAAACAGTGTACATTGCCAAGACAAGGTACGGTATAGCCTGAGCATGTTGTGCATGATGGCAGTGTATGCTCGCGAGACCGAGAAATCACAGGCCGAAATAACCAGCATTAGGCCTCTGAAAACTGATTCTGAGTTTCAGAAATTAGTCCAAATGGAATATTATTGCTATTCTTCATGATTCAGGTGAGGGAAAATGTGTTCTTTGATGTTTAATTAGTTGAAAAAAATTCTTGAAGAATCCTCACTTTCCAGCAGGAATGGGAGGCGTTCTTCCCCTGCACCAGCGGCCTAGATAACTTGGTAGTGTGGTGGGTACACTGCGTGCACATCATGAATCGTTCTTCGTGACCAAACGTTTTCGGTTTATTTTCTACTCTGAAACTTTATCTTGGGATGTTTATATTTAGCTGTGGTTGACTACATATGATCAAAAAAATTTATGGAATGTGCTGGATGCTGGTAAGGAAGTCTTGTGAACTTCTGCTGTGGAAATACTGTTTATATGTATTTGAGGAGAGTTTGTGTTTACAACGTCAATACAAGCTCATCCTAAGGTGAGGGGCCGGGTCCTGGTCCGGCAATATTAAAAGACCTTTTGTCCCGTACTGATTTTTTTGGAGGGGGGGGGGAAGGGCTGCACAATGTTCATGCTCCTGTATTGTGTGTTTTGAGTTTAAGTTGGATCTTTGTTTTATTTATAAAATTTTATCACCAAAGTCCTATTTTTTTTTTGTTCTTTTGTTTGATTTTTGTCTCGCCCACCGGAGGTGAAGGCGAGACTAAGGGATCCAAATGTCGTCCGTCCGTCGTCCGTCCGTCGTCCGTCCGTCGTCCGTCCGTCGTCCGTCCGTCGTCCGTCCGTCGTCCGTCCGTCGTCCGTCCGTCGTCCGTCCGTCGTCCGTCCGTCGTCCGTCCGTCCGTCACAAACGTTATGAAAGATAACTTGGCAACCGTGACTCACTTTTCAACCAAACTTGGGTTGTAGATGCACTAAGGGGACCTGCATGTTATGGTCCAGTCAGAGGTCACATGGTAAGGTCAAAGGTCATTTCAGGTCAAACGTTAAAGTTTACGTGCAAGACTCTCTTATGACACAAAACTCTGCAACCGTGACTCACTTTTCAACCAAACTTGGGTTGTAGATGCCCTAAGCGGACCTGCATGTTATGCTCTAGTCAGAGGTCACATGGTAAGGTCAAAGGTCATTTTAGGTCAAACGTTAAAATTTACGTGCAAGACTCTCTTATGACACAAAACTCTGCAACTGTGTGACACTGTTCAATCAAACTTGGGTTGTAGATGCACTAAGGGGACCTGCATCTTATTGTCCAGTCAGAGGTCACATGGTAAGGTCAAAGGTCATTTCAGGTCAAATGTTAAAGTTGACGTGCAAGACTCTCTTATCACACATAACTTTGCAACCGTGACTCACTTTTCAACCAAACTTGGGTTGTAGATGCACTGAGGGGACCTGCATGTTATGGTCCAGTCAGAGGTCACATGGTAAGGTCAAAGGTCATTTCAGGTCAAACGTTGAAGTTTACGTGCAAGACTCTCTTATGACTCAAAACTCTGCAACCGTGTGACACTTATCTATCAAACTTGGGTTGTCGATGCACTAAGGGGACCTGCATGTTATGGTCCAGTCATAGGTCACATGGTAAGGTCAAAGGTCATTTCAGGTCAAACGTTGAAGTTTACGTGCAAGACTCTCTTATGACACAAAACTCTGCAACCGTGTGACACTTATCTATCAAACTTGGGTTGTAGATGCACTAAGGGGACCTGCATGTTATGGTCCAGTCAGAGGTCACATGGTCAGGTCAAAGGTCATTACAGGTCAAACGTTGAACGGTTAAAGTTTACGTGCAAGACTCTCTTATGACACAAAACTTTGCAACCGTGTCACACTTTTCAGTCAAACTTGGGTTGCAGATCACTAAGGGGAAGTGCATGTTATCATTCTGTTGGACTTCACATGATAAGGTGAAAGGTCATTGGAGGTCATATGTTACAGATGTTTTCAAATTCTTGAATTTGCTTTTCCTCTGTCATTTCTTGTATTTCAAACGTTAAAGTTTACCTGCAAGACTCTCTTGTGACGCATAACTTGGCACATGTTGCTGCAATAGCAACCAAATTTGGGTGATAGATGCACTAGGGGTACATTCATGCTATTGTGCTGTCAGGTCACATGGTAAGGTGAAAGGTCATTTTAGGTCAAACTTTACGACCTGCAAGACTTTCTTGTGACATCAAACTTGGTTAGGGCAAGGGATGTACTTGGGGAAACTTTCATGTTATTTAGCCACGGGTGGGCGAGACACAATCTTCCTATTGGCTTGTTTTTAAAAGGATCACTTGCACAGCCACATCAAAAACTTGATGATCAGATTTTCACATGACAATGACCTTGAATGAAGACAAATGAAAATATATATCTAAGTACATCATTCATTCCTTTCATTGGTAAAAGAAATAGTACAGATGGCACATTAAAACACAACAAACAATACTTCAAATTCAACATGCATAAAATGTTAATAATTACAAGTGATATTTTTCTCTTTTTTTTAATTTTAAAAATGGCTCTGGCAACTTCAAAAATGGCTCTCAGAAATTGGAAAATGGCTCTCATGAATTTGTGACCAATTAGAAAAATGGCTCCTGCAAAAAAAAAGAAGTATTTTTTTCCCTGTTGTGAGCAAAAGATCTTGTCTTTTTCTAAAGGCTTTGCCCCTTGAATCTTACAACTAAGCTTTTACTTGCATCTACCTGGAGTACCCTTTTTTTTGTTACTCTCACGCGCTTCGCTAGTGCACTATGCTCGCTACTTTCACTTTAAAAAAAATCTCCCTGATTCCACACATCAAATGTTGGCAGCTCTGCTACTGGACCGAATCGGACAGGGTCCTCTGTGACTGGTAGAGAAATAGTTTCATAATCTACAATGACTTTTCATAATGCACAATGATTTTTTTTCCTAATAAGTACTTACAGGCCAATTGTAATTTTTTTTTTTTTTTTTTTTAAGGGGGGGTACACGCTGTAGATAATGTAAACACAAACTCTGTAGCCATGTACAAGGCACCTGAAATCGCACAGAAATTCGTGGACCAATTTATCGCATGGGGCCCAGGGCAAATGTAAATTAAGCATTATTTATGATAGATTAAAGTTTACTTCATCTCTGTTGTCTTTTGTCAAACGAAGCTCATTTCTGTGTTCTCAAATACTTGTACATTATGTAAAGAGGAAAGGATAAAACAATGCTGTTATTCCATTTTTACAGGGGGAATGATGGGTTCAGTCATCTATTTTTATGCCTCCGCCCACCGCAGGTGGTTGCCGGAGGCATTATGTTTTCGGGTCGTCCTTCCGTCCGTCCGTCCCATTTTCGTTCTCGCGATAACTTAAGAACCGTTTGACGGATCAACTTCAAACTTGGCTCGTGTATGCATATGGGAGGGACAATGATCTGATTAGATTTTGGAGTCTCGAGGTCAAAGGTCAAAGGTCATAGCAGTCATGTACATAGAAATGGACCGTTCTCGCAATAACTCAACAACCATTTGACGGAGCAGCTTCATACTTGGCACATGTGTGCATATGGGAGGGGCAATGATGTGATTAGATTTTGGGGTCTCAAGGTTCAAGGTCAAAGGTCATAGAGGTCATTACGTGTATATACATGAACATTGCTTGTTCTTGTGATAACTTAACAACTCTGACGGTTCATCTCCAAACTTGGCTCATGTATGCATATGGAAGTCTCATAATTGTCTCATTAGATTTGGGGGTCACAAGGTCAAAGATGTCTTTTTATACATGAAAATTTTAAAAATCAACATAAATGTGCCATATATTTTCGATCTGGCAATTGCAGAGGCATAAATTTTGACCGCGCGCGGTCGAGGATTCATCTAGTTTTTTAGGCGATAACCCCAATTTTTTTTGTGTGTGTGTGTGTGTGTGTGTGCTTGTTTTTTTTTTTTTTTTTTGTAAATACGATTAGTTGGATGAATTGTTTGTTGGTAATTACATCTTTCGTTATCCCATCCCCTCCCCCCCCCCCCCAGGGTGATGAAAATCCTTCAGATGAAGCAAGTAGGACGTCACTACTACAACCCCACCACACCCTCTGTCGTGCCTCAGCATAAGTGAGTAAACAGTGATCCAACAAAATCTTCTCCAGCATTTGCTGCAGACTATTTTTTTTTCTCTTTAACCCATAGAGGTACAGAGCTTTCTTGAGGTCTAAATTTATCATTTTCAATCCTCAAATTGGCAACAACTATTATTTTCCTTCCACTCTTACATAGTTTGAAAAAAATAAATATGGATATAACATGAATCAAAATGAATTATAATTGTAAAATTTAATCAAACATTGCCAATTTGAACATGGAAAGAGGGATTATGTTTTATTCACTGCATTGCCAATTTAGGGAGTGGAATGATTAGTTACCATTAAATTGCTCTGATTCGAGAATGCCACACTATATGGCATTGGGAATGGACTCAAATTTTCAGTGAATTTTTCTCTTTCTGCTCATGTATGATATGTACTGCCCAACATTCTGGACCAACAGATACTGCAAAAGCATCTCCTAAAGGGGACACTGTACCTCTATGGGTTAATGTGATATACAATTTAACAGCTTTTGTGATGAATTATTTGAGAATTTTGGACTTCAAACATGGTTTACATTCTCCTTTTATAGTGTGATTTATGTGCAGCATCAAGATGATTCATGGAAGTGCTGTATGTTCATGTATTTTCATGTTTCCTTATCAGACTTGTTTTCAGACTTTGTATGTTATAATTCAACTCCTTGTTGACAGGCTTCTTGGTAGGAAAATGCCTGATTTTGATCCAAATCAATCGCATGTGCATTGTTCAGGATATTTAAGGAGGATCAAATTATTTTTGCAAATTAAAAGTCTGCATGAACTTATCTTTTGTGTCTTTCTTTGACAGGCTTTATTTTGCTTTATTTTGTTTTATGAATATTTTTTGATATAATTCTAGAGTTTTATTTTAATCTCTGAAATAAGAGTGCATCAACATACCTTTGCTTCCCCTTTTTGTTGGATTTGCTTTGCTTTCTTTTGTGTTATTTGTGTTATTTGTTTTTACAGTCGTTGTTGAGTTTGATTTTAGTCTCTGTAACAGGTGTTCGATTATGTTTTCTTGATTAGACTTGAGATATGGCCTGGATACATCACTGCCATCAGTCAATACGAAGGAGGTCTTATGCTGCATGCAGACGTTTCACATAAGGTTCTCTGCAATGAGTCAGTACTAGAAAGCATGTAAGTATCACACTTGCAGAGATGCCAACTGTTCCCTTTTGCATCGGTACAGAACCGTAAATGTTGCTACAAAAAATACTTGCTTAAACATCATGCAGATAATAAAACACAACAATTATTGCACTGACTACTGTCAGAAATAGTTGTCAGGGTAAAACAAAAAAACTACTTGCCTAAACATCATGCAGGGGTGGTATTCTGAACACCGTTTTAACTGTGTTGTAAGTTCTGTTTTAACTTCTGTTGTAGGTTCTGCTGTTCTTATACAGTTAGCGCAAAACACAAGTTTGTCTGCGCTTTTATTTGGAGTTGACATTATCATAAGTGGCATGGTTTACTGCACCATGTTAAAGTGATTACACAATGGTAAAAAAAAAAATTGATATATGATCGAGAATAGAATTCTAAGAAGAATAACATTAAAAATCAATGCATTTTAGCTAATTTTCTCATAAAAAGTCAAGAGTTGACCAAAAAATATGAGTATGAGATATGACGTAAAAGTGGTTACCCAGCTTCGCGCATTTTGCTAGAATTGCGCGACAAGGTAACCACTTTGACGTCATTGTGGGTACCCAGTTGAAACTTGGACACAGCTGAGGGGTCAAAAATATCCTGAAATCTTACCACATTTGGGGGTTTCCTTGGCAACACGACTTTTTAAAAAACTTCAGGCAGATGATTTTCTGCTAATAAAATTATGCTCTTTTAAACGAAGGAACATTGTTTCAGCATTGGGTACCCCCCTTTAAGAAGTCGATAATCTACTGAAGTTATCAATCTCTTTTATTTTTTATCAGGCAAGCAATCTATCAGAGCAATCCAAATAAGGACAGGTTCCGTGACGCGTGTGTGAGGAAGATAGTAGGGACAGTTGTTCTGACCCGCTACAATAACAAGACCTACAGAGTGGATGATATCGACTGGAACTCAAATCCCTGTACGACTTTCACCACACGCGAAGGAGAAGTCTCCTTCATAGACTACTACAAGTAAGTCACCGTTGGGTGTAGGTATGTTGCCGTCCGATGACAAAAAGAAGCAACTCTGTAGAATGAGTTTCTTAGTAAATGAAGAAAATATCTGACTCTTTGATGCAGAAATCTATGGAATTGCTTCCTTCTGGGGCCCGTTGCATAAAACTTTTGCCAGAGTTTTTTATGGCAAAATTTGAGGAAACTGCGGCAAAAAAAAATTGCCATAGTTTTCCATTACATAAAAATTTGCCAGACTTTTTTTTTGCCAGAAAAAAGTCTGGCAAAAGTTTTATGCAACGGGCCCCTGATGTGTCTATATTTTGGAATTCGGGGTTGCGTGACCTTGACTTCTTTTTCATTATGTAGAGCATGCAAAAAAGTACCCTTAATCTAGTAAAAGTCAGTTTTGAAAAAAAAAAATCACAGTTGCTTCCTTTTGTCATTTGAGGGCAGTATGATTCTGTGTACTGATATATTGTGACTATAATTACATATGAATTGTTTCTTCTAGAGCGGAATCATTTTGATTTTTTCGTAAGGTGGGGATTGATGCCTTTGCTCCAGTAGAACATGGCTGCGCTGATAACTTGATGAATGTTGAAATCAAAGGAAGTGATTACTGCTGGAATAAGGCAGCAGTTTTACTTCTGACGGAACGGGACAGCCCCAAGTGCCTACGTGTGTCGCTAAAGTAATGCATGGCGCTTTTGCTGCCCGGTCGCTCTCCACTGTACTCTACCAACTTCTATTCATCATACAAAGAGTGCTGGGGCTTTCAAACCTTGCCCCTTTCACCAATCATCTGGTAGTTTTTACTCCGAGATATACTGAACCTAACAGCTAACATGCATACAGTCCGACCTCGCTTAGGACCGGCGCCCATCCATATAAGTTAAATTGCCAGATATAAGAGTAATGTAGTGGGTCACCTTTTCTATGAAAATTTATAGGGTAGAGCATTTTGCTGTAAAATAGCTATTTCCTTGGTGTTGTGGATGATTGTAAATGATCAATAATATCTTTCTGTTTGTACGAGATGAAAATGAAATTAAATAAATGGAAAATTGCCCACGATGTTTCAGTCTCCCAGGCATTTAGGTGAATTAAATGAAGAATAAAAGAGGGAAGCTGGCTGGGAGACGCGGCTGGTTCATAGAGGAATCTGGATACATGAAGGTCGGATAAGTGAAGTCTGACTGTATGTAAAAACCTATTGGCACTGGGTGCCATTCCATCGCGTTTGCAGCTAAAACCTTGCCAGATTAGTTCTCTTTTTATTTATATGTTCATTAATTCATCAGTGCATCAGTTTTCTATCAGAACAAAGCCGTTGGAGTAATAGCATCTATAATCTTGATTACATACATATTAGAAATTGTGTCTTCTTTGTACATATCATTTTCATCATTGCACCAATTTAGCCAAAACAGCACTAGTGCTCAGTAGCATTGATCAAGGATGGGTTTTCAAATTTTAATCAACTCAGCCTTAGTCTCTTCAAGCTGTGGTTGGGAAAGGTTTTGTTGGGTGTCATTGTCTTGTACTGTACCATGAAGATAAACCGATGGACATTGTCTTCTAAGGGGACGGGTGCTTTTTTCATCTTCGTTTTCTATTCTTCTAGAGCATTTTTTATGCCTTTGCCCACCAAAGGTAATGGCATGATGTTTAAATTCATTGTTTTAAATTGTGACTCTAGGAAGAACTACAATCTTGAAATCAAAGATGCTGGACAGCCACTACTCATCAGCAGAATCAAGAAAAAACAGCAAAACAGACCAGGGGTAGGTTCTTCTTTTTTTTATTTTTTTTTATTTTTTATGCTTGTACAATGAGTATCTTCAGGAAGGAAATCTTTCCCATCAGTTACTAGCAAGATGATTATGTCAGAATGATGAATTCTTGTTATTAACAAAGTTAATAATCAAAGTTCAGTTCAGACTGCCGCAGCATCAACATTTTAAAGACACTGGGTCGTGGGCTTTCATGGAGAGTGGATCATAATTTGCTGACACCAGACTTTGTGAAAAGCACTGGAAATACCGACAATAGAGCTACATCTCTGGAGCACAGCAAACAAGCTGCCCCACCATAGACATTCTTCGGCCTGCTTTGGGCATTGTCAGGCCAGGAAAAGTGAGATAATGACTTAAGCGTATGGGGCAATGGGTGGACTATACAGAGAATTACAAGCTCTGTTGGTCATAAAACTCATTTCCACTCTGGGTGATGGACAACACCCGTTACTGGGTAAGCACCCGAATGGTGTCAAATTCCCCGTGAAAGCTCACAACCTAGTGTTTTAAAGAAATTCTCTCATTCCAGAATTACACGTTCAATTTCCATGAAACTTGTACACAAGTCTTATCAAGCATCTCAAATCTTGTGAAACGAATTTGAGGGTGCAAAGTCAAGGTTAAAGGCCATATTAGGTCAATTAACTTATACTGCTTTCACACCAAGGTACGGTCGCTGCGACCGATGAAATCATAATGTGAAAGCATTTCATCGGTCGCTGCGACCGATCGTTTTGGTCAAAAACGATCGGTCGCTGAGTACGGTCACTGAGGTACTTCAGCGACCGATGCAAGCTAGATGTGAAAGCACATCGTACTCAGCGACCGATCGAAATGCAATGACCCCCATACATGCCTACGCACTATCTCTACTTCCGCTTCCGGCTAGGTCAGCTATACAGCGACCGATCGCTCTGGGCCTGACCAAATTTTGACGGAGGTGTGAAAGCACGTCCGATCGCTCGCTGGGTACGGTCGCAGCGACCGTACCTTGATGTGAAAGCAGTCTTAGATTATGTTGCAAAAACTTAAGTTTTTGATTTTTTTTCCCCCTCATTTCAAAAGCATTTATTCATATTCCATGAAACTTGTTCATATCAATTTTTAAGTATCACAAATCATGTGGAAGAAATTTCACGTTACAAAGTCACAGTCAAAGATCGTTTCAAAAGTATCTAATCACATTCAATGCAACTTGTATACAAGGGTTTTCAAGTATCGCAAATCTTATGGAACAAATTGCAGGGTACAATGTCAAGGTCAAGGGTCATTTTAGGTCAGTTAACTTAAACTATTGCAAAAACAGCTCTCCCAGTTATCCACAGACCTGGGTGCCGTTGAATAAAAACTTGCTATTATAGTAACTTTGCCATCAGTGGTAACTACCATAGTAACACTGCTCAACAGCCAATCAAATTCCAGTATTCCATGAAAGTCACCATTGATAGCGAAATTACTATAATAACAAGTTTTATGCAACGGCACCCAGCTAGTCGAACTCATCTCAAATCATATACTCTTAGGGACAGATGCTGGCATGCCTCAAACCTTCGCAGATGAACCTCCTGACTTCCATAATTTCTCTCGTCACTTCTGTCAGACATACATGCCAAACATTCTTCACGGGTGATCTCCGAAAAGACCTCCCATACCCTTACATGCTCCAACCGTTTTACTCCCTTGTCATATATCTGTTCTGTCCCTGTTATATCCGTGTTCCCCATCTAACCCATTCGTGACAGGAATTACTTAAAGCCTAATTTGATCAGCTTTTATTCTTCAAATTGGCAACAGCAACATATTTATTTTATTGCTACATTTTTCTTATAAAACGTCATGTGTCTGAAATGAATATAAATTGACTGGAATTACGATGAGAAGTCAAAAAGTTGCCAATTTGCAGGGGAAAATAGTGATTTTAAACTTTCTATCACATTGCCAATTTAAGGATTTTTATGCTTATTTTCCTTTAAAAAATTTTCAGCATCAAACAACAATTATTGACGCAACCAAAATGGGCACAGTTTGTAGAATTTTTTACTCTTTCTGCTCATGTATTTGGTATGATTTTTAGGGCTTTGCATCAAAAGATATTAGGCCAAACCACAAAATGTGGACCTCTGTCACAAATGGGTTAACCACCTCTATTTACTGTGCACACTGGTCTGTGAATTCCCAGGATCCCGCATTTCTCCAGGGCCCCCTTGCATAAAACTTACCATTGATGGTAACTTTGCCATCAGTGGTAACTTCCATGGAGACCTTGAATTTGATTGGCTGTTGAGCAATGTTACCATGGTAGTTACCGTTGATGGCAAAGTTACCATTAATGGAAAGTTTTATGCAATGGGCCCTGGACTGGAGGAACTCAACTAAATAAGAACTAAAAGGGTTAAGAATCCCCCCCCCCCCCAGTCCTTGATACCTCCAAATTAGCCCTGTCTTTTGAGGGTTAGGGGTTAAATAATGAGTGTACTCCTCAAAAAAATCATGTAAGGTTTGTTTTGTTTCCTTGCAGACCCCGCAGGAAGAAGAGATCAGACTGATTCCAGAGTTGTCCAGTCGTACAGGACTCACCGATGACATGAGGGCAGACTTCAGAATCATGAAGGTAAACATATCAAAAACATTCTTCTAAAAATCTCATCTGTCAACTTTCACCAAACATTTGGTATGATTTTTTTTCTTTTTGTGATATTTTACTGGTTTTTCCTCTTGGAAAATATGTCAGAAATTGCTTATTTTCTTTTTGTGATGCATTTTACAGACCTCCCAACCATTATGAATTGGGAGGAGAGAAGCTGAATTTTGACCATTCCAAGCTCTTGTTTCCCTATGATTTTGCTATTTTTCTTGATAAATTTACTACACACTCCTATGGGAGGTGCTGTTTCTTTCCTAAATTTGAGCAAAAATCATCCCTATTTTTCAGTCAGAAAGGTTGGGGGGGGGGGGGTCTGATTTAAATGAAACATTAGGCAAAAGTATATTTCTAACAGCACTGTGGCATCGTCGATACTCTAAACAGGACCTAGCCATGCATACAAGAGTGACTCCACAACAGCGACATCACTCCATGGTGAAGTTCATCAAGAATGTCTACTCCAATGAACAGGCTTTTCAGGAGCTTGAAGGATGGGGACTGGTGCTAGACCAAGACCTCCTTCAGGTAAGTCATGTAGCAATGGGTGATGTCTGAATCGTAATATTTTACATATATATATATATATATATATATATATATATATATACATATATATGTAAAAAATAAAAAGTGCTGTTATGTCTTTAGGGCTGGATCCAGAAACTTTGAGGGGAGGGGGCGAGCGGCTTTTTCAAGTGGCTGTTTTACTGAAAAATTTGCTGACTAGCATAAAGTTCCTCAGCATTTTCAGGTGTCTATTTTACCCCCAAAATTTGCTGATAAGCAAAAAAAAAAAAAAAAAGGCCGGGGGGGGGGGCAATTTCCTTAGACAGGTTTAATCATCTACCAATAGCCATGAATTTCTTGATGGTCACTTGTACACTTCATTTCATTGTACTCATTATGGATACATGTATGTAGACCCTCGTGCCTTACACAAATATGAAAATCATATTAGAAATCGTATGGCTGGAATCGACAGAGGAGGTTTTAACCACCCAATGGTTTAACCTCCCTCCTGGGTTTTTAAGCACACATACGCCCAAAATCTGGTCCACTTTTGTGTTTACTTTAAGCGCGCGCATTGGCAAAAAAATATGCGCCTATTCACGCTTATTTTAGTACGCTTAAGGAGGTTTAATCCTTTTCAAACTACTGTCGACTATTGTATAATTAAAGGGTAAGTCCACCCTAGAAGTTTCACTGTTTCAGTAAAAGGAGATAAATTTGAACAGCATTTTAAAAAAAGGAAGGAGCAAAATCAGTCAAAGAATAAGAAAATTACACTCATTTACATTTTCTAGTAAATTACTCTCGGCTCTGCAAATTGGCAACACTGATGACATCATATGCGAGCAGCTCTCCATTCACTTTGTACATGAAATTTCACATTTTCTCAATTTTCTTGGAAGTTACACATTTTCTAACCCCCATAGTAATGTATGTTAAGAAGAATTGCTTTTTATATAACATACTTTGACTATGGGGTAAGAAAATGTGTAACTTCCAAGAAAATTGAGAAAATGTGAAATTTCATGTACAAAGTGAATGGACACCTGCTCACATATGATGTCATCGGTGTTGCCAATTTGCAGAGCCGAGAGTAATTTACTAGAAAATGTAAATGAGTGTAATTTTCTTATTCTTTGACCGATTTTGCTCATTTCTTTTTTAAAATGTTGTTCAAATTTATCTCCTTTTATTGAAACAATAAAACTTCTAGGGTGGACTTACCCTTTAAATTAAACAATAGTATGATTTGTCTTCTCCTTTATAAGTGTACCAGGGAACTTGAAAATGGCTAGGATACTTGAGCGGTATCTGTAGAATAATTATTATCATCAATGACTGCACAAAGGATACCAGAACTTAACCCATAGCAGTACAGACCTTTCTTGAGGTCTAAATTAATCATCTTCAATCCTCAAATTGGCAATACAAATTATTTTTTTCCACATTTACATAGCTCGAAAAAAATAAATATGGATATAACATAAACCAAAATGACATATAATTGTAAAATTGAATCAGAAATTGCTAATTTGAACACAGAAATAATGATTATATATTATTCACTGTGTTGCCGATTTAAAGAGTTTAATGATTAGTTACACTTAAACTGCTCTAATTCGAGAACGCCACACCATACAGCGATAGGAATGGGCTCTAATTTGTCAGTGCATTTTTCTCTTTCTGCTCATGTATGATATGTACTGCCCAACATTCTGGACCAACAGATACTGCAAAAACGTCTCTTAAAGGTGACACTGTACCTCTATGGGTTAAAGAAAATATAAAAACAGTTGTCATTATTGTTAAAAATAATGCAGCAGGCAAAGTGTTAACCTTATTCATGGTTTGTGAATTCGGGCCTATATGTTTTGAAAACTAGTGTTTTGGAACGGATTTGAAACAAAGGTTGCACCTGACTGATCTTTTCACCATCGATTGTTTAGCTGCCAGGTAGACAACTGCCGCAGGAGACCATCAAGCTGGGTCGTTCATCATTCAAGGCATCAAAGGAAGCTGACTGGGGTCGCGAGGTCACCAAACAACACGTCATCACAGGGGTAAGTCACATGATTCCGTACTTGTATCACTTCATGAACCTAAGTTTTGTAGCAGTTATCATTAAGTGTTTTTTTTTTTTTCCTATGATTTTGTTTGAATGGCTATTGCAGTGAAGGATCAGAAACTTTTTCCTCTTTAAAGGCATTGGCTAACATTGTTATGATTTTAAACAAATCTCATTTTGTTACTTAAAAATGGGATAAACATTAGGGTTATAGTGTAAAAATACCAGTCTGAAAGTTTCATAGCATAATATCCGCGGGAAGTATTTCTAAATATTAGAAATGTGAACCAATGTTTAAAAAATATACGAGGGTCGGTTGCAAAGACCCAACATAAGGAGTGCGCATGCGCACATGACTCAACGGACCGCACTCTGTGTATTGACATATCACGCGGCGGAAGGCAGGTAACGGTATTTTTGAATTCGCGCAAACGATCCTCTTAGTTCAGTGTCTCTCGAGACAAAAGCTAATAAAATCGCGGTTTGCGTCTAACTTACAGCTTTTCCTTCCAAATTATGGTTGGTTTCAGGGTTTTTGAGTATAAATACAAGTACTCATACACATGTTTCATCTCAGTTTGAGAATTTTTTAAACCAGCTGCTCACAAAGTTAGCCAATGCCTTTAAGTTATGTTAATATCAGAAAGTTACTGGAACAGTTTGCTTCAGTATTTACCTTAGTGGAACCATACCTGTATATTACCTCCCTCACTGCAGAAAACTTGCAAATGTACAACTCCTCAAACTGTTACTAATGGCATTCATTAAAAACATTACGTGCTAGTGAGTGGGAAGGGGGCAGGATAGGATCGTTATGTTCCCCATTACAGGTATCCATGTATTTCTTTTTTATTGGTTTAATTTATAATTTTGTTTACGTTATATACTTTGATTTTAATTCAATTCAATTCAATTCACCTCATTTATTTGACACCCTTTAAAAGAGATACAAATATAAAATAGTACAAAATATATATAGTCCTGAATGAACTTAATTACAATAGAATATTAAAAAAAAAAAAAACACAAGGTTGAAAGAAGGTTAAAAAGAAATGTAGCGGATGTGGAGAATCGGATAAGGCAATGAAGAAAATAAAGAAGAATACATTGAAAGAAAGTAAACACTTAAACATTTCAACTATCCCCCCCCCCCGGAAAAACAGGCAGTGTGGCAGATTTTAAGAATAGCTAGATAGTTGCTTTTGTTTTAATGTACATTTTAGAGATGATATGATTTGATTTCCCTGTGAGCTGATATTAAATACCCGTGGCTTGAATGCAGGTACCCCTGAAAAACTGGCTGGTTGTGTTCACACGCCGTGACGCGTCCAAAGCGGCCGAGTTCATACAGATGATGAAGCAGGTGTGTCCCCAGATGGGCATTCAGATTGAACACCCATCCATGGTAGAGCTGCAGGATGATAGGACACAGAGCTACACCAACATGGTCAAGCAATCTATCAATCCACAGGTTAGCCCTGCTTTCATAATGTTATTCGGGCAATTCCTCAGTAACGGAATTATGTGAGTAACAGAATTACAAAATGTAATTCCGTCACTGTGGAATTGCAGTTTGTAATTCTGTTACATTTTTAGAGTTTGTGTGCCTATTTTGTACCCTGCCTTCCTTCTTACCATTTAATACTGTGAAAATGTGCCTATTCTTTCACCTGAACTCTTTCATTCAAACTAGTTTCTGCTTACATTCATCATATTGTGGTATATGTACCTTGGTAACAGAATTAGCAGAAAATGGTGCTACTTTCATTTCAAATAACAAAAATGTCTTATAAAATTAAACATCCATTATACTGATACTGACAAAGATGGTGGAATTCCTTTTTGTTTAAGCTTCTTTGAATTCAAGGATTTCGCTATTCAGGACTATCAAAGTGATTGTTTTTACTACAAATTTTAAAGTTAGCTGATTGTGCTTCCCCTGTGGAATTGCCCATTAGTGAGGATGGTGATGATGAGGATGATAATGATGATGACAGTCATTATGATGATGATTATGATATCAGTGAAGATGATTTTGTTGATGCTGATGAGAAAAAATGGTAGTCTGGGAGTCTGTGAGAGAGGTATGATAGAGTGACCAAACTTCGCGCATGTTTTACTTTTCTGAAGAACCCAATATTTAGTCCATAATTTCTCAAATTCTACCCCAAATTATGTAGATTAATGATACCAAAAGAAAAGTGAAATTGTGTACTATGAATGGGTGCAAGAAGAAAATTTATTGACAAAGAATTCCAAAGATATTGTGATTGCAACATTCAGTGTTATATTACAGCAGGCTACAACTGAAAAACAGTGGAGTCCAAACTTTGCGCAAGCCAGTTTAGAAATAATTTATCCACAATAGAGTTCCAACAGAGCTAAGATATTTGCATCAGTAGCAAGGCAAAATGTCATACATCATTAGGTATCACTTTATGCAAAATGGTTAAGTTTGCTTCTGACATTCATTGGAATTTGGGTTAAAAGTTGATTAAATGCTTTTATTGCACATGTATGTTTTTTGGTACAAGGAATACAAGGAGAACAATGTAGTGCTCTGTTAACATGTTCCATGCCAATTTACCTTTGCTACCAAAACTGTACATGAGCTTTAGAGGGATCCAGTAAATTTGTGAAGTCTTGATTTAATGAATTGTTGAATTTGATGTCTGTGTTGTTTAAAGATAAGAAGGGTGAATAAAGAGCCAGGAATATAAAGGTTTTGTAATATAATATGTTGTTATCAAGATATCTATCACTGAATTCCGCCATTTTCAAAACCAACCTGGGTATGCTTTTGTCCAACACTGCAGTCTGTGGGGTAAAAAGGGTCTGGCTTTTCCAGTCACTTGTTTGTTTTTACTCTTTGTGAACCACATGATGATGCTTTTGAAGTTAATTTTCATGGTTTCATATTTGCACAATGTTACGTACACTGATAGCATGTAGGGCCATGCAGCTCAGATTTGTAAAAGTTACTCAATAGCTTTAAGCACAGGTCATAAAACTATTGTTGAAGAACCTTGTGACCAGTGCAGTTCTATGGAACTAATTCAAGACATACATGTAGTTAGACTGAGTGTTATAGTCTCCTCTAAAAACCTGTCAGATATAACTTCATTCATATTATCTCGAACTTGCTTGTTTGTTTGTTTTTTAGCTTCAAATGGTGGTTGCAATCTTTCCTTCATCAAGAGATGACCGCTACAGTGCCTTCAAGAAACTCTGCTGCGTAGAGGCACCAATCCCCTCTCAGGTAACAGGACACTTTGGAGTGGTAGAAATAAGATTTGATTAATTCTCCATATCGCAAATACAAGATTCAACAGTAGAGGACAATATTTCCCACACACGGCGCAGACAAGGGCACTTCCAGTTTCCATACAAACATCATGGGTTGAGTCTTAACAAGTCCCATAAAAATGATAGTTTTTGAGCCTAGAAAATGCAAGCAACCAATTCTGATGCTACTGCATGGATCTAATAGAGTCATCAGGAGAGTTTATGGAACCTGGACAATATTTTCGTCAAATGAGGGATTTGTTAACCTGGCTGTACATTTTCTCTGGAAGCCGGAAGAAATCTTGTCAAATCGTCGGTACTGGATTTATATCTGCGCATGTGCTGACCTGCGCAGTATGTGGGAAATGTCGCCCTCTACTGTTGAATCTTGTATTTGCGATACGGAGAATTGATTGATTGATTCTTGATTGATTAATTCTTTTTTTTCATTCTCTGTAAAAACATGTACATGAAATATATAAACACAGAGCAGAGAGATAACAAAAGAAAGCAATTATATGGACAAAACAAATATGTGAGAATGAGGGGTCAACAAAAAAGAGCAAATAGCCTTATAGTACATTGACCCAAAAATTAACAACACATAAATACATAAGCTTATATAACAAAAAAAAAAAACACAAAAGAACAAAAACAAAACAAATACTTAAAGTAAGAAAACAAATATTCAAGCATGTATCCAGTCATGTGATGTTATCATGTGTTTCCTTGATATCAGGTGATCATTGGAAGGACCATTTCACAGCAACAGAAGATGAGAAGCGTCACTCAGAAGATCGCTTTGCAGGTCAACTGTAAACTGGGAGGAGAGCTATGGGCTCTAGAAATCCCTCTGGTCAGTATAGATAGATGGATGGATGGATGGATGGATGGATGGATGGATGGATGGATGGATGGATGGATGGATGGATGGATGGATGGATGGATGGATGGATGGATAGACAGACACGATAGACATATAGGTAGATAGATAGATAACTAGATAGACACAGAGAGCATTAGATAGATAGACAGATGGATAGATAGATAGATAGATAGATAGATTAGATAGATAGATAGATTAGATAGATAGATAGATAGATGATAGATGGTTTATTGATAAAATCATACATCATAGCGGCAAGGTCGAGTTGCGATCCATTCACATATTACAAGACAATTCGGTATAAACAATTCATGATATTTCATTTGACATTATAAACCTTTGAAATAATAAATTAACCAACAATAAATTGGGAGCATTAATTGGTGTGCCTTATGGAAATAGTTTACATGTAATTCAGCTATTGAGAGCATCAAGTGCTTTGTTCTGAACATAGTAATTTATCAGTTTTTCGTTTCATGAATCTAAACAGTGGTTTGATATATACAAGGATTATTTTGAGCAATAGCATAAGTAATGTACAGTTTAAAGACAATTTACCGATATTTATTGGTATTTATTGACTTAATTTTAACCGATTGATTTATTGATTTCTATATCAACATTGTGGAACATACATGTTCCTATTAATTGTATCAATGTTATATTTTGAATACGATCCATGACATTTCGTACATTTCAAGTACAGAAAGAAAAATTGTATAGAAATGAGAAAGATATGATAAGAATGTACCTCGCACACTTGATGCATAAGAATATGTATGTTATGAATATGATATAGGATATGTTCATTTTAATAGTGCATGTCAAGATTCTAAGCCTCTGATGGGTGAAATCTGCAGGCATGAAATTCACTACTTACTGCAGAGCAGTATAGCAAAAAAAAAGTTCTCCTTGTATGTAAAAAGCACTGAGACAACAGATGCGTATGACGTTAACAACAGATACTCACTGTTTGCCATGCACACTTCTCTTAGATTAGTTTCCATTCAAAATTACCAAACACATTCCAACAAATATTTTGATGAAATATCTATGTTCTGGGAATTTACACTCGGGATATGGTATATAAATCAAATATTGACTCTGTATGACTCTGCATATATTCTGCTATTGTCTTGTACTCGTGTTTTCTTGATCGCCTTTCCCAAATAGAATAATAATGATAATGATTATAACAATAACATATCTGCCAATTGTCCCTGTTTAATGGGGACAGTCCCTATTTTGGGGATCTGGAAGGAGTAATTTTCACCCTTGATGAACCTGTGTCCCTATTGTTTACAGTATATTAATAATTTGTCCTATTTGCAGAGTTGGTAGGTATGCAATAATGATACTAATGATTACGGTAATGATGATAATGATAATGATGATAATGAAGATAATGATAATGATAATAATGAAATAATATGGACTGGCCTTGAGAGAGATATGACATATATTGCCCAAATTAGATCATATTAGATATAAATCTAAATGAGGGCAATATGTAAAAGTCATATCTTGGAAAGGCCAGTCCCTATTATTATTATTATTATCTACAAGACATCTTGAGCAAATTCATGACAAAAATGAAAGTTGATTATACATACACCATGCCTTCTGTATTTGTCTTGACTTCATTCCCAGTGATTTCCAAAATTAGTTTTCCATGTCATATTCCATGAACTCCAGGTTCCACTGAAATACATGCGCGCAGTAATATGCAAATTTCATCACACTCAATCGCGCATTTAAACCAAGTTTGATTGTTTGGGAATGCTAAAAATTTCTTGTACGCAAAAAACGTGCGATATGGGAAATATGGACCTGGCTTTCTGATTGATGTGGACTTTTCTCTAAATTGAGTCGATATGGTTTAAAAATTGACCTGCTCAGATGTCTTGTATAGATAATAATAATAATTATTATTGTTATTATTTGTTTGATGTTTATACAGAGCAAGCTGATGGTGATTGGAATCGATGTGTATCATGACCCCTCCAGAGGCAAGGGATCCATTGGAGCATTTGTGGCCAGTATGAACAAGTAAGTCATGGTAACAATAGTTAGGTTCACACTACACTTGCTAAACTTAATCGTCGACGTGAAAGTTGCTTATCATCGACGTTAAGGCAGTGTAGATCCAATCGAAAATAAGCAATCTGTAAGTTTAGTCGAAAACTGAGATTCCAAGAAATCTTAGGGTTTACGCTCAAATCGCGAGCTGCAGGGGTTCCACCGTCGATGTTAGAAGTAGTGTAGACACAATTTTAACATCGAGCTTGATGTTAAGTGTGACCTCTCCCCAGTACTAGGGTCATCCCGGCACTTCAGTCTTATCATCAAGTGGCTCGAAAACTGGAAAACATTATCTTAAAGACAAGGAATAATGTGAAAGCTCGTCGATGTTTATGGGCCAAACTCTCATCGTCGATGATAAGGTGCTGTTTGAAGGTAGCTTTTGTTAAAACTTTTTTACCAGTTGACTATTGAATTCTGTCAGTCCTGTGTTAGTAGTTTAATAGAAATCATTTGACCATCGGACCATTTATGACCAGTATGAATAAGTAGGTCATCATGGCAATGTTTGAAACCTTTAGACCAGTTGACTACTGAATTTTGCCAAGCACATATTATTAGTAAGGATACCACTCACTTCGCAAAAGCAATGGTCTAATAGAAATTATCCAACTCTATTCCAACTGGGGGAGGGGTCAATTTCACCACCTCCCCCCCCCCTGAAATTTGCAGTGCAACCGCCACGCATCGCAACATTCTGTTACATTACTATTTTCCTTGAAGTGCACATCTTTTGACCCCAAGTTTGCACAAATCAGACAAGGGGGTTATGGGGTCATGGCACAATTTTTAATAGCATGTCAGCTCCCATTTTGCATAAATTTGTCAGGGGTGGGTTCATATAAAGTTTGTGCTATATTCATTCATTACAGTGGTCCAACCTACTGATTTTCAAGGGTGTGTTCATATAAAGTTTATGCCATATTCATTTATTAATACAGGTGTCTAACCCTGTTTTCAAGGGTGTTTTCATATGACTTTTATGCTTTATTTATTCTTTACAGTGGTCCAACCTACTGGTTTTCAAGGGTGTGTTTATATAAAGTTTATGCTGCATTTTATTAATTATAGGGATCTGACCTACAGGTTTTTCAAGGGTGTGTTCATATAAAGTCAATCTCACGTTTATTTTTTACAGGGACCTGACCCGCTGGTTTTCAAGGATGTGTTCATATAAAGTCAATCTTACATTTATTCATCATAAGGATCTGATATGCTGGTTTTCAAGGGTGTGTTCACATAAAGTTTATGCTACATTTATTCATTACAGTGGTCAAACCTACTGGTTTTCAAGGGTGTGTTCATATAGAGTTTAAGCTACGTTCATTCATTACAGGGATCTGACCCGCTGGTTTCCAAGGGTGTGTTCATATAAAGTCAATCTTGCATTTATTTATTATAGGGATCTGACCTGCTGGTTTCCAAGGGTGTGTTCATATAAAGTCAATCTTGCATTTATTTATTATAGGGATCTGACCCACTGGTTTTCAAGGTAGTGTTCATATAAATTCAATTTTTACGTTCATTCATACAGGGATCTGACCCGCTGGTTTTCAAGGGTGTGTATTCAGACCCCTCATCAGGAGCTGATTGCTGGTCTCAAGCTATGCCTCACAGCAGCTCTTAAGAAGTATCATGATGTAAGTTGCTATCTGTTTGTTCAAGCCATTGAGAAACTTTTAGAAATCTAAGCTGTATGGCCCTACTTGCTATCAGTGTACATAATATTGTGTAAATGTGAAGCCCCGAAAAATGCCATTCAAAAGCATCATCACGAGCTTCACAGAAGGTGAAAATATATACAACTGACCAGAAATGCAAGACCTTTTTTACCCCATAAACTGCAGTGTTAGGCAAAAGCATACCCAGGTTGGTTTTGCAAGTGGCGGTATTCAGTGATAGATATCTTGATAAAAGCATCTCATATTTCAAAACATTTATATTCCTGGCTGTTTATTTATCCTTCTGAACATCTTTGAAAAACGCAGTCATCAAAATGCAACAATTTATTAAATCAAGGTTCCACTTCTCGTCCCCTTAATATGTGTTAACTGATGTGAAAACAAAGACATTTTATCGTCTTCCAATAGTCTATACCTTTAAAACCTTGGCTTTAACCCATAGTGGTACAGTGTCACCTTTAGGAGATGCTTTTGCAGTATCTGTTGGTCCAAAATGTTGGGCATTACATATCATACATGAGCAGAAAGAGAAAAATGCACTGACAAATTTGAGCCCATTCCCATCGCTGTATGGTGTTGCGTTCTTGAATTAGAGCAGTTTAAGTGTAACTAATCATCAAACTCTTTAAATTGGCAATGCAGTGAATAATATATAATCACTATTTCCATGTTCAAATTGGCAATTTCTGATTCAATTTTACAATTATATTTCATTTTGGTTTATGTTATATCCATATTTATTTTTTTCAAGCTATGTAAATGTGGAAAAAAATAATATGTATTGCCAATTTGAGGACTGAAGATGATTAATTTAGACCTCAAGAAAGCTCTGTACTGCTATGGGTTGACTTTTCCTTATATGCATTTACTGAGGCGAGTTTGCTTGTGATTTTTTTCTTCCAAATATGTTGTCATAGTTGAGGGTGCTGCCTTTATGGCTGAAAATACGGTATCTGTAAATCATCCTCAATTCCCACATCAGAAATTTGTCCTATGTAATATTTCTGTAGTTTGAAATGATAGAAAATGTCTTAAAACATCATTAATAACTCATGTTTAGAAATTTGTCCTGCCGTAGCACCATTGTCTTATGGCAAAACATGAATTTACAATTGCCACTCTTGACCCAGGTGTAGTAAATGGGTACTGAGTAGGAAGAATTTCCTTAATACAAGAAGCCTCTATTACTATTTGTCTAATGATTTTTTTTTTTTTAATCCATATTTTTGTTTAGATCAACCATGAACTGCCAGAGAAGATCGTGATTTTCCGAGACGGAGTCGGTGACGGACAGCTGAACGTGGTTGCCACCTACGAACAGGAACAACTCTCGCAGTGCTTCAGTATGTTCGGTGCGGAATACAAGCCGCAGCTGGCTATTGTGGTCGTCCAGAAGAGAATCAACACCAGGATCTTCTCTGTCCAGGTAAGCAAATGAGTCTATTGATGTCATGTCAACATTTTCATGGAGTTAAGAGGATCACTGCCCTACTTTTGCCTTTTTTCAATTTCACATTTATTCATATCAAAACAAAGGGAAACAAGCAAAATAAGTCCAGGGGAGCGTTTCACGAAGAGTCTTGTCAATGATTTCACTGACTAATTTGCTCTCGGCCAATGTCAGATGCGAGGATTTTCAGTAGCTTATAACATTTGTCAGTGAAAATCACTGACAAAACTCTTCATGAAATGTTCCGCAAGTCACATGTGTCTGTGGAAACATTGTACAAGATATTTCCTATAAAATAGCAAAATATATCTGGCATTCACACTGACATCAATTCAATACCATGTCTTACCTAACATATCTCTTCGTAGGATGAGTGTTCATGCATAAAATTTGGCCTGGAAGAAGAGCACACTAGGTAAAATATGAAAATATCAATAACTCAAATTTGGTTGATATGTCACTTTCTTCCTTTTGTCAGAATAGGGCAGAATTCAGCTTAGACAGGGGTAAATATGCTTTCAAATTTATCATTTTTCACTGACTCTCAAATTCTGAGAATTCTAATCATATTCATTAGACAATTAAGAGGCCAGTCTAAAAAGTTTGGCCATTTCGTATCCACACATCACCAAGGATAGCAGAAGTAAACTTTAGTATCTTCTGTGATCCATTCTCTCATGGGGCTATCAATTTTATACTAAAACTAAAGTCTTTGTAATCAGTACTGTATGGGGTAGTAGCTTGGACTTGTCGTAGAAAAAGAAATATTCAAGATGCAGCTCTTTGTTCAGCTGCACTAAAGTATAAGTTGTCAAGAGTCCGTGGGACTGAGTAGTGTGTACTCCCCCAGAAGTAGCAAATGTGCAGCATTAGACTAAAGTCCCCAGTTTTCCGCGATACGGAAAACAGAAAAATTTCACGGAAAACTCAATTTTTCAGGCCAAAAAAAATTTGATTCACGATATATACAGCGAAAATCATGAAAAACAAAGCAAAATATAATAAAACAAAACCTGTTCCCAGTGTTTAGCCTATGTTTGCCATGCTTTAAGTCAATACTGCAGTGCGTGTATATTAGGGTAACATATGTTTTTCTAAGATTTTTACTATTTACAATTGCTTTATCATGTTTGCACATGCCACCGAAGAACATGGAATTTGAAGTTTAGAACACCAAAGAACACGGAATTTGCATTTTAGAAAACGGAAAACTGGGGACTTTACATTAGACATACATCTTGTATTTGATTACAGAATGGCAAGTACGAGAACCCCAATCCGGGTATGGTGATAGACCATACCATCACCCGTGCTACATGGTACGACTTCTTCCTCGTATCTCAACATGTGCGGCAAGGCACAGTCACACCAACTCACTATGTCGTCGTCCACGATGGCACCAAACTCAAACCTGATCACATGCAGCGGTAAGTACATCTTCAGTTACAAGGTTGTCACTGGCCCAGTGTGCAAGAATTCTTTCCTAATTTCAGGCTTCCTATTGAATTTTAAAGGTCATTTTTTAGTTAGTGGCATTATGTTTGTAAAAATGTGAATTCCTAGAATGGAAGAATGTATCATGCTCAAATTTATGATCGGGGTAAGTGAATGTAGGTCTTTTGGTACAGAATTTAAACTGATTTCGACTAAAATATTTGCATTTGGCATGCAAGAAGAAATTGTTACCTCCAGAAGGTGTTGAAATAAAGTTTAATGGCCTCTTCTCATGATTATTACTCTTGGGCCCTCACCGATATTAAGGGAGAGGAGCATTGTTTTAAAGTTTTGCTTTGAAAATTTTTTCTTTTCTTCATCATCATCATTTGCATATGAGGAGAGGTAGATCCTCTAATCCTCGGGCACTACTTAAAAATATAATATGGTTCGCTAGAAATTACTCTTTATTGCCCGTATTGTTTTTACCTGTTGATTTTAAACTAATAAAAGAGTAATTATATGGCTCTACTTGCCTTGCGCAGCATACTATCCTAAGCCTTAGGAAGATATTTTAAGCTGCACACTATGCTGTGTGAGAAAATCCCCCCTGAAGACTAAATTCAAAAGTTGGCATCTCTGTTATAGTTCCAATCAGAGCCTATAGTATCAGTGTATATTTGTTTGATATCTGTGTTCAGGTGAAGGAGTAGAGGCGATATTACCGAGAGAAAGACTTCTCAGATCAAAAACTGCTTGCAAATGATTAAATTCCTGGTAAATGTGTCTTTTGTGCTGACAGGTTGGCGTACAAGCTGACTCACCTGTACTACAACTGGCCCGGAACAGTGCGGGTCCCAGCACCCTGTCAGTACGCCCACAAGCTTGCCTACCTGGTGGGGCAGAACCTACGCAAGGAACCCTCGGAAGAACTCTGCGACAAGCTCTTCTTCCTGTAAAACCAGGGTCGGCAGATACTGTGCATTCCAGGTGCCTTCAGATCACCCTTCCCATCTGTTCCGCTGGTTGTCAAAGAAAGTGCCGATCAAAGAACAACACTGCTTTGTTAAGCCACACATTCATTCCAGGTGCTTTGTTTTAACGCTTTATGCTTGTACAGTGTACATGGTGTTCGTAATTTATTTCTTTTTTATTTCTAGTTTTAAGATGTGTTTGAACAGTCTGAATAGTGAGAGAGAGAGAGAAATGGAGAAGAAGAGAGAGAGAGAGAGAGAGAGAGAGAGGAGAGATGAATGAGAGAAGAGGAGGAAGAAACTAAATATAAAACATAGTATAGTAAAAGAGAAGAGCTGGCATCTCTATTGTAGTTTTTGATTAAGGTCTGAATACAGCTGACCAGTACAAAGAGTCTCCTTATGTAGTTTTAACTAGACTTGTAAAATACCGTGAGATTTTGAACCCAAAGCTGTGCAAAAAGCCCCGTCGTGAATTTTACAGCATTAGAGAATTGTATAGCATAAGAGAGTGACAGACCTGTATGTTAAAACGACACAAGTCCTCATGGCTTCAAAACATGATTCCTTTGGAATTACACATTGGACAGATGTCTGTCTTGTATGAGCTACAATAAGCAACTTTTATGAAATACTAGTTTATGGAAAATAAAAACACTCAACATACATGATTTGCAATGTATTCAATCAACTGTGTTTATTCTAGTTTTTGCTTTTGTTTTTTGTTGACAAATTCTGTGAAATGATCTCTTATTCTCTTTTTGTTTTGCCATATGTGTCTGAGAATATTTTTTATGTTCATTGGAGACAAGTATCTCCACTCTTTGTAACATATTTTCTTGCAGCTTTGTGTAATTCAGGTTAAAGGTAATGTCATGTGTTGTAGGAGGTAAAAACATCCCTGTAATTTTTTTTTTTAAATTTCCCTCAATGTAGCAATGATTATGATCAGAGAGATATATTAAGCGATCATACTTGAGTTCATAAACTTTTTCTAAGGGGGATTATGTGAAATTAATGGTTTTATGTCTCCGCCCACCGGAGCTGGTTGGTGGAGGCATCATGTTTTTGGGTTGTCCTTCCATCCATCTGTCTGTTCTGTTTTCGTTATTGCAATAACTTAAGAATCAATTGACGGATCAACTTCAAACTTGGCTCATTATGCATATGGGAGTGACAATGATCTGATTAGATTTTGGGGTCATGAGGTCAAAGGTCATTGAGGTCATTATATATGAAAATGGCTCGTTCTCACGATAACTTAAGAACCCTGTGACGGAGCAACTTCGAACTTAGCACGTGTATGCATATGGGGGGGGGGAGACAGTGATCTGACTCGATTTGTGGGTCATGAGGCCAAAGGTCCGAGGTCATTATATATATGGAAATGGCTCGTTCTAGCGATAACTTAACCATTTGATGGATCAACTTCAATCTTGGGTCATGTATGCATATGGGAGTTACAATGATCTGACTAGATTTGGGGGTCATGAGGTCAAAGATCAGAGGTCATATACATGAAAATGGCTCGTTCTAGCGATAACTTAACCATTTGATGGATCAACTTCAATCTTGGGTCATGTATGCATATGGGAGTGACAATTATCTGACTAGATTTGGGGGTCATGAGGTTAAAGGTCAGAGGTCATATATATGATAATGGCTCGTTCTAGAGATAGCATAAGAACCATTTAATGGATCAACTTCAAACTAGGGTCATGTATGCATATGGGAAGGATAATGACCTTATTAGATTTCGGGTCACAAGGTCAGAGGTCATAGATGTCATCGTATGTGTAAAAATTGCTCGTTCTCACAATAGCTTATGCACTATTTGACAGATCAACTTCAAACATGGCTGACACATTGCCAATTAAATAGAATTATTTTTTCCAGTTTTGTACTCTGAATGTATCCTAATACATTTCCCATAATCAAAAGTGATATATTTCTGATCTGGCAAGGGTGGAGGCATAAATTTTGACTGCGCATGGTCGAGGGTTCATCTATTTTTTTTTCTCTCAACTGGTATAGCTGTGAACTTCAACCTAGTACGAGTATGCATTACCATAGTGAGACAAAGTGAAAAGGGGTTATGTTTAGTAGGTCAAAGGTCCTGGAGGTCAATATGCATGAAATTAAAGATCTGTTATTACCATATCTCAACTATTTTGCATGTTTGACTGTGACAGGACAAAGTGCTCAGACTTGTGGTTTGTCAGGTCATAGGTCAAAGAGGTCAATTAAAATGTGTTTATAGGTTTTTAATCCTAGTTATCACAATATTCAAAAACAGTTTGAACTATTGAATGAATTTAGGTGGAGGCATATAGGAGACCCAGTTGCATTCATTTTGTTTATTATAGACACATTGTGAAAGTCTTGGCTTCTATAATATCTGCCTTGTTTCTTTGAAAATGTAACAATTTTTGCTTGTTGTTTTTGCAAGTTTCTGAAGCTGTTCCTGTATGCTATACATACGAGTATACTTTCTTGTTGCCTTGAATTTTATTCTGCTATATTGCCCAAGCTAGGTTCAGACTATCCCAAACTGTGGGATCCAAAGGCTCTGTGATGGGATGATCATATGTATGCCTGTAAAATGGACAGGGATACCCGTTTTCAGGCAAAAGCCTGAATGCAGGAGGTCCTAATAATTTGTTTTCAGACCATACTGTAGTTTGGGCTTTTTTTTGTGTACAAAATGTTTTATTCTAGGTGATTTTCAGGCCCTCTGATCAATTCCAACTTGCACCTTGAATGGATACTGGCTATAGTGATCTTCGGTAAAGTGGAGAGTCAATTCGTATGATCTCATTTTCTGTTGAATATCACATATTGGTACTTTAAAACATTGATAGTTCCTAGGGTTATGATATTCTCCCAGCACTGTGGTCACTTACTGGTACAGCGTTATGTTTTATAAAACAAAAAACAGTCATTAGTATTGTTCTGGTAGATATGTGGTGTATCCTCGTAAATCGTAGGAGAATGTACAAGTATGTACTTCAAATAAAGTATGTACTTTAAATAATTGTTCTGATTTCTTAATCACTTTTCATGCAATAGAAAGAGCAATTAAAGAGTCTTGAGATCAACTCACAATCATGTATCCTACTCAGTGCATAAGGGTGTCTTATACTTGGCTTGGGCATTCAAATTTATGCTACTTTGCTACTGACCATTTTGTTTATTGCAATTCATTCTTATTATTTTTTCATCTTGTTCATGAATTATTGATTGTAAACTTTGGCTGTTTGACCTATATACACATGTAAATAGGTCAGCATGAGTAGAGAGTACATGGGAAAAACGTTAGAGTATAAATCATCTTTCGCCAGTTTTGAAAAATATATATATATCTTGTGGAGAAGTGATGCAAAGATCTGTTCTCAAAAAGTTTGAAATATTTAAATCAGTAGTACATGCCAAAAAAAAAAGGGCAATTTGTCATAAAAAGTGTGCTAACAGAAGATTGTGTTTCTGTGGTTATGATTGTAAATATGATTTCACATTTTAAAAGCGAAGAAAAGTGGTTAACTGCTGCCTGTAAACCTTGATATTGATTTTATATCTTGATTTTAGATGTTGAATATCACCTGAAGAGAAACATGAATTCTTTTGTGCGTGTGTGTGTGTTTACCATGGTGGTTATGATATGAAAAGCTGTTGCCATATTAAAGACATTTCAAGTGAAGTTTTAAAGCCTGTTTTTCTCTGACTTTCGATAGGTCATCTGATATGTTTGTTTTATCTTTTTTCTTCACAGTTTGAAATTGACATGAGGTGGGTCTTCATCAGCTCAAACTTAGGAATAGCCAGCTGTTTGGGGATCAGGGGTATTAGTCAAACTCCCCTGAAGAGTGTAATTGTGTCCACATCAGATTGAGCTCCACCATGTTTGCGAATTAGCTGGCTATTCTGCAAAAAAAATCAAGATTTGGGTGGCTTATTTTTCGAGCAAAATAGCTGGCTACTTCCGTCATCTGAGAATTAGCTGGCTATTCTCTGATCGGACTAATTCATGGAATCAGAAATAGCCAACTATTCTATAAGCTCGAGCTGATGAAGACGCACCTCATATCTGTTTATGAATTTCCATCCTAACATAAAATCTTTATTTCCATTTCTTCCTCCTAGTCATATCTTATCATAAAACAGAATGCAGCTCTTGCAGACATAATTGTATATATCATACATTTTTCAGTATTATTAGCATCTTGATAAGATATGAAGTAGTCTTCAGTCTTTCCATTTAGTTTAATGTATATTCAGCTAGTTTGCACTTCTGTCTTCCATTGCACTTTAACTGTATTTATAATTTTGAAGCTTGTCGTCATTTAACTGTTCATTTTTCTACTGCCACTGCCTTACTTCATCACCATTAAGCATCATTTTGTTTAAAGTAAAGGGCATTTTGCTTGATGTTACTACTTCTGAGCAGTTTTTAAGTGTAATGTCTTATGTTAAGTATAGTAGAAAAAGATGGAGATATTTTCTTTCAAATGTAAACTCTCTAGATAAAGTGAAAATCAGAAATACTGTTAATGAGGCAGCATATTGCTTCTTTGTCTCAGTTATTTTACTACTTGCTCAGATCTTATGTAAATACTCTGTCGACTGAAATTCATTTGTTACTGGTGTAGTACTGGACCTATTTAATGATTTTGTCCATGTAAATCCCTTTGCAAATACCAAATGTAGATGATTCACTCTCCCGCGCTATAGATGCTCCTCCAAAAACGTATTTTAGGAGAGTGAATCAGTGGACGTTGTGTCATCTATGTTGGATCTGTGCAAAGCAGCTTGCGCATACAAAATCAAGAAATACATGTACACTGTACTTCCTGGAACTAGACTAATTTGCCGTATGCAATACCCTGTATTAAGTTCATGCAAATCCAGGCGAAATTTTTTTGTTACGTGATTTAGTCAAATTCATGAGACGCAGAACAAGAACAAAAAGAAATCAGCATATTGCATCATCAAAGGAGCATGTTTTTGATTATTTTAAAAACAACTCATGCTCCGGTGATAATTTTTTGTTGTTTTCACGAACTGAAAAATCCACAATTACGTACATGTAATTCGCCTTTTTGTCAAACCACCAAGCTGGGCGAGGATAATGGATCATTACACTTGTGAAACTTGAATAACTTTGTGACCATTTGCCCATTTGTAACCAAACTTAGTTGGTAGATGTTCTGTAGGGACCTCATTGTTATTTGGAGGTCGTAGGTCAGTATGTAGATTAAAGGTCAAATGAGGTGAAATGTTAGCATTTACCTGCAAGTTTCTACTGGCTACTAGCCTGTTTGTGACTAAACTTGGATGGTACATGCCTTAGAGGGACCTCAATGTTATTTCAAGGTCAAAGGGCATGTATGTCGGTCAAAGGTTAAATGACGTAACCTAATTTTGGTGGTAGGTGGCTTACAGGGACCTCATTGTTATTTGGGGTCAAAGGTCATGTTTGTAGGCCAATGCTCAATTGAGGTCAAATGTTAAAATTTACCTGCAAGAATCATTGCGCACGAACATGGTGAGGCACATTATGGCTATTAAAAAGGCTGCTTATACAGTAGATCAGAACTTGATGACTTTGCATTTACATTTTTTAGTTTTATAATGTGAATTTATTGGAATTTAGTTGTTATCAACTCCTTTATCTTTTGATACTGTGATTGATATTCAAGCAATACTGTCTTTCTTGATGGTAAGGAGTTATGAATGCATCAGATTATACATATTTTTGTCCTTTGTGTGATATTGAAAATGTTCTAAGATTCCCCTCTGGAAGTTTTAAATGTCAATAAGGATGTGCAAAGTGCAGTGAAAGAAGAGTATGTTGCCATTATGTTTGTAAACTCAAGCCCACCTTTGGTTTAAGACACATGTATTTCTCATTTTCTTGGTTTTTCCTCCAAAATTTTCTTGCTGGTGTATTTGGAAGAAAACGAACGGCATCCATGTAAGTGTTTTTTTACCAACTGTATGTAATCTAGGATATCTTATTTTTAACATGCTCCTGAAATGCAGTTAGTGCAGATAAGCCCATGTAAGTTAACAAGCAAGTAGCCACTGAGAAAAAGCAATCACTCATGTATGTGAGAAAGAAACAAATTGTGATTTTTAATGTGTTGAACATGGGTATTTTTATAAGAAGAAGTTCTGAACTGGACAGTTATTCAGTTGATTTCTTGTGCCAAATGTGTATTTTTTATCATTAAAGTTGGTATATTATACCCATTTGTTTGTGGCTCTTGGTGTATAATTTATATGGTTGTTCATATGATTCATGAATGCAGGTATATAAATGGATGATTTATGTAAACATCAGGCAAAGTCACTAGACCACAACATAGACATGTGTGGTCTAGTGGATAATTATGTAAACCACAAGGTACAAGGTTCAAATCCCCGACACAGGACTAATGTCCTTTGGCAAGACCTTCATCTGCTTTTGCTGCACTGGACCCAGGTGTAGTGAGTGGGCACCTGGTAGGATTTATTCCTTGAATGCACTACGGTTGCCGTGCTAAAGCCGGGGTATTAGTATGATTCCAGGGCCCTCTGGGAGAACGATGGTACCGACCAGTTGGTCAGTCACCATAACCATTCATGTGGAAAGTACTACATGTAGTCACTGCCATCTCATTCACACAGAAAGTAAGATAGACTCCGTACCATCTTAAGTCCACCGCACACTTTATCTGACCCTATTTTCGAACAAATGGTATTTTGCATTAAATATGAAAGTTTAAACATGTAAAATTAACTTATTTGAAGTTCCGAATAATGATAGGAATACTAAAATTGAAATTTTGTTTAAAATTTGGTCGGAGTAAAGGCCAAATCGGCTTCAAATCGTAGCCAATCACAAGATTGCTTTGACATCACTATGATTTGGAATTGAGTTAGCTTTTATTCCTACAGGAAGGCTTGGAATACCGATTTTAGTATTTATACGACTATTCAGAACTTTGATCGTTACGATTTTACGTTCGAATGTTCACATTCCAAAATCGGATCGTATGGTGTGCGGTGGGCTTTAATTGTACAGAAACTAAGATGATAGTGGATGTCATTTTATGGATCAAAAAATTAAGCCACTAGTGACTGGCTAAAAGAGCTTCACATGATTATGTTCATGTATTTTCGATTATATTATGCATAAAAAATTCATCTTCTTGTGATTGGCTAAAAGAGCTTCACGTGATCTTATGTATTTTCAACTATTTCAGAATGTTGGCATGTATGACTACATAATATACTACAGTGAAACCTGCTTTAGCAACCACCTGTATAGAAAGACCACCTGTCTATAAAGACCACAATTTTTGTTTTCCTTGAATTGTTTTTCCCAATGAAATGTGTATTAAAGGAACCTGCCAATAAAGACCACATTTCTTGTCTCCCTTGGATGGTATTTATATACAGGTACTTTTTCACTGTATTTGGAAAATGATGTCTACCACTATCGATTAAAGGGGAGGGGGGTCCTCAAGGAAAATGAAGAACAACCAAAAAAGGGTCCAGTCGGTTAGATATTCTAGAGAATCAGATGCAGTGATAATGTTGAAGAGATACAAACAACTGAAAAAAACCTTGGTCGTGAAAGTTTTAGGGGGGAATAGCCCCCCCCCCCCCCCACCACCACCACCAGTAGGCCTGTCATGATTCATGACTGCGCAGAAGTGTTTTGAGTCTGGTCCACTATCGGTAAACAATGCCCTGTGTTTGGTTGGTAATATGTCGGCAATCGGTAGTCTGCAGGTTGCTAACTAGGTGCTGACTGTAGTTGCCAGATGGCTGCTGAAGCTCCTGGACTACAGGAACTGCTCAGCTACCGCCGGCAACCTTTTGAGACTATTCGCCTACCACTCTGCTACCGTTAGACGATCAATTAAAGATTAGAAAAACCGTTTGCAGACTATATAGGTTGGTCATGGGTGTCAATCCGTTTTATAATTTTTTTTTTGGGGGGGGCGTGAACCAATGACTTCAATTGGTTTCAGTTGGACCAATTGACCCATTGAATACCAGTTGAAAATTTAAGTTGCAGTTACAAGACCATGCAGTTGGAAATACCAATTAGTTGGAAGTACCAATACCAATTGCAAATATATGGAAAGTGAAACAATGAGTCCCTACTGAAACCAGTTGGCGATTGGTCCCCATTAACCCAATTAAAACCAATTGGTTGCAATGGGGACCAATTGGTTTTTAAAAAAAGTAGAGGTGTTGTGGCTCAGTCTCCGGACTTTTAACCCCGAGGTCCGTGGTTCGAATCCCTGCCAAGGCATTAATGTCCTTTGGCAAGACATGAATCTACATTTGCCACGTCTTTTGGATGGTGACGTTAAAGGTCGGTCCCAGACATAAAAAATCATAATTGATTAATACACGTCTGTAAAAACCCGATTCACCACCACCACCACCAGTCAAAAAAATTAGCCTTAAAGCAAAAAAAAAAAAAAAAAAAAAGCCAAGTTCTTCAGCTTGATTTTTTTTTCGGGGGGGGGGGGGGGGCATATACCCCCAATTTTTTTTGGGGGGGGGGTGGGACATAGCCAAAAAATTTGATGACGGGTTTTTTTTTTCCAGATGTCTCTTTTTCTAAAATCCTTTGGGGATATAGCCTAATTACTTTTTAAAGGTATCATTTCTTTCTTTTTTTTCTCTCAAAATTTGGGGAGACATACCCTATTGTGTCTCCCACCCCTAAATATTGAGGGGGACGTGTCCCCCTGTCCTTCTTCCTATTGATGCCCATTAGCTTGGTTGACATAAGGTTTTCGATTCAACATCGATAACCTCCACCTGACCAATAACCTCGAACAACCAGTCACTGACCATTAACAACCCTTAGAAGACCGCCAACAACCAATGACAACCAACTGGCTGTCGATGACCGTTTACATCTCCAGTGAGATTTTGGCTTCAGATTCTTGTGCACTTTATCATTTTGCACACGGTCCTCACAACTATCCCCACTTCAGATGTTGCTATGGTTTTTTCAGGGGTAACATATTTTGCACAAGGTCCTTTCCACATTCAATACCAGTGTCGTTGCTCGACCACTCTTAGGTGATTTCAGTTGGCACTTAGCAGTCGACCTGTGTCTTTTCAAGATCCTTGAAACTTCATACGTGTTTATAAAGCGAGATGTGACTGTAACACAGGTAAGTGTATTAGCCTTAACTTCCTTTCTTCCTATAGTTGAGTCCTGTTGATCAGCCTGGGGCGGGGGAGCGTCTTTAAAAATTGAGCACCAGCAAAAAGGGCACCTTTTCTTGCGCAGGGGCACCTACGAGTACAAGTAGGAAAAAACACCATTTTACTGTGTTAATATACCTCTGTATTTCAATCATTGTCTTATTAAGGATCATTTGGACAGATACCGTAATATACTTTTGTCTTTACATGGTTAAGACAACAACTGATCTGCATTAATTGCATATCATGGTCGGATTATTCATTTGCGAGCAAGCGTCATGTTCCATAGACCATTTACAGCGATGTCGTCATAATGCAAACCGCAAATTCATTTTAGATGCCCTCCTTATCACCTATTTATTTTCATATCTTAACACATGTCTTGTCTTTTTTTTTACACCTATAGCTCCCTATATAATTGAATCTGCTTCTAAACATGTTTATATTTTATATTTTATCTGCTTCCACATAGCTTTTTTTCCTTTTTCTCCTGTATCTTCTTCTTCTTCTTCTTTCACAGCATCTCAGTCATTAGAACACAATTTCCTCTAATTTATCTGTTTTGGTAATATTTCATTTTCTCTGTGCCTGGTCAAACATTCTCTATGTTTACACCAAAGTTTGTTGTATCACAGGAGAGCGATGGTAAAACAGTATTTGCTGATTTTTTTTTTTATCCTCTTTAATTATTTTCAAAATTTGTTTTCAGGTACCGGTGTAATGGCGTTAGGAGAAGAGCAAAATAAACGTATAGAACCGGCAATCTTGATATTCAGCGGTAATTAATGTTTGCTCATTCGTATACACGATCTTCAAAATGCCTCTCCCCCCCCCCCCCCCCTCTCTCTCTCTCTCTCTCTCTCTCTCTCTCCATCTCTCTGTATCTCTTTCTATCACTTTATCTCTCGACGAATGTTCTTTAGACGTGAAACTGCTACTTTTACTGTTGTTTTTTTTTTAAACCACGAAAATATCTTCTTTTTCCACTCTCGACCAATGTCGTAGTTCTTTAGAAGTGAAATTGCTCCTTTTTAGTTTAGAAAACGAAAATATCTTCTTTTTTCCACTCTTGCCAGTAATTGAAAAAATGACATCACCTGCTATAATATCAAATGAGATTCACTAATCGAATGTTTATGGCTCATTTTGAGCTGATTTATGGTTGCTTTGAGTTATTAAACTATCTATTAGTCACACTATATGTTTTTCATTCCTTGTTAGACAAATCTTATTCCCATAATTTGATAATAATTATCAATTTATTATGTATACTTATCAAGGAAAAATGAAAATGTATATATACTATTTCATATTTTTCTATAATCATACCTATGTGTCATTGTATTATTTTTTTTTATTGGAAAGGAGTAAATAGGAATCTGAATTTGAATTTAAATTTGAATTCAAATTTGAATTTAAAATTGACTATGTGTAATGACTGCAAGAAATAAATCTTAATTTCTTGCCGTCATCACACATGCTAAGATATAGATTAAAATAATTTTCTGTTCGATTGACTCTTTTTCTTCTCTGTAATATCTCCTTCGATATGATGCCAATATCTTCTTCTCGTCCTCACCTCCCCCCCCCCCCACCCTCTTGTTCCTTTTTCCTAATTTCTGCATTAATTGCCTTTGAACACGGTCATATTTTCAGTGCTATGCCTAGCCGTGTCCGGTGTAGAAGGAGACACAAGATTGTTAATGAATCATGTGTTAAAGGACTACCATAAAGGTGTACGACCGGTGGTCAATGAGGATGCAACTATACATGTCTCTCATGAAGTCGTTCCTTATCATATTATCAGCTTCGTGAGTATGCTTATATAGCTGCACTCTTAAAACAAATCAGTTAAAAATGACTAGATGAAAGGGTCAGCTTGGTGCAACTCAGTGTTGGGTGTCTTGAGACATGTCTCGGTCTCGAGACAGTGATTGTGTGTCTCGTGTCTCGTCTCGGTCTCGGACGCTAATGTCTTGGTCTCGGTCTCTGTCTCGAAGGGAAATGTCTCGTGTCTCGGAGGCCGAGACATCGGCGAGACACTGAAAAAGAGCTCAATTTTGACGAGTTAATCTCACTGCTTTACTTCAATCTGTAGAATAAAATCACATTCTTTTCATTCTGAAAGTAAAAAGAGCCCGAAAGAGAGTAGAGATTCAGAGTTGGATACCTTGAAGTACAGTTTGTAGATTTTTAATTTTTATTTAACAATCAGAGAATACATACAAAAATACATACGCAGAAAAAAAAAAAAAACTAGAAGTAAACAAAATTCAGAATTGACAGCCGGGCGCCCAACGACTATGTTACAAAATTGGCAAAAGTCCCACATCAGTAAAGCCCCCCCCCCCCCCCCCCCCCCCGCCGCATTATACACAAGCATTTATGTTAAGCACGCCCCCTGCCTATAATGATCTTATCTACGAGTGCTGGGTGTCTTGAGACATGTCACGGTCTTCGAGACAGTGATTGTGTGTCTCGTGTCTTGTCTCGGTCTCGGTCTCTGTCTCGGGGATCATTGTCTCGGTCTCGGTCCCTGTCTCGTCTGAGACTGTCTCGGACCCAACACTGGCTGCAACTAAAGTACTAGTCTTTTTTTATTATGATTTTTTATTTTTATTTTTTACAATATTTAGTCATTGTGACTATATATTTTGACTAGAATTCGGTCATTTCTGACTAAAATATAGTAACTTTTATGACTAGTTATGACTAGATATACATGTGTCAGTTGCACCCAGCTGACCCACAATCTAGTCATTTTAACTAATTTCTTTCTGGAGTGTGGGGGAATTTAGGTTGTTGTTGGGATCCTTTTTTTTTTTCTTCTTCTTCTTCTTCTTTTTTTTTTTTTTTTTTTTTTTTTTTTAAGAAAGGGATCTTTAACTTTGAGGGTTGCATCTTTACATCCAAAGTTTCTGACAAGCAATAAAGAGAGGGGGAGCAGTCTTAGTCTACACACTAAGAAAAAGGCTGCAAGTTTGCACCCTAAATGCAACACTGGCCATGCTGGCAGCGCCTTTTGGGGTGCAATCTTGAACCCTATACGAAAAAGGTACACCTTTTTTTTTTTTCTTGTTTGCACCTGGAAGTGCCGTTTGCACCCTAAAAGGTGCAACTTTGCACCTTTTAGGGTGCAGAAACTTTTGCGTACAAAAAGGTGTAAATTTTCACCTTCCCTAAAAGGGTGCAACTCTGCACCATTTAGGGTGCAAAATGTAGCTAACTGCACCTTTAAAGGTGCAAAAAGCTTGGAAAGGTGCAAAGTTGCACCCAAAAAGGAGCTCCCAGTAGCATTTGAAGGGTGCAAAATTGCACCCTTTTTTCTTAGTGTGTAACAGACATGAGCGCTGTGCAAGAACCACTATCACTGCCACACGTTTCGAAAGGAAGCAACCTCCATATCCCAATAGTTTATAGGAAAGTCAATATTCATTCAAAGAGTAAAGTTTAAAGGAGAAGTAATATTGTAACTATAGACCGAAAGCTTCAATGTTTCATGTCGGCGGTTGTTCTGCTGAGTTCCATGCACTGAACGTCTCTATTTGGATGACAAATGTCGGTTTCATAGAAAATTCCCCATTATATCAGACGAATTTTTCAGTCTATATTACAACCAAGGATTTAGCTTGGGTTTAACTTGGACTGGAATTTAGGAGGGAAATTTCAAAGTCTCTGATCTATAAAAATCAACCCTTATAGACTACCCAAATAATGACTGGCCCTCAAGACCCCCCCCCCCCCCTCCAACTCCTCGTGGCCATTCCGCCTCTTGGTGTAGCGTAGATCTTGTCGGGGAGCACTAGTCTTGTATCATGTGTTACTGAGGAGGCGGACTGCATGATTGATTGAAGGATTTTATTGAAAAAACATCCATTCTAGCAGTCCGACGACTGAATTGCAATGGTTACATTAAAAAGCAAAACAATACTCAATTTCGAACAGATAAAGGAATTTCAATGTAAAAATGGTAACGACAATGAAATAGCAAATAATATAAAAATCATTTTGAGATAAGTAATGAAAAGCAATTTCACCAGTAGAGTCGTGAATACCGTTCAGTAATACACACATATTTCGAATCAGAGATTGATTCTTTTACCATTGACAGATAACTAAAACTTTTTAAGAAAAAAAATATAAAGACTAAAAGCGACCAGAATCAGTAATTGCCAATTTATAACAAATAAATTTGTTTAAGAGGTAAAAAGTGTATTGCACTAGCCATCATGTTAGTAAAAGAGGTAGAGTATAGAAAAATCACCTATTATTATCTACAATTACAGTTCCAGAAATCATTGAAATATAAATCATTAAAATGTAAATTCATTAATTGCAATCGTTATCAAACACAATTTTATTCATAAAAAAGTTTTAATGAATTAATTTAGAATTGAATTTAATTGAAAAAAATGTGAGTTGAATAAAAATAGAGTAATTTTGTTGAGGTATAGAACTATTGCACTGATAGTTATTACCAAAATACAAATGTGTGCATATTCAATTTGAAAATAAGTCAAATACATTAGGAAGATCATATCAAAATTCCAAATTGCCATAAAGATCATTTGAAATTCCAACATAAGAAAAATTGTTAGACACGTTTACAATCATCTTACAATTACAACAGAAATCCATTGATATATGTATAAGGTTTAGAATGTGAGAGAAAAAGAGACATCGAGTGAGGAATGGTCGTAGAAGGGTGTCGTATCGCCTGCTTTACGTTGCCTCTTCTTCATTCACTTTCTTTCATTCTATCCTTTCCTCATTTTTTGTACCTGTCATTTACTATTACCTTTTTCGTTTTTCAGGATGAGGTGATACAGAAGCTGAAAATATCTGTTTGGATACGAATGGTGAGATATATCTCTATTTTTCAGTAGCTTAGTGTTTCGTAAAGGGTGAAGTCTCTGTTGAAACGTAGGAAGGGAGCATCAAATATATCCTGATAGGCAAACAAACAATAAACAAACAAACAAAAACATATTTTTAAAATGTGTATGGGACGTGCATGCACGCACGCGTGTGTGTATGTGTGTTTGCGGGGTGGGGTGGGGAGTTGCTTTCATAGTTTGAATTTTAAAAATTCTGCATGGGACTACCCCCCCCCCCCTCCAAAAAAAAAAAAGAAAAGAAAAGAAAAGAAGGAAGCGGATTTTTTCGACCACTTTTTGATACAACAAACACAAATGCTATAAACCGAAAACATGGAAAAGAAGAATATAAAATGATACAAAACACAATGTTATTTTTGAAGAATTGCCCTCAACATCAGACAGTCTACAAACCATTACTCATCGTGAGGAAGCACAATTTTAATGAAATAAAGGTACAATATTGCTATGATGTGTGAACGCATGAAGGCGTGCAATGGAGCTCAAAACACAAATTATAAACTAAATACTTGTTTAGACAAAAATATCTAGTGTTGACCAAACGACAGTCCACATGATACACTGGCAAAGTAGTTAGAATTGATGGGAGGTCGTGTTCAGATAACAAACAAAACCTTAGTGCACAGACACACCTACATGCATTTAAGTGATAAGATTTATTAAATAAGTGCCGATCCGTAACCGAGTCTTTTCTTTTAAATTGTAAACAATTTCCAAGAATTACCACATGCCTGTACATACCAAGACTGTTTTTGCTCATCGTAATTCTTCTTTCCGTTCATTTTGTAGAACCCTCAGATGAAGTTTCAATATTGTTCTATCGATCATTTTAATTGATTTGGTCAACTCAGGAAATGAAAAACTCAAATAAAAAACATAAGACCTGTATTCAAGTTTTGCACGAAATACCGTGTGAGCCGTGACGACAAAGGTCTGATGCACGCAAAGGGATTTTGCCTGATGTTGTACTGTGTCAGCAAAGGGCTTGGCCTTCGACGCAGCGAGGGCGTCAATCCGTTTACTTTTTTTTTCTTTTCATACTGTTTTATTCTGATTTCATCAAAACAAAAACATTTAACATTTCAATTTAACGTTTCAAATTAAACAATTTAACACTTCAGGGGGGTGTAACATAAAAAATATACAATCAATCTTACGACTGATATCGATCGTAAGTCTATGGCAAACCATGTACTAAAGAGTTACAATTGATCGTAAGATTGATTGTATGTCTTTATGTTACACCCCCCCCCCCCAGATTTCATATTTCATTTTTTCAATAACTTAATATAAACATGAATCATATGAAACTTAGAAAAATAATGAAATCAGATATTATATGTATATATATATATATATATATATATATATATATATATATATATATATATATAAATAGTTAAGTCACCACTTCCCCCTCCCCCCCCCCCCCCCCAGAAGAACTCTTCCCTATCCAACTTGTACTTTTTGTGGAGGGCGATCCACCCATGCTGGGCCTTAAAAAATCCACAAGAAGAAGAAAAGAACAAACAAAGCAGACCCAAAGCCAATACAATTTGATAAAGAAATAGATATATTGAAACTGGGATTTCCTTTTAATACCCAGCAATATACATAATAAAACACTTTTCCTTTCATTGGCCTCATTCAAAGAAAAAATATTTTTATAATAAAAAAATGGATCTGGCTTGTAAATATGTACAAAATCGATATATTGAACTGGTTATCAAATATTTACTCATTGATTAAAATTATCTGAGATTACATGAGCTCACAGTTATCAGAACAAAGCAACACCAAAAAAAGAAATCAATGAGGAAAAAACAAAGTATACCCCTCCCAAAAGAAAACATCATAGCCCCCCCCCCCCCCCACAAACAAACACCAGCACATACACCCACACCCTCTCTCAGACACACTCACTCTCATCCTAAACAAATACAGCCCTGCACCCCCTTGACCACCCCTACTCCCCCCCTCCCCCTTCAAAAACACAAACACACAACACCTACACAGTCTCTCTCTCTCTCTCTCTCTCTCTCTCTCTCACACACACAGACACACACAAATCACTCCTGGATATCGCCCTCAGGCCTGCCATTTCGGTACATTCTTGTCTAACTCATTCTTTATAATAGCTATTGCTTTTTCTTCATTTCGATATTCTACCACTCTCTGAATACTTTCTCCCTGAGTAGGAACTCTACCTTCTGACCTAGACCTAAAAATAATATACACTCAACAACAACAAAAAAGAAAGTAAACACTTTTTCAAGTCCAGATTTTTCATGTAAGACTTTGATCAAAATCATTAGATTGTATATCAAATTAAAGGAAATTTAATGGTCTTTTAATCTGGTAGGTGAACACAAAGAGAAGCTTTACGCACGAGTGAACACATACGTTTTTCTCTTCCAAGGTATAGAAGTAAAAATTGCAAAAATGAACAGTTTGCCATGCATGTGTAAATGCCCTTCCACATAACACGGGAGCACAGGATGAAACTTACACAATCATGACAATCAGGACAATTCAAGACTTGGTTGAAATTGCATAATTGAGTCTCCGCTCTCTGTATCTCTTTCCAATCCCGACCCCTCCCTAAAAGGAAAAATAAAGGGCAAAAAAATATATTAGAAACTTCTGTTAAGTTCAAATATAAATGACATCTAGAGTAAACACAAGTGACTAAATGCCCCAAGTTTTTGTTTTGTTTTGTTTTGTTTTAATATCAATTTCTTAATCAGGAAATCAAAAATTGTCTTTCAGTCTGGTAGGTGAACACAGTATGAAACTCAGTGCATTAGTGAACACATTGATTTATCTGTTCCAAAGTGCCAAAGTAAAAGTTTTTTAAAAATGCAATAAATTTCTGTAAAGTCAAACAACTTAAGATTCACCGTCATATTGCACTAGAAATTGAAAAAAAGAGGATGCACATGGTTCGTTGTACTTGAAAAAGAAAATCAATCTTCAAATTTAAAAATGGACCAAAGAATAATTATTCTGAATAACTAGAATGATTATTATTAGTTTCTGACCACAGTTATAATAAAATTATCAAGAATTCAATTAGAAACTTTCCACTTTGGCTGCGGATTTTTCCTTCTTTTTTTCCACTTTCATTAAAAAAAAATCAAAATCCGTGTGGATCTTTTATAAAAATTTGTAAATTATATTTCTATAATCGAAGAAACATTGATAACTGATTATTTCTTCAAGATGATTTTATAATTTTTAAGATGATTTCTTCGTCTTAGATATCTTCCTCTTATAATCAGATTTTAGTGATGTGAGCTTTTTATCTTGCTTCTAATCAGGCTTATATTAGCGAGTTTCTAAGTTTATTTCAATCAGGCTTATTTTGCATAGCTTGATCGCGTAATATCCCATATTTTGTATACTGTACAGATTTCTTCTAATTTCTAAATTTGACAGATGTATTTAAACTCATCGAGGGACTAATGTTCTACAAAAGCTGCTTCTTTTAGTTCCTCTTTTCTCATGCTTTCTTCCCATTTCTTGTAAACGTATATTGCCAATTTATATCAGTAATATCCAATGGCATGTCATCTTGTAACACTTTTTGTTTTGATTCATGATAATTCAATATACGTGGAATTGAATTGAACTGAAATTGAATTTGATTCTACCTGGAAACTTTTAGATTAATTTAAGTGAGGTTTTGTGTGACGATTGTAATCCGACTTATTTTCTCTCCTAATTTAAACAGGCTTGGTCTGACGACTTTTTGACATGGAATCCTAACGATTTCAACGGTACAGAGTCATTCTACCTGGCGGGATCGTTGATATGGAAACCAGACATCATCTTATACCAGAAGTAAAAGGGTCTTCCGTCTTTTATAATCGAAATATCGTCTTCCACAAGACCCCCCCCCCCCCACCCCATTAACACACTCACACACACTACACATTACACGGTAAAAGCCCTTTCGAGATCTTATATGTAGAGGACGGGTGGGATTTCCTTGGGAAAAATGGTAAATGAGGAATAAAAAAGCTTAATTCTGGACATCCTTAAACACCCCTTCCCCATTTTCGGAAAAATCGTGGATCTCTTTATTCTCATGCATGTTATTTGCTATATGAGCCTCAAAATCTTCGCCTGCTTCCGTACAAGGAAATTTGTGAAAGGAAACGATAAATTTTAACTGGATTGAGCTATAAAAGTTTTCTGCCTCTCTTTTCTTATAAATGGATAAATATTCTGTCTGTATCCAGTTATGTCAGTCTTTATTATGAAATTTTGATGAATGTTCAGACTGTAAATCTGATTGTTTATGCTTCTCTTTTCCTTATAAAGTTACGATAAACATTCACTCGATGACCATTTTCTATCTCCCTCTCTGTCTGTCTCTGCCTTTCTCTCTCTCTCTCTCTCCCTCCCTCTCTGTCTCTGTCTCTGCCTGCCTCTCACTCAAGTGTGGACGAATCTTCGAGCTACAATGAGGAGAAACCATACCAAGCTAAGGTGTATCATAATGGTCACGTGATCTATAACGTCCCAGGGATCCTGCACATTTACTGTCGTGTTGATCTCACTCATTACCCATTCGATACTCAGTACTGTCAACTCAAGTTTGGCTCTTGGACACATCATGTCAAACAAGTAAGTACGCACCTTAATCGTTATGTCGAAATTACAAACGTTTGGGTTAAAATTTGGGGGTTATAAGTAAATACTTAGATAAGGTTCAGGGAAGCATACTTCCTCACCCCCCCCCCCCCCTTCTCTCCCTCTCCCTCTATCCCTTTCTCTTCCCCCTCTCTCCTCAAGAAGATTCGTAAGCTTGTTCCTTCCCTAAAGGGGCCGTGGAAGCAGGGGGTTAGGGGAAGCAGCCTGCAGCCTCCCCCCCCCCCCAATTTTGGCAAACCCCCTCCCCAAAAAACCCTATAAATTGTAAAAACTTAACTAAACTGTAAAATTGATCATTTGATAGGCTTGCCAAACCATAGAAACGGGGGGGGGGGGGGGCTATTTTTTTTTTTTAAATAACACATGCTGGGCTTCTTTTCAGATCAACCTAACGTCGCGGGTAGCAGACGGTGAACTGAACGAGTTCCAGCATGATGGCGAATGGGACCTCCTTCGGATGAAAGTTGATCGCCATCTCCTCTCCTATGAATGCTGCCCGTATCCTATCGCCGATGTGACCTACACAGTGGTACTAAGACGAAAACCCGACTTCTACGTGGCGAACATCATCGTACCATACGTACTTCTCTCGTGCCTATCTGTGCTGGTCTTTTTTCTACCTGCCGAGTCTGGAGAGAAGGTGGCTCTGAGTGTGACGACATTACTTTCGCTCATCGTCTTCAATCAACTCGTAACCACCACGATTCCACCTGCTTCAGACACGTTTCCTATCTTGGGTAAGGCTCCACCCTACCCCCCCCCCCCCCCCACACACGCACCCATGCAAACACACAATGCAGTTTGCGTATTGACGTAGTGAACTGTTGCTGCGTGTGAGCCCGGTTTATCAAATCAAACTTTTTTTCCAAAGAACAAATCTGGATAGGCCTATATGTGTCTGTTTGCATATTTGTTCTTTTGTTCTTTATAAAACACCTTTGTCATATTCTGTGATGATTATGAAAAGAAAACTTTAGTACATAGTGAAGCTGATAAGGTGTTATACCTTTTGGTTTGGGATTTTCATTGCTTTGTACTCGCAGGTGTTATACTGTCCTTGATGCTACTGTTGATTAGATTAGAAATTAACAACAAAAGCCACTCCGCCTGGTAAATTTTGATCCTTCTGAGGATGACCTATCACCAAAATCCACTCGTATCTGCTGGAACATTGATTAAATATGCTTCCTCCCTTTCAAAGAACTAGGACTCCTATATAGATGTAGGCGGACATAAAGATTTGGGTATGTGATCTTCTGACACTGTTTATAGCTTTAGCAAATTTTGACAAACGAATAGAAACGTGTAATGCTTTCTGGTGTCTCTCCCAAGAATTCAGTCTTAGAAGTTAAATGGCTGTTTAGTCAGGACAATCTTCTTATGTTGCAACTTTTCTTGTTGCAAACTATAATCAACTGCAATGATATACATACCGTTTATGAAACATTCCATATACTACGATTAAATATGTTTATATTTTCTTCTTTTTCAGGGAAATATTTCATTGTAATGGTTGGTGTGGTGGCATCAACTGTAGCCGCATCGGTTCTGGTAATAGCAACTTATCACCATCACAGCTCTGGTTTACCAATCAACCCAGTCATTCGCTGGATCATTTTTGATATCCTGGCCCGCATGGTCAGTATGAAATGGGGGAGGCCAAGTTGTTCCGAGACTCGCCAAATGTCATCCAGGATCTCAGATTCTGAAGGCATCATTCCTCACTCCAAACTCTCCGGGAAAAAAAGTTGCGAGTCTACACCACGCGGCAATGCAGGCAAAGCAAAACCCAAAGGCATCCGCTATCTGAGCGAGGTACTGGCCTACGACAACTCGACAGGTTTTCCAGTGATTGACGAGATTCAGTTCGGTACCAATCTGCCGATGCCGGAGACTACAGATCTAAGGCCTGAGATGACGGAGCTCGGACCAGAGAATAAATCTCGCTTGACACTGCGGATGGAGAAAGAGATGAGCGAGGTTACGCACAGGATGAGGTACCTGACACTCCTAAAGGAAAGCAAAGAAACTCATCGATATATCTCTAAACAATGGAAAGAAGCTGCTACTATCCTTGATCGGGTGTTCTTCTGGTTCTTTACTGTACTCGTTGCCCTCCTGCCTACAATCTTCTTAATGAAGACACAGCAGATCATATAAAAAAAATATATCACTGGTAAATTCATGCTTGTCTGTAGCAATATCCATTTAACCACTCAAAATGTTGAGCGTAGATGAATCACCATGTTGGTATCAAATCATTATTACAATTAAAAAAAATGTTCTCTCAGAATATAACTAGCCATATATCTACAAACCAAACTACTACTTTAACTGAAGATCAGAGGAGTTGAAAACTGTATTAACTTAATTTCTTTTTTGTCCTTACTATTATTTATCAGTAATTGTTAATTTCTTTTCATATACATGTATAACCTTTTCCTTTAACACAGTTTTTGTTCACACACTCCATACGAGTTCATTACCCTAAAATGAAAGCATTTTCAAGAGTTCAAATGTTCAGACTCGATTTATTGAGAATCTGTCTGTCACAGATAGATATGTGTTAGGATTGATTTGCTAAAATATATCTCGTAGATAGAATTGTATTTATGGGGTAAACAGATTCATATAATGGGAAGTTAAAGTTAATCAGCAAAAGTAATTACTAGTTTGGTCCAACTGAGCAACTAGATGTACCAAATTTATACATTTAACAATCCATCCCTTAGACAAATACTTGCACAATGGACTTCAAACAGGCAGAGAAAAATATAACAATACTGTAGTGTGCATATATCATTTATTTGAATTGTACAACAAAAACTATATATTCACATATCAGATGTTCGAATAAAAATTGATGTACACACATGAAAATATAATTGAAAACTTTGTACATATTCAAAATTTGAAATCATAGTTTTGCCTTGATATGAATTTTAATAAATACTATCTATATCATACATGTATATGAACTGATTCAAGATAATGAAAATAAATGTAAACTTGACTTCACTATTCTATTAAATGCATATTTCAACCTATATAGGGATAATGCTTTCATTTTATATCAACAGCATGGTGCATGTAGGAACTTGCAGTTCACTATGGCCTGTATTCACGAAAAAGGTTTATCTTAAACGTTTATCTTTGGAGATACATTTTGGCGCTGTCAAACTATATTCCGAGAGGAAAAGTTGCTCCTGAAATCCTTCTTTTTTGGACACCGTTTAATGCCTTTTGATATGTACCATGTTGATTATGAACTTGTGGGTATTCATTTAATGTAATTTCATGTAATTAATTTCCCATGTCATTATGTTAAGTTTTCTAGGTATATTCTGACTGTAATTCATGTTTATTTCAGTTGTCAACTGCCAGACATGATGAAATAATAAAATCCATTTATCTATCTTTATCTATCTTTATCATCTGTCTTAACTGTGCTTTAAACATCTGCTGTGGACTAAATTAGGCATACATATATACAAGCGTGTGTGTGTGTATATATATATATATATATATATATATATATATATACAAACATCCGCTGTGGACTAAATTAGGCATACATATATACAAGTGTGTGTGTGTGTGTGTATATATATATATATATATATATATATATATATATATATATATATATATATATATATATATACAAACATCCACTCATTGGACAAAAAGTCATGTAGGCATCATGCTTTAACAATGAAGTTCAACCATAGTTTAAATTTAACATATTGGTTTTAATATAAACCTCTTTCGTGAATTCAGGCCTATACTACAATGGACAAGATGAGAGCACAAATAATCATGAGCAGCACTGTAACAAATGAACAAACCATGAATGGTATAATCAGTTGGAGAATAAATTGTGAATGAAGCCTGAACTCTTGAATGATCTTCTTTGAAACACTTTACAAATTCATAAACCTCCAAAATTCTACAAAACTCTGTACATGCATGCAGAGGAAGATCAAAGCGCTAGGAGAAGGCGAAGGGCCCAGGGGGGCATATTTATAAAATGAAAAGCCAAAAAAAAAAAAGCAAAAACACAAACACAAACACAAACAACAAAAAGAGAGGGGAGAGGGCACCATTATTTCTTTTCAGGGGCTCTTATTTTTTTTGTGTGTTTTTTTTTTTTTCAAACTGTGGTAACTGGGTGTGTTTGTGGATATTTGGGGGAATCAGTACTTCAAGAATTTTCTCATTTTGTTACAGATACATTTGTGTTTGGATAGTTTGCACTTCATATTTCTACCCCAAATATAAGTTTTTAATAAGAATGGAAGTCCCATAATGTTTATTGACACTGATTAGCTTGTGAGGCATGAATCCAAACTGAGAGTTTATGACAAAGAATAAGCAATAGAACTAGTACTGCATGTAGTAGAAGTAGTAACAGTAGCAGTAGTAGAAGTAGTAGTAGTAGTAGTAGTAGTAGTAGTAGTAGTAGTAGTAGTAGAAGTAGTATTAGTAGAGGTAGTATTAGTAGTAGAAGTAGTAGTAGGAGTAGAAGAATAATACAGGCGAACCTCGTTATAACAAACTCCTCTGGACCAAGGAAATTCCCTCTTTATATTGAAACCTTGTTATATCAGGTCTAAAAAAAAAACAATAAAATAGGAAGAAGCGGGATCAGCAAATTACCTTGTTATAACAAGAGTTTGTTATAACAGTGGGCTTTGTAGTTGTTGCAAAATTAGCAGCAGCATTAATAAAAAAAGTACAGATTTTAATGGATAATTTGTTTGCAAATGCAGGTTGAACAGAGCTAATCTCTCTCTCAATACCCAACTGGGTATTTCTTCAAACCATGTTTAGAACATGTTACATATATAACCATGATCCATCAAATAAAACAAAATTTAAAAAAACATGAACGTACTTTGCATTGGTTACCTTCAATCAGATACAAAAATGATATAAAAATGTGACCAATACTCAAAATTTCTAATTATAATGCAATACAAAGCTTTTCAATTTCTCTTTTACCTATTCACAATTTGTCAATGTCTCCATAAGCCTTCAAAGTGCTTTGGTAATTTTTACCCAGAAACATTCAATCAAAGCAACCAAAATATACAAAAGCTAAAATGACACTTACATGCCCAAATACTAATTTGTGTTTTATTTGCACATATAAATATTCTAATTATACGTATTACCTAAACATTCAGTCCGCAGCGTGTGAATTAATGAGCTGTATGAGGAATTCTTATGGAGATACCCATTGTTACCGAAATTCGCATCTAGCGAAACACTGACTTTCGTTAGCATTGTATTACAAGCAGAAGACGTGATCAATGATGATGATCAATGATCAGGAACTCGCGGCATGGTGCCTCTATCAATGAAGTTGGACCATTTGGTACGATGATTTCATGTACCTTGCATAAGAAAGATCTGTGCAATGCTCGATTTTGTCTTGCTCCTGATGGTATACCTTGCATAAGAAAGATCTGTTCAATGCTCGATTTTGTCTTGCTCCTGATGGTATACCTTGCATAAGAAAGATCTGTTCAATGCTCGATTTTGCCTTGCGCCTGATGGTATACCTTGCATAAGAAAGATCTGTTCAATGCTCGATTTTGTCTTGCTCCTGATGGTATACCTTGCATAAGAAAGATCTGTTCAATGCTCGATTTTGCCTTGCTCCTGATGGTATACCTTGCATAAGAAAGATCTGTTCAATGCTCGATTTTGCCTTGCGCCTGATGGTATACCTTGCATAAAAAAGATCTGTTCAATGCTCGATTTTGCCTTGCTCCTGATGGTATACCTTGCATAAGAAAGATCTGTTCAATGCTCGATTTTGCCTTGCGCCTGATGGTATACCTTGCATAAGAAAGATCTGTTCAATGCTCGATTTTGCCTTGCGCCTGATGGTATACCTTGCATAAGAAAGATCTGTTCAATGCTCGATTTTGCCTTGCTCCTGATGGTATACCTTGCATAAGAAAGATCTGTTCAATGCTCGATTTTGTCTTGCTCCTGATGGTATACCTTGCATAAGAAAGATCTGTTCAATGCTCGATTTTGCCTTGCTCCTGATGGTATACCTTGCATAAGAAAGATCTGTTCAATGCTCGATTTTGCCTTGCTCCTGATGGTATACCTTGCATAAGAAAGATCTGTTCAATGCTCGATTTTGCCTTGCGCCTGATGGTATACCTTGCATAAGAAAGATCTGTTCAATGCTCGATTTTGCCTTGCTCCTGACGGTATACCTTGCATAAGAAAGATCTGTACAATGCTTGATTTTGTCTTGCTCCTGATGGTATACCTTGCATAAGAAAGATCTGTATAATGCTCGATTTTGCCTTGCTCCTGATGGTACAGAAGTTACATCATGATTTGGGTGAATTACTCTGGAAGAATATCAAATCACAATTCCATTGAGCTGAAAAGTATTTCGAAGAAAGATACAGGACCAATATTTTTTCACCCTTTTCCATCAATGTTATGTAGCTTATATCCATGTGTAAATGTTTTGTTTTTTAAAGAGTCCTCAAAGTGTCAAGTGTTCTTTTTCTTCAATGTGGAATATTTATCTTCAAAATCTGTTCAGAGACGGCAAAGTAATTGGCAGTTTTCCAACATACCTTTCTACTCATGAATATTCATAAATGTCATCTGGACATGTATATGAGTTTCGTAAATAGGTGCTTCAGAAATGGGCTGCGGACTGACTGTAAGTAAAAGCATAATTCAGAATGAAATTATATAGATTGACTGGCAGTATGATGCTCTTAAACAACTCCACAGATGTACATGTAAAAGAAGAATAGGATTTCCAAATGAAAGGAGACAAGTGCACATGTATATCAAGGATATTGTGAGTAAACTGAGAAGTCAAATGAAATCAAAAGGTACAAGTCATAAACACTTCAATTGCTTTCTTAGCTGAATGACATGTTAAGAGAAGGTAGAGTTTTGGGAAAGGTAAAAAATACTTTGTGAGCTTTCTCATTCTTTTTGTTAGTTAGGAAGATTATTACAGTAGAAATTTCCCCTGAAAAAGATTGTTCTTCAAATGTCCTGACATAAAAAATATGACAGAGAACGGTCGAAACGTTCCGGCCGTACAATACATACACGCATTTCTGTGTTCAGTGCATGTGACTCTCAACAGAATTGAGTTAATTTCTTATCATTTTGGTGATTCCAAAACCTTACAGCACACAACAATTTTTAAGTGCTTTATAATCAACCTTTCTCAATTACTCTGAGACAATTTCTTTCACGATTCAATCTCGCGACCAGAACTTGCTTTTATCTTTAAGGGCTTTTCCACACGTACCAATCAGCCCAAGACAATACAAATACACACAAAGTAGCAGAGGGACTGCTCTGTTCAACGCAAAAGAGATGTGAAATTACCCATCTCCGGGCTTAATTAGATGCATGACAACACTTTAGACACCCTGTATAGATTCATTTTGTTCTGTAACACTTTGATAATCCTAATGCCTGGCCCTGTGCCAAATGTCTGTAATGAGAAATACAGAGTGAAACAGGGAAATCTTTTGCTTGGCTCATAAAGAATTAATTAAGTAATAGAAGAGTTCTAATCTAATCTTATAAGGTGCTACATGTACTGTAGACCATGGGGAGATTAACACAGGAATAACCTCAAGGGGAAAACTTTACAATGACAAAACCATCTTCAATGAATTATGTGCCGACCAGGTACATGTACCAACTTGGGTCAAATGAAATGTCCCTCGGGTGACAAGACCTTGTATCTTTGGGGTGAAATTAAGTTCCTTTCATAACTATATGGTGTTCCCTATAGCTAGGAACACCTAAAATGTATTTTCAAAGGCTCACATGCCCATCTGCAAAGATCAGACCACTATTAATAAACGAAACTTGACCACCTCTATTGGCTGTAATGCTGAGGAAGCTATGTTTCTTTGGCTCTCCTGAACATTCAACATTTTGAGATACAAGGTTTTGTCGCCCCATCGACGATAAATTTCCTTTGCTACAGAACATGGTTTGCATTAAATGTGTCAGAAGTTACATAAGTTCTTTACTTTTTGCATATGAAAGCCTGTGACTAATCATTAAGTACATAATTATCTATTGCATGCTATGAAAATATTTAGTTTGGTTACATATACAGTCCAATAAAAGGATATTCACTCCTTTCTCAAATGGTGACGAATTGAGTGGTTTCAGACCCCTATTGGTGTTCCTGGGTCAGTGGTTGTCATCAGAAACCGATGGATAGGTGAAAGGTCAACAGGTCATAGGTCATTGTTGCGGATAAATCTATTCCCTTCTGAGTGGCGGCCATAGTACACGTATTTACAGCGTCCATACGTACCTAAATGAAGACAACAAAGAAAACAATAAAATTCAGTACTTTTTAAGTATTCATTGAATTGCACTCATTCACATGGCTTACACTTGCTGTAAAATTCACATCCCATGAAAACTAGCCAATAATCATAATCTAGCTGTAATTTTTCACTAATCTTAACTGATGTTGGCATAATAACTTTTTTTTCTTCAAAACTTGCCTGAAAAAAAAAGGCGGGTCACACATCAACCTATTGGATATGATTTGATAAAGGCATTTTGCACAGACTCCAGCCGAAGTAATCTTGGACTTAGTACCCCATGGATTAATGATTGGATAATGAAGGCAGGGCTGCCAACATTGGATAATAGTTGAGAGTGAGATTATATGAGAAGCGAAGTGCGAGGGAGCGAAGAGACCAAGCCCGACTGAGCGAAGCGAGGGAGTGGGGGAGGGTGTGGGAGGGGGGCGACCCCCCTCCCACGGTGTGGAGCTTTTTTATTTTTCAAGGTGAAATTGTGAGATCTGGTGCATACTTTATGGAGTATTTTAACATATACCTAAAGGCATTATGAAGAGAGAAAATTATACAATTTTACATGCAAAGAAAATGATAAACACTTGTTGAAAAATTCCAACCATGTCTTTATTTGGTTCCCTTCTCTGTTTGACCCAGGTTTTGGATGTAGGTACTCTTGGTGCAGATGATGGGAAGATGCAACAAGCAAGCATCCAAACAGAGCATTTATTATATCAAGCCTTCTCTGAACTCATCTTCATTGTCATTATGGCTGAAAGTGTTCCATATAAACATAAAGAATTCATGTGTTGTGCGTATACCGCGGGCCGGTCATGTCAGGGTATCGATACATATAATTATAGCCTAGCCCTGCTAGGCGTGGATCAGATCTTACCATAGAGATCATATAAATTAATCTCTATCTTACATACGCACGCACTCGAAATGAGATCGAGAGTTTTCCGACAAAAGGCGGGAAAACTTTCACAAGTTTTTCAGTGCTTCCTTAATTCTTGAATTGGTCGCCTTTTTTTTAAATCTATCTTTTTTTTTATTGTATTTAGTTATTTCAGATTCGTGCGTGAGAAATTTCATGATTAGCGTGAGAGCGTGAGAAATGGGTGAAATGCGTGAGTCTCACACTCAATGCGTGAGTGTTGGCAGCCCTGTGAAGGCATTAATAAAATCAGCCTTCACAGAAATCACACGTTATTGGAAAAAATCAGAAGCCTGTTAATTATCAGCTGAAGTTTTGAATTCTTAAATAACGTCTTCATGTAAATCGCAAGATGAACAATGATGACATGCCTGTATTGATTTTCATCACCCATCACAAGCATTATGGCCCTATACAAAGTTAAATAGAAGCTTGAGTTCTACGAAAGGTGAAAAATACTTTGTGAGCTTTCTCATCCTTTCCATGTCAGGAAGATTATAATTGTAAAATGTCCCTAGAAAGGATTGCTCTTCAAACGGCCTCATTGGAAATATGACAATAAAAAGCTGAAAAGTTTGGGGGTAACATTCATGCCAGATTTGTGTGTGGTCCCATATACTCATTTCTTTGTGCAGTGCAAGTACCTTTTGGGGAAAGTAAGTAAATTTCTTATCAATTCAACAATCTCCTAATCTCACACTAAGACACCTGGGTTTATATACATGTACAACTAATCAAATTCAACCAGTTGCTTTGAAACAGTTTCTTTCACATTATGATTACATGATCAGAACTCCAGTTTATATTTAACCAAATACAAGATGCAATAAACTTGGACCTAATGCTAACTAGGTTTGATTTATCATTTATAACTGATTTGAGTATATTACATCAAATATGCATGATGGGTAGATTATGCACTGATAGCACCCTCACTTTAGTCTATTTTCTTTGCAATTCTTATCATAGTTGTCTCATGATAAACTGTTGCCAGTAGACAATTAACAGAGGTCAAATTCCATTTTCATTTATTACCAAGTACTGGGAATGTAAATGACAAATAAAATGCTCTGTAAATAATACTGTCAAAATATTTTGAAGATTAAAAAGGAAGCAAAACAAAAACAACCACTAGAACTACATGTATCTAGAGCGACTTTTTAGTACATGCATTAATCTTGTATAAAAGGCAAATAAAAAGGGGTATTTTCAACAAATAAACCTCTTTATAACAGAAATCGCAAATATGGTATTTCCAAAGTTCCCATTTCCTAGAAAATAAAGCAAGAACTTCGATGTCTGTGATGCCATATAATGTTATGACACTATTTGTCAGTCAATAATGGATTGTATAAACATGTATGTGCACTGATACAATTTAGTTCACTGCACAATGGACCTTCACCTTCTGCAATCTTTCCTGTAGGAGTCATGTTATTACTTGTTAAATGAAAATCTTTATCACACAATGCACTTTTAAGCCTTGTCGAGATATGAAAGGGATAACCCACATCTTTAAAATGCTTACGTATGGCACAGTAAACCATGCCATTCGTGATAACGAATGTGCATTAACCGTTAACGCATCAATGCTCAAACGAGAGTTTCGCAAAAACTTGCGCAGACAATCTCATGACATCATATTTGTGCTAACTTTTGAAGAATTTGATTTGTACCCTGTACACAACTATTTGCTGTCAGGAGACAAAAAATATGTCACTTTCCTCTGTGGGTTTTTTTTTTTTTTTTCTACTGCCTCATATCCAATTTATATGTAAAAAAAAAAAAAAAATTGGGGGTTTACAGCCAGGGGTTTCCACTTTACGTCTCCACAAGCCTTAAAGGGAAAGTCCACCCTAGAATTTTCACTATTTCAATAAAAGGAGATAAATTTGAACAGCATTTCAAAGAAGAAATGAGCAAAATCAGTCAAAGAATAAGAAAATTACACTCATTTACATTTTCTAGTAAATTACTCTCGGCTCTGCAAATTGGCAACACTGATGACATCATATGCGAGCAGGTCTCCATTCACTTTGTACATGAAATTTCACATTTTCTCAATTTTCTTGGAAGTTATAAATTTTCTTACTCCATAGTCAAAGTATGTTATGTCAAAAGCAATTCTTCTGAACATACATTGACTATGGGGTTAGAAAATGTGTAACTTCCAAGAAAATTGAGAAAATGTGAAATTTCATGTACAAAGTGAATGGAGACCTGCTCGCATATGATGTCATCAGTGTTGCCAATTTGCAGAGCCGAGAGTAGTTTACTAGAAAATGTAAATGAGTGCAATTTTCTTAATCTGTGACCGATCTTGCTCATTTCTTTTTTAAAATGCTGTTCAAATTTATCTCCTTTTATTGAAACATTGAAATTTCTAGGGTGAACTTACCCTTTAAAAGGTCAAGTAGAGTTTTGGTAGAAAAAGGAAAATTGGCATCAAACTGATAAAATATAGTCTCACATTGTCTATCTTGCTTAAGAATGCATATGTATAAAGAGATCATTTGATATTTCATTCATGGTTTCCAGTGAACTTCAGTGTAAATATTCAAAATGAACTCAATGTTATGGTTACATTCTCAGGGATGCCAGACAGAATTGATGAGAGGGCCTGAAAATCACCTAGAATTGATCTTTTGTACACAAAAACCCAAACTGTGGCCTGAAAATGAAATGCCAGGGCCTGAATTCAGGCTTTTGCCTGAAAATTGGCATTCCTGCATTCTGCGCTATGCTAGGACCCCTGCATCCTGAATATCCCTACACATTGATACAGCACTTTGTATACTTGTCACGTAAACAGAACTCTCTTCAGTTTTACAAGAATGCAGGCCTGTGTGACCTTACAATGCTGACCCAAGATAAAAAAAAATTTACAGTATCTTAGTTTGGCTTCTAACTTGCTACTGACCAGATGAAAGCAAGGAAATATAATAAATAGTTTTTGAGGGCCTCCCAAGAACTGTACATAACCTTTATAGAGTAGTATTCTTACAGTGTTCTAGTTGTGTTCTGAATATTCAATTATTCTTTATAATTGATTCCTATCAATTCCAAAGTAAGTCAAAGAACTATACTGCCTTATTTTGGCAAAAGGAAGCAAGTGACAAATCACTTAATCTGAGTTAATGATGGTTTTAGATTGTGCTCACCATAATCTACTTACAGGCAATTTTTTTAGCAGAAACGCTCATCTTACTGAAATTTATATGTCATTAAAATACATTGATGGCAATGAAAACAAAAGACACAATTTGCTCGTTTACATGAAATATTTCTTTTGTCATTTGCTTCCTTGTGCCAAATATGAGAGCTATATTAAAGATAGTTGAAATACCTTGATGATTTCCATCGGTACTTCTTGTTTGGGATGGGAGAGGAGAATAGACAGAAGAATTGGAAGACAAAGCATCCTCTGCATCATCCTGCATCATAGAAACATATAGCATATACATCATAGAAACATATAAATTATAAATCATAGAAACATATAACATATACCTCACAGAAACATATAACGTATACATCACAGAAATATATAACGTATACATCACAGAAACATGTACAGTAACGTATACATCATAGAAACATATAACATATATATACATCACAGAAACATAAAACATCCTGCATCATAGAAACATATAGCATATTCATCATAGAAACATATACACCTGTAACATATACATCATAGAAACATAACATATCAGTCCTTTGTTCTCTGGATATTACCACAAGATATGTACTCTCAAATATACCATGACAAATGCTCTAACAACAATTCTTGCGTTTCACAATTCATGCACCAACAAACGTCCATACCATGAGAGGCCTATTTTCCCACTCGCAAAATGAAGAATTTTTATGACCAGGCATTTTCCCATTTAGAAAAAAGAGCCTTCCTCTTTTGAATTAATGGTTAATAATTAGAATAAGATTTCTTCGCCTGCTCTATAGATATATTTGCCACACAATTAAAGTGAGAGATTCTAAGCACATAAATGTTTCTGCCAAATTTTAGTCCGATTCAAATCAAAAGGGATGAAGAGAATCCATGTACTAGAAAGTAATTTTCCCTGTCAGTCTACAGGCCCTACAGGGATCTTCCTTAATTGTAAGCATCCCATGAATGAAATATGGCTACGCAGAAGACTTACCACATCAGCTGGTCTGGCCACCTTCATTAATGAACCTATTCTCTTAGCTTCATTTCTCTCTTTCACTGAAACTGGTCGATGATCGAGAAACTTCAAAGTGGGAATGCTGTAGATCACAAAATATCTGCAAAGAGAATAATGTTACTATTATAGAATATGATAGTAATCCAATGATGATGATAAAATACATAGAGTACTCGTTTTCCAAGTGAATGATAAGCTATATTTTCCCCAAAACATGATATGTATTAAACCAGTGAAGAATGAGAAGATTTGTATATTATTTTCATCCTTGACAAATATCGACCATAAGCCCACTGCACACTTTATGATAAGTCTGTGATCCGATTTTGGAAAAATTTGTTATAGCACTTGATATGAACATTCAAACATGTAAAATCTTGATGGTCAATGTTCTGAATAGCCATATAAATACTAAAATTAAAATTCCATGCTATTACGAGCTTCCTCGTAGAAGAAAAAGCAAAATCAGTCACAAATCATAGTGACATCATAGGTCGTACAATTGTCTATGATTTGAAGCCGATTTGGAATTTTATTCAGACTAAAAAGCTTGTTGTAAACTGAAATTTCGATTTTAGTATAGCTAACAATACTCCAAACCTCAATTAGGATCACTCTACTTATGTAAGATTTCATATTTAAAGCAAAATGCGATTTCTTCCCAAATCGGATTGCAGATTGATCGTATAATGTGTGGTGGGCCTTAAACTTCTCATGCATTTACAGGAAAAATATGGTTTAAGAGAGAGACAGAGCGAGAGAATGACATACCTGTATCTTTGGTAATCTTCTTCATCCTTCTCTGAGCTTGAGAGCTCATTAGGGCAAGCTTCGTTGCCAAGGAGACTGAGGAATGTGAGGGAGGGAACGGACATCTGCAGTTTATCCACCAGACTGTTGATATCTGATATGTGTGCCAAGTTAAGGTTTTTAATACTTCTATTAGTAATACTACTACTACAGTGTTTGTATAGCACAAATGATCACTAGCGTACTGTCTATGTGTGTTTAGAGGAAAAGTAAAAGGACAAAAGAAAGGTAGGTGCTCTGGTGCTGGAATACGTTAAGCCCAAAAGAAAAGCTTACGGCTTACATGAAATTTTGATAGGCCTATGTATGATTGTGTAGGGCCTCACAATATTGCATGTAGGCTGTAAGCTTTTCTTTTGGGCTTAACTGTATGCACAACCAAAACGTTCTCTTTTTTGTTTATTACCAAAAATAAATGATACATAACTGTCTTTTATTATACTGGTAGCATCTTTCAGATCAGTACATATGACTGATGTCAGTTCTTCAGGGGAGCCTTCATGAAGAGTCTTGTCGGTGATTTTCACTGACTAATTTGCTCTCAGCCAATCAGATGCGAGGATTTTCAGTAGCTTATAACAGTTGTCAGTGAAAATCACTGACAAAACTCTTCATGAAACGCTCCCCAGAGCTGCTGCATGTAGTATTACCCCTGTCATTGGTTTCAACGTGGATTCTGCTTTTCTTGTGCACATTCTTCGCTTCACCAGAGAGTATTCCAGCCAGGTTATCATTTAACAGATCCACATACATGTATGCTTGCTTACTCTGGCTACAATAACATTCACATTCAACGGGGTACATATGTGATGCTAGGGTACTCTGGTGGATGGAAGCAATGTAGACAAAATAAATGTACTTGCTTGAAAGCAAATGAATTCCAAGTCAACTAAACCACTCGACTTCAAAACACTGCAGTCTAGTCAAGATATTGTTGTTATTGAGCAAATGAAATGAATCATAATATACCACATGAAAAAAAGGAAAGAAAACTTGCAAGAAATAAAAACAGACAGTAGGTACACTCCTAGCAAGTACAATTAGAAACCATCAAACACCCTGAAAATACATGAATCGTATAACACCCAAAACTGTACATTGCTGTCTAAACTTGCAAAGCTTGTTAGAATTATTTAACAAAAGTTCAGTAGACGAGTTGTTAGAGTATAATCCTTGTAAGAAGTTAGAATCACATCTTCAGTTTTTGTTTCATACTGCCATCTTATTGTTTATGCTGTATTATACGGTTATATTTCTCATACTCCAAAAAGGGTCGGCAGAAATAAAGTTCAAAGTTCAAAGTGTAAAGGAGAGAAAAGAAAAAAGCGAGGATGAGGGCTAGGGAGAAGGGGATCTGGCGAGAAAAGAGAAGCAGGCAGTTGAATATTCAGGACAATACTGCCGAATTTTAGTCTCATTATTTTTTTTTACTCATGTACTATGTACCGGGGGTATTCTACTTTTCAAGATGCCCTGTATATTTTGGGTGAATTGCCACTTGGTCTAATCTCTAATCCCACTTCGTCTAATGCCCGTTTGGTCTCATCCCACATGGTCTAATCCCATTTCGTCTACAACCAGTTCATCTAATAACCATTTGGTCTAATTACCACTTGGCCCATTAACCATTTCGCACTTAGCCCATTAACCATTTCGTCTAATTTCCAGTTAGGCTATGCTCATTTCGTCTCATACCCATTTGGTCTAACACCACTTAGTCTACCTGATTAGACAAACTGGTAATAGAACAAATGTTCATTAGACGAAATGAGGCAAACTAAGCAGATGAAGTGGCAATTAGACCATCTGATCAAAAGACAAGATGACATTTAGCCCAAGTGATGATTGGACCAAATGGCAATTAACTAAACTGATAGTAGACGAAAAGGGGTTTAGCCATACTGATATAGTGGTGTTAGACAATTTGGGAATTGGACCAACTGGAATTAGACCAAGCGGCTATAAACCGTATTTTCATGTATTTTCAAACTGAGGAGTGCATAAAGATTGAACTATATTGAATGCTGCATGGCTGAAGATGTACATTTGAAAGGATATTCTGTTCTTGTTCATATGCAGTGTGTGGAGATGAGGCAGCAGAGGAATATGAAGGTCATCATCTAAGGCATTGTTGTCCATCACCAGCTCCTCAAGCTGAGGGAAGTTTTCCAGACCTTTTAAAGTTCTAAAGAGATCATGACAAACACATACTTTTAACGTCTGAGGGAAGTTCTCTAGACCTTTTAAAGTTCTAAACAGATCATGACAAACACATACTTTTAACGTCTGAGGGAAGTTCTCTAGACCTTTTAAAGTTCTAAAGAGATCATGACAAACACATACTTTTAACGTCTGAGGGAAGTTCTCCAGACCTTTTAAAGTTCTAAAGAGATCATGACAAACACATACTTTTAACGTCTGAGGGAAGTTCTCCAGACCTTTTAAAGTTCTAAACAGATCATGACAAACACATACTTTTAACGTCTGAGGGAAGTTCTCCAGACCTTTTAAAGTTCTAAAGAGATCGTGACAAACACATACTTTTAACGTCTGAGGGAAGTTCTCCAGACCTTTTAAAGTTCTAAATAGATCATGACAAACACATACTTTTAACGTCTGAGGGAAGTTCTCCAGACCTTTTAAAGTTCTAAAGAGATCATGACAAATACATACTTTTAATGTCTGAGGGAAGTTCTCCAGACCTTTTAAAGTTCTAAATAGATCATGACAAATACATACTTTTAACGTCTGAGGGAAGTTCTCCAGACCATTTAAAGTTCTAAAGAGATCATGACAAACACATACTTTTAACATCTGAGGGAAGTTCTCCAGACCTTTTAAAGTTCTAAAGAGATCATGACAAACACATACTTTTAACGTCTGAGGGTAGTTCTCCAGACCTTTAAAAGTTCTAAATAGATCATGACAAACACATACTTTTAAAGTCTGAGGGAAGTTCTCCAGACCTTTTAAAGTTCTAAATAGATCATGACAAACACATACTTTTAACATTCAAATAATTAACTTACACTGCTAAATACAAAGCAACATGTATTTGACACAACATATGTTGAGTTCACAAAGAGACAAGCAGCATCTTTAGCGATAATGAAGAAAATATGAAATTTTGTGTACAAAACATCCTGAGAGTTCTCCTTCTAAACCTGCCATTTTGAAGCAACATTGCCAATGGAGAATTGCTTTTGAAAGTAAATTGAGACTTATCAAACTTTCATAACTTTCTCATTTTGTAATTTGTTACCGATTTTGAAGGAACTTTTTAAAAATTGCTTTTCTCTATCCTTTCTTTTTATTAAAATGGACATTTCCCCTGGGTTTCATTCTCAAATTCTCAAATGTTCAAATATAGACTTATTTTGCTAAATACAAAGCAGCTGAAACTGCTTTTTGCAGACATCTATCCCAGAAACCTTTTTGTCTTTTTGTTTCTTTTAGGAGGGGGGATGATGACATGTTAACCTCATATCACAATTTGGGGTCTCCACATAGTGTAACAAAATAAAAGAATATTAACATCACAAAAGTAGGTACATGTAGACATAAAATGATTAATTTGTTTTCCTAGAAACTCACAATGGCAAAACAAAAATAATCATGTTAACATATTATAACCCATTCATGACAGAGGTCCACATTTTGTGGTTTGACCTAATAACTTTTGATGCAGAGCCCTAAAAATAATACCAAATACATGAGCAGAAAGAGTAAAAAATTCTACACAAACTGTGCCCATTTTGGTTGCGTCAATATTTGTTGTTTGATGCTGAAAATTTTTTAAAGGAAAATAAGCATTAAAATCCTTAAATTGGCAATGTGATAGAAAGTTTAAAATCACCATTTTCCCCTGCAAATTGGCAACTTTTTGACTTCTCATCATAATTTCTGTCAATTTATATTCATTTCAGATACATGACGTTATATAAGAAAAATGTATCAATACAATCAAAATGTTGGTGTTGCCAATTTGAAGAATAAAAGCTGATCAAATTAGGCTTTAAATTCCTGTCACGAATGGGTTAAAACATGCTTTTTTCCATGTAGTGATTTCAAAGGCAATTTGATATAAATTACTACTGAACTTTTTACAAAATGTCAAACTTAAACTAGTTCAAAGCTCATATGATGGAATGTTATAACTTACTTGATCTGGTTGAAGCTTAGGTCAACCCTTGTGACCTTTGACCCATACCACTTTCCAAGTTCCTCTGGAATTTTCACACATGCATGTTCTATGTACGACAGCTGTAGAAATGAAGAATCAATAAAATAAAAAAAATTAAATAAGAAAAACTAATATTTTTCCAAAATTTACAGATTTGGAGAGTGGGCTTTGATGCATCCTGGAAAGAAAGATTCACAAGCTGAATCTTAAAATCTTTCATTAACACAATTTGAGGCAAACCAGTGGGAAAATCCACTCATACTTTGTAGACCATATGAGGATCTTACGTACAGCATGCAAATCTGTGGCGCTGCTGTTGTGTGTGGAGCTGAGTGAAGTGCCCTGCGATGTGCAACGTTCATTTATATGTAAAAACAGGTTTCTCGGTTTAACTGGAGAATACTTCATGACATAGCCGTGTAGCCTTTATTTTCATCCATTGACTTCTGTACAAATGTACAATGTTATGTGATTTGAATATTTTCTATATTCATATGAAATTTGGAGTCATTCTGAACATCATATCATACTTTTTGAATGCCCTCAAAATCTGGTGTCCTAGCCCTCTCTAAATGTGGTTGCTAACACAATTACAAATCGGTGAATGTATTGACATTGGTACACATTGGTACACAGGCCTATGTGTGCCATTTTCAGAAATTAGGGATCGAACTTTGTTTCAAATGTATTTTTAAGAAACACATGACATAGACAAAAAACAAAATCTACATGATTTTTAGATCTTTAATACATATGTAATTGTTACTTGTATTTTACATAAAATCAATTTACTTAAAGGGGGTACCCAATGCTGAAACAATGTTAGCTCATTTGAAAGAGCATGATTTTATTAGCAGAAAATCATCTGCCTAAAGTTTTTTTTAAAGCCGTGTTGCCAAGGAAACCCCCAAATGTGGTAAGATTTCAGGATATTTTTGACCCCTCAGCCGTGACCCAGTTTCAACTGGGTACCCACTTTTACGTCAAAATGACGTCAAAGTGGGTACCTTGTCGCGCACTTATAGCAAAATGCGCGCAAGGTATCATACATATTGTACAGTCTAGCGCGCAGCACAACTGCAATGCGCGAAGCTGGGTACCCACTTTTACGTCATACCTCATCCTCAAAGTTTTTTGGTCAGCTCTTGACTTTTTATGATAAAATTAGCCAAAATGCATTGATTTCGATTGAAAATCATCATGTTTTTAATGTAATGTTTCTTAGAATTCTATTCTCGATCATATATCAAAATATTTTTTACCATTGTGTAATCACTTTAATACAAAGTTCTAACATATTTATCCTCCTACACTCATTTATTTCATTCATTCTTTTAGTCTTCAGTTTTTCTCTAGATCTGCATGTCAGCTCTAAAAATTTGGTCAAAATTTAAGCAAGTGTCATTCTTTTCCTGCCTGCCTTTTTTTCATCATATAATCTCAAGATCTTTAAATGTTACGAAATTTCAATTGTCTTGGAAGGAGATTTCCCACACATATGGTCACACTTTCTTTTGCATTCCAATGGTAAAACAAATCCATGGCAGCGATCATGGCAGCGATTAAACATTTCAGAAAGTCTTCATTTAAAGGCTTTACTGTATTGTCAGACCCATGATTAATACACCATTTTAAAGGTAATTTTAAGCTCTTTTCCAAGAAACAAGTTTAAGTGCAATCCAACACACTATATTCTTTTAGTCACCTACATACTATAGTCTATAGTCAATAGCTGCACATATGAATTGAGGCCTGAGCCCAAGGCACTCACATTCACTCATCCTGAATTGACCTCGTCCCGTGAAAGTGACAATTCTGTACCGAGGTGGTGGTGGTGGTGGTGAATTGGGTTTTTACAGGCGTGTATCAA
>CM057170.1:15467423-15570359 GCA_029962745.1 Echinometra lucunter
CTTTAAGATATCAATTTTTATATATTCGGTCCCCTCTCCTACCTAACTTATTTGCTCTCAAAGTCCATCCTGTATCTAAATACTATACGAGCGAGCATAGCGAGCGAGTAAAAATATATATACTCTTTTATATGGTAGAAGTGATAATTCTTCATCAAGATCCATGATGGGCCGCTAAAGATATCTAAATTTTATATTTGTTCATCTCACTTGCCGAATGTGTTTGCTTTCCGAAAAGATCATGTATCTAATACGAGCGAGCGAGGAAAAATATACGCTCTCTTTCATTTTACCAGTGTTATATTCTCGTCAAAATGCACAAGAAAATAAACCGAATATGACTTTATTGGGGCATCTTACTCCTTTATTTTTTTCTTTTTTTCCTCCTTCCTCTTCCCTCTCCTTTGAATGGGGGTGTCACACCCCCACACCCCCCCCCCCCCCCCCCCCCCCCCTTCTAGCGACGCCCCTGCCCCCACTCCACATGTAATCATCAAATTGTTGGAAGACGCTCCGCTGCTCCGATCAAGAAATATCAATTATGAAGATTTTCTCTTTTATAGCTGCTCATGAGATTACAGCTGACTTGTGATGGCGTGCACCTGAAAGGGCTCCGATCGATGGCTCTGATGCATGCATGTTATACATCATCGCATCACGATCGCTGGTCTTGAGCTTGAGCTTGCGACGCGATCGGGAAGCTTGCGGCGCGGCGGCTAGCTTTACACGTACACGTACATACGGCCGCGGCGACTAGACTTTGATCGAGATTTCTGTAGTTGTTGTTTCGCTATTAAATAAGTGGAAAAGATTGGTTTGATCTGCTGGTCGGATATTAGATGTTTCATTCAAAGTTGATACAGGTATAACCGGTAAGTATCATTCATAACAAGCGATACTGTACTGCATCTTTATCTTGAGAAAGGTGAGGGATGTGTGATAGTAATTGTGTGAGTTTAAACATGAATTTACTTCAGGTGAAAGACCGCAGTCCCATATGCTTATTTTGTTGAGGTTGTTTTGATTGAGATGAAATTGAAATCGAGAGAACAGGACAAGCTCTTGATTGGTTGTTTTTATCGAAGTGACAGTGTAAAGTCATTTGTCAACAATGTAAATTTGTTTGGCTTAATTGCAAGTATATCACAGATGAATTATAGTCATCACCCTGGTCATGTTTTGTTGATGGGAGATTTAACCGTAGACTGAAGACGTTCTTCTATCCTGACTAGCTATAGGATAGCTATCGTGATTTTATTCTGATATTACACGATAGCTATAGATTGCTGCCATAGGCCCCTGTGTAGAAAGATGTCAGCTTGAAATATGCCTCCAAATCACACTTTCTCATGCCCGGTTAACCCTGCAAACTACCTTCCAAGTTCGCCAGTGGACCAGTCGATTAAACTGTGATATAAGAACCTGAAATTTATTTTTCAAACTCGAAATATGGACTTTTGATTGATATGGGATCCTACCTTCTGGTTTATTTTGCCGCTTGATTAATTTCCATTTCAATAGCGCGACCTCCGACATCGTGAGTTCACCTACACACGCTGGTCTCGGCCACAGGCGCTAGGCGAAGCAGTGTTGCACTCTCGCATGTGTCGGCGAACGCAGAGTGCGTTCGAGAGTGCAGAATTTTATTGATTAGAGACCCTACCTTTCCAATGATCCCCACACTCGATGAATTTCCATTTGAATAGGATGACCTCCGACATTGTAAGTTTACATACATCCATTAGTCTAGGGAAATTATAGGTGTGCAGAATTACTTGTTCCAATGCGCTTATTATTCTGCAAAATACGTAATAATAATAATGATAATAATACTTGGTTCTTTTATAGCTCATAACACATTGCAGGAAAGCATATCCCTATGCGCTTTAAAAAAAAAAGAGAAAAGAAATGTACAGTACAATGTTTAAAAACAAGAAAGTGAATGTATTGCATTAGCCACTGAGTCTTAAACTTATCTAAGTCAGTAATAATTCTCATAGAATTTGGAAGTGTATTCCATAAAATTGCAGAGGCGTGTGCAAAAGAACGCTCACCATATGTTTCGGTTAATACGTGAGGAACAGCAAACAAACTCCTTGTGCTTGATCTTAAAGTACGAGTAGGCCGATATACATTTAATGTTAATAAATCAAATTAGATAGGATGAGGCAAACTCATGAAAGCATATGCAAAAACTAATAATTCAAAATACGGAACAGGAATGAACAGGAAGCCAATGTAAGTTTCGTAAGACGGGTAATTGCTTCATATTTTCGAGTTCGAGTCACTAATCTTGCGGCTGAATTTTGAATAGTCTGTAGTTTTCTGATTTGTCGCTGTGGTGATATACATCCGGAGTTTGCTACCGTGCTCGATCTAACACAGCATAAAAGACTATCTTTGATCAGAGAGGAAGAGCTGTCTTACCTTGCACATGGATTCGAAGCTTGTCTTATTAATTATTTACATGTAGATCTGTGTAGTGCAGCATTGAAATGTGGTGATATGTGATGCATGATTGATGCTGACTGAGTGTGCTGTAGTGCGCTACATTAGGCATACTGCCACTATGTACTGCCATCTACTGATATAGCGCGCTATCACACATCACCTATTCGTCATTTGTTTGGTCTAGTATTCATCATTTGTTCATTGTATGTGCTAATTTTATTAAATGCATCAGAAGAAAAACAAAGTTTGGCTATTAAAGGAAAATGCAACCCAGACATTAGTGTGCTTTTAGTAAATGAAGAAGAACAAGAAAGAACAGACAGTGAAAGTTTGAGCAAAATTGGACAATCTGTTCAAAAGATTTTGAAAGTTTAAGTAAATCTCAATTCATTTTGTACACAGAATTTAACATTTCTTCATTTTCAATAAAAATCGAAATTCTTTTGATTTACTCTTCGAGTATGTCATGGCTACATCAATTCTACAAGTATTTTGGGAAGAATCATGTTGATTCTTGAATTAAAAGATTATATAAATCAATTTTTTTGAAAAATCATGCATAAAATGAATGGAGAGTTGTCCATGATGACATCACAGATGCTGGAAAAGTTGCCACCTTAAGGATTTTCATAAATAGGGATTTACTTAAACTTTCAAAATTCATAACTCTTGAACAGATTGTCCGATTTTGCTCAAACTTTCACTGTATACTCTTTCTTGTTCATCTTCATTCACTAAAAACACACTAATGCCTGGGTTCCATTCTCCTTTAAAGACTACACTTTTCATAGCCATCTCACATATTTGTAGGGTCATTGAACTGTGAATGGGAGGGAGTATTTACCACAAACACAATTGCATCAAACAAAACAAGTTTTATTTTCTGTGTTTCCTAGAGCTTTTAACAAGCTTTTGAGCTGCTATGCTCCACTGCAAAAGCTTTGTAGGGAAGATTAAAGCCTTATAGTGATGACTGTATTTATTGATTTGCTTTTAAAGTACGTTTTTGTCACCTCATCACTAACACTGGCATCAGCATCAGTGTGTGAGATTTATTTACACCGTAGATTATAGTTTATGATGTGTGTATGTACATGTATGGAGTAATTTTGTTTATTTTATCACTGACTTAAATCCATTTCGAGGAGTGGGGAGGGGGGGGGGGAATGATTGAAACCTTTTGCCGAAATTTCTAATGCAAACTCACACACGACTACACACACTCACACACGTACATGTACATCACATACATGTACCCTCCCATTTTTTGATTGATTTGATTTGATTTGATTTGATTTGATTTGATTTGATTTGATTTGATTTGATTTGATTTGATTTGATTTGATTGATTTGATTTGATTTGATTTGATTTGATTTGATTTGATTTGATTTGATTTGATTTGATTTGATTTGATTTGATTTGATTTGATTTGATTTGATTTGATTTGATTTGATTTGATTTGATTTGATTTGATTTGATTTGATTTGATTTGATTTGATTTGATTGATTTGATTTGATTGATTTATTTGGATTCCACATTACAATGACATTACAACAATATGTACAAGTATGTACATGTACAAACACTGCAATGCAGAGAATACATGAATATGGTATAAAAAGGTGACAAAATGATAAGTGGAGGGATCTACTAAAAAACTTAGCTTGTGTGATGTAGATCCCCGAATCGAATAATGATATGATGATGCAAAGTATGAAAATTTAAGTTTAGATTAATTACTCAAAGAAATTAAATAATAAATCCCATCCTACATTTATCTCTGTCTTTTTATAGCATTGCAAATAGAAATGTTACTACTCTCACCATCATTTATGAATTTATAAAAATTGCAATTAAAACATTTCTTTCTGGGGGTACATGTATGTTTGTACACACCATCCCCCTCTCTAAAAAGTGTGTGTGTGTGGGGGGGGGGATATACATGTACATACATGTACAGTACCTCTCATTCCCCCTCTCCCCCTCCCCCCCCCCCCTGGATTTATGTCAATGCAAAGTATAGATACTTAATCATACTTCTACATACATGTATTGTATGCAGCCATCTCATCCAACTCAGACTGAAGGGATAGTGCAGGGGTATACCATGTACTCAGTGTAATCCTATCCAGGCATTTGTTTGTTAGTGGGTACCTGAGCTGGTATTATTAGGATCTGTTATGATGCATAAGTACAGTGTCACCTTCCCCAAACTACTTATGTACTATCTATGTACATGTATATATAATATGCATGCACTATGGACGTTGCCAAACTCTAGAACCCATTCTATTGCGATGCTAGCACCGCAATTACGGTGCCAAGCAAGCCAGTGTAAAAAGCAAGAAAAAATAGTCCGGGGTTAAGCGACAAGATTCCCATTGACCAATCAGAAACGAACGCTTATCAGCATCTAACGTAGAGCGCGCGCAAAGCTAGCTAGCAATAGCATGCATGCATGCTGAAGACGTTCGCGCACGGGAAATCCTAGGTCATGCATTTGCATTCATCCTTTCGCTATGTTTTAGAGATAGAGATTCTGTTTTAGAGATTGGCTTCTACTTCCGAAGTACAATCCAAAATTCATGATTTATTTCTCATCATGATGCATCAGAGAAAGGAATGTTGAACTTGTTTAGACAGCTGGCAGATATCATCCTGACAGGCACAGTATGAAATCATTTTCATCCCTTATGATTATTAGCCAGTAATGAGCCTTGTTATGGTCAGGCTCCCTAAGAAGTCCAATTGTTTGGGTTTGGAGATGGAGCCAGTTTATAACAGAGAAGCTGCCAGTGTAAAAATAACCCTTTTTCTATCCAATATAAAGGCATTTGCTTGTTGTATGAAAAATATTTACATTTTTTTCAGGAATTCATTACCATTTTCCCTCTAATTTATACATGTAGCTTCTATATAGGTGATTTCAGTGCTTCTAAACCAGTCCCTTGTTTGTTTGTTTTTTGTTGTTTTTTTCTTTCCTGTAGTACTTTTTCTTTGTTGAAAAAATAGTCATCCTGTGATCATTTGCCAAACAACTTCAAATACATTTATGAAATGAAATTGATAATTACATTGATTTTAGACTGTTTTAAACAGTGTTTTGAACAGTTACTTAATATCAGAATATTCATTCTGCAAATCATACATGTATCATTGTCTGCTTCAGTGCTTTATACACGTAGTTCTGGACCCACATAACTCCAGATTACAGTGTACCTTTAATAGATTATGAAGTGTTTTAGAAGGAAATGTAAGAATTTTGTGAAAACATACCTTAGAGATAGCAGTACAAATAGACGAGGGTGTAAAATACACAAAAAAGGGAGGTGTACAGTACATACATGTACATGTAGATATGTAGGCCAACATAAAGGGACATAATTGATAGATCTTGGCAGTGGCATATTGAGCCAAACCCAAACATTTTGCATGGGGAAGGGGGGGGGGCTGCACTGTCAAAAAAAAAAAAATATGATGTCCAGCTGCTGACAAGCCAAAAAGAGACCTCAAGGAAAATTAAAAACAAAGAATGAAAAGCGGTCTAATTGGCTAGATATTTAAGGAAATTTGATGCAATGACAATATTGAAGAAATACAAACAATAATTGAAAAAAATTCTTGGTCATGAAAATTTGGGGGCTTTGCTAAAAAAAAAATAGATGTCCAGCTGCTGATAAGTCAAAGAGGGTCCTGAAGGATAATTAAAAAAATACAGAATCAAAAATGTTCTAATTGGCTAGATAATAGATATTCAAGGAAATTCGATGCAATGATAATATTGAAGAGATACAAACAATTTTGGGGAAAAAAAATCTTGGTTGTGAAAATTTGGGATTCAGCAGCCCCCCGAAAACCCCCACCAGTATGCCAGTGGATCTAGGAAACAGAGAGATATTTGTCTAGCTTATTTGATTCATTTGATTATATGATTCATCTTCTGCAATTACATGTAAGCTCAAATTACTGTAGGTAGTAATTTGGAATTTGATCTCTGTGATTCAGTGGCTTTATTTGGTTTATTACGGTATTATTTGTCACCAGATGCCATCACATTTGTGATTTTGAAATATTTGTACATATTAGGTTATAGCACAACTAACCTTATTAATTATTTCACTCTTGTCCATGATATTACTGCTACAAGTACTTTTGTCACATTTTATGTTTGTGTGTTGTTATTTCGTTGTTCTTGTTTTGTCTTTATCCTATAAATTTGTTTTGTTTCAGACTTTAAATTCCCCCAATATGTGTATTCATATTGAAAGGAAATGAGATTCATTTTTATTTCCATGTGTTCAAGATATTTGACAGTTGAAAATTTACATGTAAATAAGCAGTTAATTTTATAAACAAATTGAATACCCCCAATGCACAGTTTGTGTTGGTAATGCCAGTCTGTGGAAACAGGTATACTGTGAAAACATTTTACACTTTTGGCAATGTCATGTCAGGAAATTGAGAAATGGAAAGAGGATGCAGTAAAAAAAAAAAGGGGGGGGGGTGGGACTATGAATGAATGTAAATAAGTTGATAGTGTATAAAATGATGCTTCAAAATGTTTTTTGAAAGTTGATATTAGGTCTTTATCATTTCCAGTAGATAAAAAATGCTGTGGGTAGCCAGGATGAAGACAGGTCTAATTTTATGAAGCCTTAAATGGCAAAATATGGAAGCTTGATAAAATACCATCACACTATCACCTGTTCTCACTTCATTCATTCTCTTATCCAAACATTTCATAATGTCAGTCTCTTTGGCCCGAGTTCTCAAAAGAGTTTTGAATTTAAACCATGGTCTAAATCTCAAAAAGCGTAAAACGCACGTGTCCCCTTTTCCAATGGGTGGGTAGCAATGCGCTTTTTTACCCTCACTTACAATGTATGCTTATCTATGCTTATTTACTCTAACATGTATTTACACTTAATTATAATAATAATAATAATACAGCACATTTGTAACGTGCCTAATACTATGTTTCTAGGCACTGTGTTGCTGTTGTCCCCACAGCCATTAAGTAAAGTTCTATCCTTATACCAAATGGAAAGCTGGGACAGCAGCACCACGATTAAATTTATATTACAAGAGGCAAATCAATTCAACCTATACAGATTTAAATAAGTGGGACTTTAACATTGTTTTGAAGGTATGTAGCGATGGGGTGTTACTTACACATGTATTTGCATAAAACATGGTTAAAATAAACCTCTTTTGTGAATTCTAACCTTTAGGTTTTTCAATTCATGTACATTTACATTTACATTGAGTGACTCTCCACTCCACAGTATAATCATGACCACTTGGACAATATTGATTGCGAAACTGTCAATCAATATTCATCTGACAGAAGACCTTCTAATGAAGAAGTGCTAACAGACTGCTATGATGAATAGAAACCCAGGGGATGCTCTTTCAGATATGAAAGATCTACTGGACTGTGTGTCTTTCGCACCTGTCTTTTGTACCGTTCGGTTGTTACAGTCTGTCTTTGGATAACCTTCACTATTGTCTTAATATTTTTGTGTGAATACATAAAGTAAAACTTAATGAAGCACTGTGCTGTTGTTAAGACTGATGTATCATTTAGAATGTTGGATTTTCTCAACAGAAATATTCAGTGTATTCCATTTTTACATAGTTGTTTGTTATTGTTTGTTTGTTATTAGCATTTGTCTTTGCTCTTGTTTGTAAGATACATGTAGTTCAGAATGAAATGGGTTTCCGTATTAATGATTTTGAGCAGGTCCTTATCCATGGTATTTTTTTTTTTTTCATTTTGATTTCCCATACACAACAATACTATTACATCTTGTGGGGTTTTGAACATCTTTTTACATCACATCTATCATTTTGCTTCATATTTTGTAGATTTCCAGCTCTTTTAGGGCTGTTTATGAACATCAGAAATTTATTGTACTACTCACATACATGTAGTACCTTTGATTTAATCTGTAACACATAGGACAAATAGTTTTGGACTTGAATGCTTTACTGAGGATACTGCATACTTTTGCATCAAATACAGATAAATTTTGAACCTGGACCTTCTATTTGCCTGACCATTTTCTGTACTGCTTCATTACCTAGACAACAGATCAGTTCACTTCTATACTTACACATGTACAAGCTGGAAAAAGTGATGCAAAATCCTTTAGTCTGAATGAAATGAGAAAGGAAATTTAAAAAAAAAAGTTCAAGTTCAGGAAAGAGCTCCTCTATCTCTATTAGTTTAACTCCCCCTCACTACCCATCTCTCTTTTTTTTTTCTCTCTCTCTCTCACTCCCTTATGTAACCTTGACATTCCTCAACTCCTATCTAAATATCATACATGTATTCCACCATGCCCCCCCCCCCCCCCCAATTATAGTACCGGTACATGTTATTGGGAGACTGACTAAAAATATCGAGGGTATATTCCAACATGTACAGTGTGTACCTCTAATATATTTTTATAAACCCTGTTTTTAGACGAGAGAGTTGTGGCATGGATATAAGATGTATGAGTATGGGACATTTTTACATGTCTGGATGCCCTTATAAATGTTGTACGAATAGTAAATATACTGTACGTCGTATATCAAAACGATGTTTTGAGCATCCTTTCATTTGATCATATGTATCGTCATTTTGTGTATGAATGTTCTCGTATCAATACCTCATAAGAATATATAACTCGATCTGTCTGAGAACACCCTACATGCAAGACACACCTTGCATTGCAAAATAGTTATTGTGTGCTTTGGGGTTTGGACATGTACAGGGGAGTGCTGAGTTGTTTCTTTAAACTTTATTAGATGGATCTCAATATTTGCTGAAATCACCCACTGTAAGTGAAATTGTTTGAAGGTTACAAATTATGATTATTGAATAAGCAATGGAGCATAAGAAATCAAATTTCATGCGCGAGAGATTTGTATCAGTCAGAATGGTGATGAAGGGTACTGTACATGGATGGTACTAGGGCTTTTAAAGGCATTGGCTAACTTTGTGAGTAGCTGATTTTAAAAATTCTCAAACTAAGATGAAACATGTGTATGAGTACTTGTATTTGTACTCAAAAACCCTGAAACCAACCATAATTTGGAATGAAAAAGTGTAAGTTAGACACAAACGGCAATTTTATTATCCTTCGTCTCACGAGACAATCACTAAGAGGACTACTTTGCTTGAATTTGAAAATGCCATTATGTGCCTCCCGCCATGTGATACGCCAATACACACAGTAAAGGTGAGTCATACGCGCATGCGCACTCCCTATGTCTATTCTGTGCAACCGACCCTCGTATATTTTTCAAACATTGGTTCACATTTTTTATATTTAAAAATACTTCCTGTGGATATTATACTTTGAAACTTTCAGACTGGTATTTTTACACTATAACCCTTATGTTTATCCCATTTTCAAGTAACAAAACAAGATTTTTAAAAATCATAACAATGTTAACCAATGCCTTTAAGTTAAAACGATTTTGATTTCAGTATTTTCCATAGACCCTAGCTCGAGTTATCTTGGATTCTTGGGCTTCGTGTTCAATGGGTTAATGTATTGGTTGGTGATAGAAGAAGGATAAGAGATGGATGGCAGAACAGTAGGTGCATTTTAAGCCTGGCGCACAGTATACGATCCTTCTGCGATTTTGGAAAAATTTGTTATAGTATTTGATATGAACCCTGAAACATGTGAAGTCTTAAGAATCAAAGTTTCGAATTGTCGTATGAATACAAAAATCGAAATTCTTGGCTGTTTCGAGCCTCCCTGTAGGAATAAAAGCTAACTCAATTCCAAATCGTAGTGACGTCAATCTTGTAATCGGCTACAATTTGAAGCCGATTTGGCCTTTACACCGACCACAAGGCTTGCAGTTAACCTAAATTTTGATTTTAGTGTTCCTATCTGTTCTGAACTTCAAAGAAAATAATTTTACTTCTTTAAACTTTCATATTTAATGCTAAATGCAATTTGTTCGAAAATCAGGTCGCAGTCGGATCATACATGTACATGTATAGTGTGCGGTGGGCCTCATTCTCTTTTTATGAAGTAATACTGTGTGATGTTTTGAGTACCGTACATGTACATGTATTTGAATACATGTAGAATGCATGTATGTAAATAATACTGGCCTTTACCAGATTTCTTTTATCTTTTGGTCATGCATGTACATGTTTGTTAACTCTGCATGGGGTTCATCAGTAGTATAGAACTTTTCTATTCGAGTGACAAAAGGAAGCAACTCTCTAGAATGAGTTTCCAATGTGTCAAATAGTAAATGAAGAATATGTCACTGCTTTATATGGAAATCTTTTGAGTTGCTTCCTTTTGATTTGTAGAAATAAGGGGTCATGTGGCCTCAATTTCTCTATAAAGCATACAAAAAAAGTACCCCACCCAATTCAAGAAAAGGTCAGTTTGGGGAGGGGGGTAAAAAATCAAAGAGTTGCTTCCCTTTGCCATTGGACTGCAGTATTGATCAGCAGGTTCAGAGTCAAAACAGCTCAAAAGAGATGCTAGTGTGTACTCAATATCACATTTTATCTTGTCTTGTCACTGTTAGCTTAGATGTTGAACTTTGCTCTAAGTGGTACATCACATGATATCATCTTCATGGATGTACAACTAAACCTTGTATGTTAGGATAGAGGATGTATCAACACCTACAGTATACTCTTGCATGTGTACATGAATACATGTACATATTTACATTTTTATTTTTTTTCATTGTATGGGTATTGAAGGGCATTGTTGTTATTGCTGTGGGAGTGTTGGGCAATTTGAAACAACTCTGAAAAAATTTTCTGTTTAATTAAGCTATACTTTACTTAGTGAAAGACATTCTCTGGCAGTTTTCCTCGTTTCTCTTCTTATCATCTTCCCTAGCAAGTTGAGACCATTTCCAAAGGTGTAGTCCGCTGTACAAGAATTGTTCTATCATTATATTATTATTTCACATTCATGCAAAAAAGTCTTCAAGTCTACTGGTTTGTGTGCATATTTTCAGTTATATGGGAAAACATTAGTATAGGTGCAGGTACATTATGAGCCCAAAATCATTCTTCTTATGATATTTACTCATTTCAGTTGAGAGATTTTTATGATATATATGTACTTACCAAATCTGCTTTGTTATTGGCTATGATTTACATTTACTGGTGAATTGGTCTTTGAAACTTTTACAATAAATTTCAGCAGGTTTGATCCAGAAGATGAACATACTCATACTGCAAAAATTTACTGGGAAATTCGCCAGTGCTTTCGTGCATAACTTTGAATGTTCCATTTTATTTTTTGTTATAAGAAGAAGGGAAAAAATGTTCAGGTTTTATAATACTACAAAAATTATCATGTTAAGTCTTTCTCTTTCATTGTGAAAATGTAAGTAAAGGAAAGACCATTCTACAGTATAAGAGTAAACATCACAAATGTCAGATTGCGATGCAATCAATCTTCTTCCTTGGGGGTGTGTGCCAAGGTCATGGTAAATTTTGTTTGGCTAACTTTTGAAGTCAGGAGGTGCATTTTCATCAGCTTGAGATTGAAGAATAGCCTGCTATTTCTGATTCCATGAATTGATCCACTCAGAGAATAGCAAGCTAATTCTCTGATGAAGATGGAAATAGCCAGATATTTTGCTGAAAAAGTAAGCCACCCAAATCTTGGACTTATTTGCAGAATACCTGTAGCCCCCTTTTTTTGCAAAATAACAGACTAATTTCAATGCATCCTCATTAGCTCAATCTTCAAGAGCTGGCTTATTGATCCCATCATGCACGTGCGCCAACATTTGGCTATAGCTCAAGCTAGGTTGCAGTTTATGGCGCTCCAGCTGATGAAGACGCAATTGCACACTTCAGCTGCATTCGGGTTAATACCCAAGATCCCAAATAAGCAGGCTGTTAGTGTTCTTCAAGCCCGAGCTGATGAAGACCCACATAGTGATTGTTGCTTATAGTTGTATCTTCTTCATCCATCCATCCATTGAAGTGGCTTGTCAGAATCTGACGTTGCCTATCAAAAAGTGTTCTCCTCTTTGCTGGCATCGGCGTATGATGTCAAGCAACCTTGTGCCAGTGGCATCACTGAGCCAAGAGTGGTAAGTCAGTCGCTGGTGTCTATGTGCCCTCCTTCCATCGACACAACCAGTAAGGGCACTTGTCTCTTGAGCATTCTTGCGAAGTGTGTGGCCCAAGAAGCAAATTTGTCAGGTTACAGTAGCTTGAAGTGAAGTATGGGATGATTTGGCTCTTTCTAGGACATCTACGTTGGTAACATGATCAGTCCATGATATTCTCATCATCCTACGTAAAAACCACATCTCATTCTTGCTAGCCATTTCATTATAAAGATTTCATTTGTTAACATTGCTTTTTTAGCTGAAGGTATGGTGATTTTGCTCATTTTGGTGTACACTGTAGGTCCTGCATGATTGTTTATTCACCATTACTGCCTGGAGATTCAATGGGAAATTCACTCTTACTGTATTCAGTGCTCTGTTATAATGCATTGGCTACACAAACCAGTTGGCTGCTGTATCAAGTCTATGGCAAATTGGCAATTAAAGAATTCAGAATTCAATGAGCACTTATACATACACATGGAGCTTGGGTTGGTAACAAACTTTAAATCATAGCATGCAATATTTTTTAAAGCAGGGTCTTGCACTTCAGGTTTTGTGCAATTGCAGCTTTGGAGAAAGTATTGTTTTATTTTTATTTTTTTTACTGTACATCTGCCATTGTCTTCTGTGTTTAACCCTGTATGCTGTGCATTGTGTGTATGCACTGAGAATTCCACTTCAAATCTTTTTAACTGAACCTAATATTTTTGTTTAATCTTATGTCTTTTATGCAGAGAAAATCCACTGAAGAATAGTTCCCAGAGTCAGAGTGCCATTCAACAGAACATATCAAGAAGGTTAAACAATCGCATCTATCCTGTAAATCTACATACTGGTGTTCCAGAATAGTCCGTGACTTGCCGTTGCTATGGTATCACAAACATCCCTGTGATGAGCACAGACGGAATAAGACACTTGGTTTTTCACTGAAGCTTGGAAGTGATTGAAATGGCACATCTTCCCACCAATCCTGAATATGATAATGAAGAGGAGGTGTCCAACCATGAAGTTTATAAAGGAAGCCATTCCCACACCTAGACAACACATCCTCCGCAGAAATGACTTCACCTTTTGTCCGTGACACATAAAAAGCAACCTATTTCCTTCAGTACTAAAAAGTGGGGAAAGGGCTATAGCCGATACCCGTTCGCTGCTATTATTACTGTCCTCCCAACACAATATCATATCCAGAAATCTTATCAAAACAAGGCTGCCCTTTCTCTAGATCGGAAGAATCGTCCAGAGGCGTACCGCTGTGTTTTTGCTGTAAGGAGGTCAAGCAATGATCCTATGCGAACACAATGGATGAAGTAGAGGGATAATTGTGGAATTGTAATTGTGTGGTTTCAGTGGAAAATGGACTACTCTTGTGATATACCCAGAATTGTATGGAAGCTTATTTGAGTGAAAATTTGTGTAGGAATAATTAATAGAACAGTGATGCACAAGATTTGCCGCTTACAGGACCTACTGCAGTTAATCTTGCTTTTTACAACCAACTGAATCATAGTAAGCTTATACCAAAACTCTTTGCATGCGTGAATTGTTTTCTAACAGACAAGCATGGCTTTGTAGTGAAATACCCCTGGATTGCTTTATATAGAAAGTTTCATGAATAATGGATGAAGATGTATTGTAAATGACTGCTGTTTACAGTGAGTACCAAAGTGATAACACACCAGAGAGGGGAGATTTGCAGCAAACACCCCGATGGCACAGAATTCAGTTAATTTGGCAAGATCATCCATGCTCATTTTAATGGTGCAGTAAACAGCACGCTGATGTTTCTGTCTTCGTGGATAAGCTCAACACTCTGTTCCAAAATCATATCTTAATATTTCTTCTGAGTCTATTCAGTTGGATTCATGTGATGTCACTGCCTTTAGAAAGGTACACAGAAAATTTTTGCAGCAACAAATTTCTGCACCAAATGAGAATGACTCAGAAATTCTGAAAATAAAGGATACAACAGATCATTTTGGTTATGCATTCTTTGCATTCTTGAGATAACGGGACATTTACATGTAAACAAAGGTGAAGTTCTATTACAAACTGAATTAAGAGATATCATCATGACTTCCTGGTTAAAGGATTTTACCACCCGAGCCAAACCTCGCACGGGGTCATCACGGAACATGTTCACACCTAGGAATACAACATCAGTTATCTTCTCTAAAGGACTGCTGAACGCACCGGGAGATAATAACTGCTTCTTGAATAGTGCTGTGCAGGTGAGTGTTACCTTTTTTATTTTTTGATCCAGATGTTGAAGTTGTACATGTACATGTATTTCAAAATATTGATTTTTATTATGTATCTTGTATTCACTATTCAGCATCACCTGTACTTGGGAGGGGGGTGGGGGGGGGAATCGCTGACTGTAACCCTTCGGTCTCTCCATGTGTTAATAAAACTGATTAAGGTGGGTGGGTACAATGTAGATTACTTTACCATGATGGCATGATCCTTATTGCCTACATGTATTCAAAAAGCCATATCATTTGAACACTCCCTCCCCCTCCACAGAAAAAAGAGAAAGACTCAAATGCTAAGCCAAATAACAAGTAAGAGGCAACAAATAAAAGTGATGTGTGCCCCATGAGCAAACCTCTCCCCTCCCCCTCCATTTCTCTTACTTTTCCCCATTTAGGGCCGGGGGGGGGGGGTATCCCTCTTTTACACACTTACTAATTACAGGCATTTGCTCCCTGTTTGATGTCTCATAATCAAGCAGGTATTTCTTGGCCTGCTGATAATCATCTTGTAGAAACTCTTACTCCACATAGATGTTGCAGTATGGACAGTTCACTTGAACGCAGAGGAGCTACATGTGCATGTAGTTTTATCTTTTGAGATTCAAGTGTAGCATTGATGACAAGAATCCTATTTTGTTATACCCAGTATGTGTCTTTACAATCAGAGCTAAACTGAATACCCGTATGTGCTACTGCATGTATGCATATATGAAGTAAGGAATGTAAATAGACCTAGATTAATTGAGCATTGAAAATTTCAATTACTGGTAAATAATAATTGAGGTTGGATGCTCCATTAAGTTTTGTTATGTCCAATTTAATAGGTTACCTGTAGCCAGGTGTGTGAGAATTTTTATACAGCATGTACATGTATATCAATGATATAATTTTTTTTTTATCAGGAATATTAACTGACTAATATTATACAAATAAACTTTGCCTGGAGAGTTTCTGGTTAAAACTATGGGCAAGAGGTGACTCCAAAATAGTACTACTCACTGAGGGGCGCAGACCCGAAGTGAATGGTGCTATAGTCAGCTGACTATACGATGTCAGCTGACTTTTTGTCAAATCATTCAATGTGCCTTGGGCTTCTCCATTCAATATTTAAAATGTTCCGATTCTGTGAGGACACGTGGTACATGTACATCGTTATTGTGGAGATAGTACTATTTCCAATGAAATGTTTGATTTACAACTGTGTCTGTAATATCAAAAGAACTATACACAATCAGCTGACTTTTTGTTTGACATGCTCCGTGTTTTGTCAATACAGACAATGGAGTAGAGTCAACTGTGGCAATCGTGTGGTTTGTTGGATTTGAATGGACTTTAGTAGAGAGAGAAAGGGATCATTCATTGTGGCATGTATGATGGCATTCCAGTGGGATGATACATGTACATCATCACATGCAGGATATCTGTAATGCATGTATTTTTAGAGTATGATGTGTTTTTAGAGTAGGCTGCAGATGTTTCATTTTGTATCATTACAACAACATCATCATCATCATCATCACCACCACCACCATCATCATCATCATCATCATCATCATCATCATCATCATCATCATCATCATTATCTGCTATGGATTTTAGACTGAAAATTTTTAGTTCTGTATGCATAATCTCTTTGTTAAGGTTTTTAAATTATGGGTTACAAAGTATGATGTACATGTATGCAAGATTGTTAGTGTCCAGCTCTGCCTGCATTCATGTATTCTTCATTGCTGAAATTTTAGCATTACATGTACATGTACATGTACATACCAGAGCTGCCAATTAGTAGGATTTTATCCTATTTACAATGTAGTAGGATTTTTAAGGGGAATATGACACTGAATAGGATTTTCCCCATTGAAATAGGATTTTTGAAACTTGTAAGAATGATTCTTTAATACGCATATTTTAAGGGGTTTTTTGGGGGTATATTTTCTCATCAACATTTCAATTTACCCCACTGCTCAATATGTTCTACCTGTGTATTTTGTACTGAAGATCATTTCAATTGAAGAAATACAATGTAGAAGAGTGAGGATATACATAAGATGTAAATAATAAAAAAGGCCCTGTATATTACTAATGTTGCATTTCATTTAGAATATGCAGAGTGGCATAGGAATTATACTGTTGGACGTTTCAAAATTTATAGGATTTTGGGCTTGAAAATAGGATAAAAAGAAATAAAGAATTGGATTTTTTTTCCCAATTGGGGTTGGCAGCTCTGACATACTTTATTTAATACATGTGCATGTATACCTTGCTACATGTACATATACATGTACATGCCAGACAGCACAATAAACTATCCTATCAAAGAATACATACAAACAGGCCTCACATTTCTGCAATAATTTCATCTTTAATTCACAACAGAAATATATATGAGCTGTTACAGCACAAGAGTTGTAAAGTATAAAAAGGCCATAAATAGTATTAAAGAGATACTTCTTTTCACTCTCTTGGGCATATAAAGTTGTTAATTTGTATGAGCATCTTAGACTATCTTCGTCTCCATTTCTTCATCTCCATTTAGTATAGATCTAAAGCATGTTAATAGCACACTTGGGAATAGGTATTTAGTTTGGAGTGGTTTAATCACTAAATTGCTTTTTAAGCCTAGGGTTTTATTAGAATTAGAGGCATCCAACTCTGTCTCTTGGAGATTGTCATTGCATTCACAGGCATCACACTAATCTCTGGTTTATCTTTTAAGCCCACCACACTCTACATGTACATATCCAACTGCCTTTCAGTTTTCAAGGAAATCAGAAATTTACATGCAGAAATTTAAGCAAATTTATGCTATCTTCCTGAATCGAATGATTCTGAAGTACTGAAATGAAAATTGGGGTGAATTCTGAGCCTTGCTGTTGGATTATATGTAGTAATGAAGGAATGCCCAGTTGAATACATTTTGTTCCATCAAACTTACATTTTCAGTCTGCGCTCCTCCTTAGTCTCTTTGTAGTAAGTAAATTAAAAGCGAAGAAAATAGGCAGATGGATGAACAAATGTATGTACATGTATTGATCAATTGATAGATTGATTGATGGATTGATTGATTTTATTTGTTTATTCATTTATTTTATTTTATTAATTCATTTAGTAATTAATCAATTTATTTATCAATTAATTGATTGATTGATTGATTGATTGATTGATTGATTGATTGATTGATTGATTAATTTACATGTATGAATGCCAAATCAGCTTCAAATTGTAGTCAATAGTACAACTGGACTAATCTCGACATTATTTGCTTTCTGGATAACACTACCTTGGCACCAGACTATTTCTTGTGAAAAAGTACATGTAGTTTGTTTACAGTTGTAATTCAAGTTTAAGGCAAGTTACAATATACATGTACCAGGTGTCCCAGAAAAAGCCGAATGGCGGATTTTCAGTACTTTGCTTTAAGAAAGTAGATACATCATGTAACCTTGTTATATCAGTGGATGGGTTTCTACCGAAGAGAATGGTACCAACTGAATTTGGTGAAGTAACTCTGATTCTATGCACGTTTCTTAAAATACAGACATTTTGTTTTGGGCATCGGGTGAGAGCAGAATTGTGTCAGGAATAGCCTTTCATATGGTATGTTTCGTTATTGACATGCATCAATGGGCCTTCCTCAAACAATGTATTATGAAAGGCTATTTCCGACACAATTCACTGCTCATCGGTCGCCAAAAACATGAAAAATTTAAAAATGACTGTATTTTGAGAAAAGGGCAAAGAATCAAAATCACTTCACCAAATTCAATGATCTTGGTATCATTCTCTTCGATAGAAGATGCTTTACCCAGTCATGTAAAAAATTATCTATTTTTCGAAGGCAAAGTACTGAAAATCCGCTGTCTCACTTTTTCTGGGACACACGGTATGTTTCATTGTCTCTTTAACACAGTGTGTACTGGTTTTTTTTTGCCGATTATCTTGTATTCCAAAGACTTCTCTTTGTTTCTCTCTTCCTTCTTCCACATTTGTTTTGCATCCTCTTTTCACCTTATCTTTTTTTTTTCTCTCTCTCTCTTCTTCTTGACAGCTGTATCTTTTCCTTGTGCAACTTCTTCTCCTTTCTCCCCCATAGAAATAAATGTAATACTGTCCTGAATTTTTTCAACAAGCCTGGCGTATGTACATGTAAGCATACAGGATAGCTTACTTAACCCATTCATGACAGAGGGTCCACATTTTGTGGTTTGGCCTAATATCTTTTAATGCAAAGCCCTAAAAATCATACCAAATACATGAGCAGAAAGAGCAAAAAATTCTACACAAACTGTGCCCAATTTGGTTGCATCAATATTCATTGTTTGATGCTGAAAATTTTTTATAGGAAAATAAGCATTAAAATCCTTAAATTGGCAATGTGATAGAAAGTTTAAAATCACCGTTTTCCCCTACAAATTGGCAACTTTTTGACTTATCATCATAATTTCTGTCAGTTTATATTCATTTCTGATACATTACATTTTATAAATAAAATGTAGCAATAAAATAAAAATGTTGGTGTTGCCAGTTTGAAGAATAAAAACTGATCAAATTAGGCTTTAAATGATTCTTGTCACGAATGGGTTAATTAGGTCCTTTAAGTTGCAAAAGTCTCTTTTCTTCCCTTGTATATTACATAGTATAGATTTTGTTTGGCAATGTTGATGTACATGTAGATGTACAGTATCAGGCTTTTGTGTACAGTGTACTACATGTATGCATTTGTTTGCTAGAGTAGAATAAACCGAAATGAACTGAACTAAACTGAACTGGTTTAATGTCAATGGGATTCAGAGTTGAGGCGACTTTTTCTCCCGCATTTTTTGCATTGAAATCCACATACAAACTGAAATGACAATTTTTGTTCTTTTTTCTCCTCTCTGTTCTGTTATAGGTGTTATGGCATCTAGATGTATTCAGGCGGAGTTTCCGTGAAATGAATGGCCATGCATGCATGGGCAAAGCCTGTATCTTCTGTGCTTTAAAGGTAAAATTATGCTTTTCCTCAAATGCACCCTTAATCATTTGCTACTTTCCAAACTATGCAATGTTCCATCTGAATATGAAATGTATTGAAATGATTCTGTCCTTGATTTGTGATCGGTGAATATTATTTAAGTTTCTTCCATTTTGGAATAGTGCACTGAAACTACACTGAATAATTCTGAAGCATTCAGGCAGGGTAAAACCTGGGTCCCCGTTTCATTAAACTCGCTATCAATATTAACAACTGCCACATTTCTATGGCAAATTTGCTCTCAGCCATCCAGATGCAAGGATTTCAGTAGCTTATAACAGTTATTGCAACTTGTTCTTGATAACACGTTTTATGAAACAGGGCCCTGATGTTGTTCATATGCATCTGCATTATATGCTGTAGATAAAAACAGAGTTGTTTTCTTTTCATTGAATGGAGAATCGGTTGTGTCCCAATACTATATTAGGCAAGCAGGAATGTATGTAGTAGATTTGGACAAGAAGGTACATACATGTATGTACAGTTAATTCATTGTAGCCAGTAAGTTTGTTTTATTTCCTCAAATTTCCAACTCTCCCTGGCATCTTCATTAGGAGAAAGACAATGATACAGTGTCAAACAAATAATTGAAATTACATGACTACAGTGAAAATTAAAGTACCTGTACCTTCTTTGTGCTTTGCGTATGTCAGTGCCAGTACGTGAAATATAAACATATAGTAGATTTGAATACATGTACATACAAATGTGTAGCTGGTAATTGTGTTCATTTTATGTACGTGTAAGCATAATGAATGGTATCTTACATCTGTACAAAAATTGTATTAGATATGAATTGTACTTTAAACTTGGGGAGGGGGACTAGTAAAAGATTCTTTGATGTTTGTCTTCTTCTTTTTTTTGGGGGGGGGGGGGCAGGGGGGTCCTTTTTAAAAAGAAAATTACACTGAATGTTGCTTTTTTCATATCATTATCTTGATATCCCAATCACCTAGTATGGATACTTTACCCTAGTCCAAAAATAACACATGTTTATAACCATACTGACTATCAAATAGATAGGATTTCAATTGTTTGCAATTGAGAGATTTCCAAACTGGTATTAATATCTTTTCCTCAGACTTTATTCAACCAGCTTCAGAACAGTGAAGAGGATGTTTTGCCACCTGATGCCTTGAGGAAGGCTCTAGCAAGTGCCTTCAAGGATCAACTACGCTTTCAGCTAGGATGCATGGATGATGCTGCAGAATGCTTTGTAAGTATAGTGGAATCTGCTTTAGCTACCTGCACATAGATTAATAGACCATCTACATGTATTTAGATGAAGACCCCTTGGTTGTCTGAAAATGAGAGATGGCATTTTGCCGGACAGACAACTGGGCATCCTTTTAAGCGCTGACACTTTTCTTTGCCGGACATCCATTGCCTCGTGCATTTGGAATGACTTTGATTGGCACATGTTTTGAATGTCATTAATTTTCTAGACCACCTTTGTGTTTTTGTGTATACCCTATTGTCCGAAAACAAAGAGATGAAGTTGACAGCCAGAATCCATTCTGTGAATAGAGACTGCCATATCAATAGGGATTGCTGCAACTTTTTATTTTTGGAGTATTTGCATATGACTCGCCACATGCTCACATTCTTTATTCGACTTCAACAAATGAAGTGTCAAAATGTTTGAAATTTAATTTTCTTTCAAATTCTGTTAAAAGTTGTCCGATACAGCACATGATATTTGAGCTATGATCCAAAGACAAAGTGGTTAGTTACTTTTTGTGAGGTATGTATTACTATTTCACATTGGAAAAGGCTTTGCTAATTCTCACCTTCACTTGATTCATGGTTTGTGAAATCTTGCTTTGTGGTTCTCTTTGTTGAAAGGAAAACATTCTGGTACGTATCCACTTTCATCTGGCTCATAACATCAAGGAAGACCTATGTGATGCAAAGCATTGTATCCCTCATCGCAAGTTTGCTATGACGCTGATTGAACATGTGAGTATTCATAGTATAAGTTTGTAATAGCCCAGAGGGGTGTTTCACAAAGCTGTGCACAAAGTTACACATGACTGTATTTCTCATAATCTCAGCTAAATTGTTGGCAAGAAATATACAGGGGTGTACTTCGCATTAAACATGTTTTGTGAATAATATTAATGTTAATCTACAGAGATGTTTCAACTTTAGCTCATGCAATTAGATGTGATTGAGAATCCCATTGGGCTATCCATATTCAGGTCATTCTTTAAGTCATGCATAACTTTATGCACCACTTTGGGAAACATCCCCTAGGTGACACATCTGAGTATTTGCATGCACTGCAGATAGTCAGCACAATACTTATCACAGAATTATTCATGAAGTGTACCTATCACCATAAGACATCTTCTGTACCCTGTTTGTTAGAAATTTCTTGTTGCTTTAAACTCTTCAAAATAGGAACGTCAAGTTGAAATGTATCTTGTTTCCACCCTATTTGTCAAGATTCAAGATCGTTCATTTTCCAAATCAGTACAAAGTAACATCAAATAAAATTACAAATATATATTTGAGTACAATAACATATTAGAGAGAAGGACAAAACAGAATTAAAAAAGCAAAAACTTGTGGTCAATATTCCCTTGTAAATTATTATTGTAATTGAACTGATTGTTCTGATTCAATTACATTGGTTGCCAATAAGGCAGAGAATTGCATTTAAGATACTTTTGCTGTTTACAAAGCACTGAATGGTCAAGCTCCTAATTACTTATCTGAATTAATATCATTTAGGTCACATTCATATGCACATAGCTTACGAAGTACACAGGATAAGCGGCTTCTAAAGCTACCTCACTTGAGAACAAAAGTAACTCTTGGGGATCGTGCTTTCAGTTGCGCTGCTCCAAAGCTTTGGAACAAATTACCACTGGAAATACGAAAAGCACCTACTGTTACCATCTTCAAACATTTATTGAAGACCCATCTTTTTTCAGAAGTTTTTGGTTAATTGTATTATATGCATAATTGTTTAATTTGTTTGAGCAGTAGCAATGTTGGGAGCTCTGTTACACTACAGCGCAGGAGAGTATATTTACATAGTGACTGCGCTATATAAATGGTCTAATTATTATTATTATTATTATTATTATTAACTGTGTACATAGGTGAAAAGAAAAGAAAAAAACCCTGTAAACTGATACATTCATTTCACAAAATGATAACGCTTTACACAACCACACATAAAAAGGGAAAGAACCAGTGCCCGGTTAGTTGTGACTGGTCCAAGCCAATTCAGTGGCCTAAGACTGACTTGGAGCAATAACAAAAACCACTAAGCAATGGGCCATTGGAATAAATCTAAGCAATGATGGTAACTTAGAGACTACCTGTATATTTAAATAGCATATATCCTTGTAAACATGAAGATTTGCAATGCTGTGATGCCATAGATCAATGACACACTAAAATCCTTGTTTCTCTTTGTTGCAGAGTGTATGTAAATGTGGTGCTACATCTGAGCCTTTCCCCTTCACTCAAATGGTTCATTATGTATCCAGTACAGCACTGTGGTAAGTGATAAGGCAACCATTTTATCTTTCTTCAATAATAATAATTGTAATAATAGGGGAGCAGGAGTTGGTCCATCTGTAACGTCCGCAGTCAGCTCTTTGTCTTCGCCCGCAAACTGACTCTGATCGGACCTAGCTTCAAGTCCGAGCCACGCCTTTTGGATGGTGAGAGGTAAATTATATCTGATTGATACGCATCTGTATAAACCCAATTACACACACCCACATTGTATAGCACTCAGCACTGATGGTTTCTGAGCAAATTGAATTTTTTTTTTATTTGTTGGTGTACTGGTTTATTCACTGTAGACAAAAAGGACTCCTGGGGGATGTTTCATAAAGCTGTTCGTAAAGTTACGTATGACTTTACGAGCAACTGGAATATCAAGTGCCAAATGGGATACCCAAAGTTTTTCCTGACATTTAAACAAACTGTGACTGCATTTCCCATAATCTCAATTGAATTGAGACAAAGAATATACTCTGCAATAAAAAATATTTGTAAACTGTAGTAATGTTAAGCTAAGTCCACATATTTCTCTTTTAACTGATGTGATTTACGATGATTGAGAATCCCATTTCATTGGCTTACCATGTTCAAGTTGTTTGTAAAGTATTATGTAACTTTACGAACATCTTTATGAAACACCCCCTATGTTTTTTTTTCTCTCTGTTTGATTCAGTTCTGAAGCTCACAAGATGAGGGATGATAGAAGATGGCCTAGCACTGATCACTTTGGAGTTCTGCTGAGGACAGCTGGTGCAATAGGTGATGTCAGGGAATGTCCTGTAAGTATTTACCTAGTGGCCAAATAATTTTCTGTTATATATTCATGCACTGTTTCCACAAAACTGTTATACTTACTTTTGCTATAGGCAGGTATTGATTATAAAATTTTAAAGAGCATCATGATATTCATATGAAAAAAAAAAGAGTTCTCTCTCTTAAGGATTTTTCAGATATGACGCGCCACCCCCCCCCCCCCCCCCCCATTTTTTTTGTGTAGTAAGTAAATAGGAAATGAGGCAGCAAAAAAACCTGCTGAGACAAGAGGCATATTTTTTGCCTCCCGGTGGCATAAAGCGTTCATTAACATGAGTGGGGTGGTTTGTCGTGCACCTTATCTGAACACTAAAAATGTTGCGGGGAATTGTGGTGTCATATCTGAACAAGCCTCTGTTCTTTGTTTTTCGCCATTTTCTGAGGGAAAGGTAGTGCATCTGCCCAACTGCCCCCCCCTCCCCCTTGCCCTTTTCCCTCTTGAAGCTTAAGGAAGCTTAAAGGAGCTTTTAGTATTAAATGTTTATTGCAAGATAGAAAAGTTGTTTTGTGGTGGTCTTGTTTATTTTCATTTACATGTATGTTTGGTCAAAGATTGAAATGATACATTACATTTATTTTCTAAAGTGTAATTGTGCAGTAACTTATTTCCTCATCAGGATATATCTAGAGAGATGTTGAAGACACTTTTTTTCACACATTCTAACATTGCTCTGTCCTTATCTTGTTTTATTTCATTTTTTTTGCAGAGCTCATGTGGTCTGAAGATCCACATCAGGAGAATACTCATGAATTGTCCTGATGTTGGTGAGTGCAAAATGACTTCTTTATGATGAGACCATAGACATATGATAAATTTACTAGACGAAAAGCAGCACACGTTATTATGCAAATGGCATTAGGCCCCACCTCTTTTCAGATCATTTGAAGGGGCCGATAAGCACCTGTTATCAGCGTGATATCGATAACACTGTTGCATTATTCATATATTTTGTACGAATCAGTTTTATTGTGACACTTTGATTTAATGCGTTTTGTTGCGCATTTATTGTGCATTAACTGCACATGCAGTAAGCTGATGCGTGTAATGTTGCATAATGCATATAAACAAATGTTACTAGTTGGAAGCATCTTACAAAATGAATTATTCATTTTTGATGATGAATATTCATGGGTGCTTAGGTCAGCCTTCTAATGTATCTGGACAAAATGGCAGAGCTTTTGGGGGCCTGGATAAGACCATGAAGGATTTTTTTCATATTGACATTGCTGACAATGTATCTAAACTTTCTGGGCTCCACTGTACAGATCAGATGAATTTGGGGCTTTTAGGCCTCTTTTGAAGGATCAAATAAGTGTGGAAATTTGCTTTTAAACTAAAGGAAAAGGGCCTTCCTACAGACATAAAATACAGAAAGTTCCTACAATGGGAGGGGGACATCCTCCCCCCCCCCCCCCAGTTTCTCCGCTCCCTTGCAATGTCACTCAAGAAATGGATTACTCTATTTGGTCCCCGAAGGTTAGCAGATATGATTTTGTAGTAGATAAGTGAATAAATGGACTACATGTAAGCATGGCCACCATCATAGACAAAATTAATGGCTTTTATCCCGTTGAGCATGATTTAATTTCATTAACCCATTCGTGACAGGAATAATTTAAAGCCTAATTTGATCAGCTTTTATTCTTCAAATTGGCAACACCAACATTTTTATTTTATTGCTAAATTTTTCTTATAAAACGTCTTGTATCTGAAATGAATATAAATTGACAGAAATTATGATGTCAAAAAGTTGCCAATTTGCTGGGGAAAATGGTGATTTTAAACTTTCTATCACATTGCCAATTTAAAGATTTTAATGCTTATTTTCCTTTAAAAAATTTTCAGCATCAGACAACAAATATTGATGCAACAAAAATGGACACAGTATATTTAGAATTTTTTTGCTCTTTCTGCTCATGTATTTGGTATGATTTTTAGGGCTCTGCATCAGAAGTTATTAGACCAAACCACATAATGTGGACCCTCTGTCATGAATGGGTTAATATGCATTTTCCATAGACCCCAACCCAAGTTATCTAATGCTTGGTATTCAAAAGGTTAAAGCGGGTTAGCCAGTACAGTTGGTTTGACTGTATGGTATTTGTTCTTTTAACAATCCTGGTTCACCTTCTGGGCCCCGTTTCATAAAACTTGTTATCAGTAACACAACTGCCACATTTCTATGACAAATTTGCTCTCGGCCAATCAGATGCAAGGATTTCACTAGCTTATAACAGTTCTTGCAACTTGTCATTGATAACAAGTTTTATGAAAAAGGGCCCTTTGTGCTATTTCCTTTTTGCAGTGAGTATTGGATTGATCTGGGATTCTGACAAGCCTGACGCAGATCATATATCAGATGTCATCTGTAACCTGGGTACAACTATACAACTCAGAGAGGTATCACCTATACATTATGTATCACATTTTCTTTTTCTCTTAATGTTATCCCACACTTAATACTGCTAATTTTATCGATGTAAAGTATTTTGTGTAATTTAGTATTCAATGTATTTTCATTCACAATTGCAATGTGTATTTAAAATGTTTTGTAATCTATGTAAAAACATTTACACTTCGGATTTTACTGCTAAAACATGTTTTCCAATGAACCCTTTAATACTGAATTGACATTGAATACTTGATAGCAAATTTTCTGCTCTTGCAGCTATTTGATGACACTGTGGATGACAGAGCTAAGGCAAACAGTCTATTCCTGGTTGGCATAGTCACCTACTATGGCAGACACTACACCACATTCTTCTACAACACCAACCTTAGATACTGGGTCTACTTTGATGATGCAGTTGTCAAACCGGTAATTATGTAGTGTCTTTTCCTTGAACCTCTATAAATTTCATCAATATAGCCCTGTTCATAGCACATTGATAACTCTGTTTCCTGTTCATACCACATTGATAACGGTTTTTACTATTCATACCACATTGATAACGGTTTTTCCTGTTCATACATCATGTAACAGTTTTTCCTGATCATACCACATTGATAGCTGTTTTTCCTATTCATACGACATTGATAACAGTTTTTCCTGATCATACCACATTGATAGCTGTTTTTCCTGTTCATACGACATTGATAACGGTTTTTCCTGATCATACCACATTGATAACTGTTTTTCCTGTTCATACCACATTGATAATGGTTTTTCCTGATCATACCACATTGATAACTGTTTTTCCTGTTCATACCACATATAACAGTTTTTCCTGATCATACCACATTGATAACTTTTTTCCTGTTCATACCACATTGATAACGGTTTTTCCTGATCATACCACATTGATAACTTTTTTCCTGTTCATACCACATCGATAACGGTTTTTCCTGTTCATACCACATTGATAACTGTTTTTCTTGTTCATACCACATTGATAACAGTTTTTCCTGTTCATACCACATTGATAACGGCTTTTCCTGTTCATACCACATTGATAACTGTTTTTCTTGTTCATACCACATTGATAACAGTTTTTCCTGTTCATACCACATTGATAACGGCTTTTCCTGTTCATACCACATATAATGGTTTTTCCTGATCATACCACATTGATAACTGTTTTTCCTGTTCATACCACATATAACAGTTTTTCCTGATCATACCACATTGATAACTTTTTTCCTGTTCATACCACATTGATAACGGTTTTTCCTGTTCGTACCACATTGATAACTGTTTTTCTTGTTCATACCACATTGATAACAGTTTTTCCTGTTCATACCACATTGATAAAGGCTTTTCCTGTTCATACCACATATAATGGTTTTTCCTGATCATACCACATTGATAACTTTTTTCCTGTTCATACCACATTGATAACGGTTTTTCCTGATCATACCACATTGATAACTGTTTTTCCTGTTCATACCACATATAACAGTTTTTCCTGATCATACCACATTGATAACTTTTTTCCTGTTCATACCACATTGATAACAGTTTTTCCTGTTCATACCACATTGATAACTGTTTTTCCTGTTCATACCACATTGATAACGGCTTTTCCTGTTCATACCACATATAATGGTTTTTCCTGATCATACCACATTGATAACTGTTTTTCCTGTTCATACCACATATAACAGTTTTTCCTGATCATACCACATTGATAACTTTTTTCCTGTTCATACCACATTGATAACGGTTTTTCCTGTTCATACCACATTGATAACTGTTTTTCTTGTTCATACCACATTGATAACAGTTTTTCCTGTTCATACCACATTGATAACGGCTTTTCCTGTTCATACCACATATAATGGTTTTTCCTGATCATACCACATTGATAACTGTTTTTCCTGTTCATACCACATATAACAGTTTTTCCTGATCATACCACATTGATAACTTTTTTCCTGTTCATACCACATTGATAACGGTTTTTCCTGTTCATACCACATTGATAACTGTTTTTCCTGATCATACCACATTGATAACTGTTTTTCCTGTTCATACCACATATAACAGTTTTTCCTGATCATACCACATTGATAACTTTTTTCCTGTTCATACCACATTGATAACAGTTTTTCCTGTTCATACCACATTGATAACTGTTTTTCTTGTTCATACCACATTGATAACGGTTTTTCCTGTTCATACCACATTGATAATAGTTTTTCCTGATCATACCACATTGATAACTGTTTTTCTTGTGACGTGGCCACGCTTTTTGAACTGGGCAAGTAAATAGGTGAAGTTTTCCACCTATCTTTGTAGTTTTCTCTAGAAGTCTTATTGAAAAGAATTTAGAGATGAAAGAACGAGCTCTCTAGGGTACATCAAAGTTGGTGCTAGTGTGCATCACCATAGGAAGGAGATTTGATTAGATTTTAGGGTATGTACATGTAGGTGAAAAGGTCACAGAGACCATTCCCAAAATATCAGGTTGAGCCTTCTTATTGTAGTATCTCAAGAATCATATCAAATGCTTCAAACTTGAGGCTAGTATACATCACCATAGGAAGATGATCTGATTAGATTGATGGGGTACGTAGGTGAAAGGATGATGCTGAATGAAAGATATAGAGTTCACAGCCCATTGTGTTTGTAACATTATTATTGAAGTCTTTAAGTTTTTGTTTAAGTCTACTCCCATCAAAGATAAGTTCAGTATGTTATCACATATGCACTAGAGAAGTCATACCATACTCTCCTTTCTCTGGCAAGGTTGGTCACAACTGGTCTGACGTTGTGGACAGATGTCGAAGGGGTCACTTTCAGCCTCTGTTACTGCTGTATGCGTACCCCGATGGCAAGACTGTATCAACTGCCACGGCACCCAAGCGAACAACCGTGATCAAAGGATATGAGATAGATGACAAGGAAAATGGTCTGTTTCTTTTAAGTTTCTTTAATAGTAAATTGAAACTTGTTAAAGGCTTGTGCTTATTTTTGTTTTTGAAGCAAATGATACAAAAACGATGACAAGTGAAATAGTTCCTTTCTTATTAGGCAAAAAAAAAAAATTGTATTGGTGTAACCCACCCTACCCTAAAAATGTTGCCTACCCCTTTTTTTTTTATTGCTGTCGATAGCATATGATCGTGCTGCTTTTGCAACGCTATACAGAAAATCTGAAAATGTTGCGGACAGAACAGCTATTTTCCTATCATAGAATATGTGTTTTTTGTGGTTTTGGCGAGAGTTTAACCTTTTTTGTGAGGGTGTCCAATACCGCTTGTTTGGGCAATATCCTGGTGCGTATTGCTGTGTATCTCGCTCAATGAAACCCATGCATAGAGCATGCATGCTCTATGCACCTCAGCATGGCATTGTACGGTGTGAAAGTCACCGATAAGCTTGGGCCTAAAACTAAAGTGTTAATGTGTGCATGCATTTGAATGTATGTTTATATGTATGCATGTATGTGGGCATATGTATAAATGGTGGTATCATATATGCAGATTGGGAGGGAAAGAAAACAGAAAAAACAAAAACTCACATTACCTACCCTTTTTTTCAGTGACCCGTTACTCCAATACAACAATAAGGAGTGGCATTAGACTGAAGCTTGTGAAAATCAGGGCTCATTTTACTTTTTCCAAATAGTAGAATACACAGTTCTTAATATCCATGCTGATATTTGTGTTCCGGAATATTTTTCTTTTTGTATTCTTATTTTGAAATGAACATAATTCTCCATGGCAGATTTTATTTTGCAGTTGTTAAGAATATTATACACTATTACTGTCAGTAAATGAAAAGGAGTCTTTCATGAAGTCCATGATTTTAATGGGTTTTTTTTTCCTCCATTTATATGAAGTAATTTCAAAACTTAAATGGGCTGTTTCTTGGGCCCAATAGTATACCTGCCAGCCGTTCCTATTGAATAGGAATATTCCTATTTTGGGGGAAAGAAATTTGCCATTTTAACCTGTGTGTTCCTATTTCTGTACAAATTTGTCTGTAGTGTTGAGTAGGAAATCTAGGAATGTTCCTATTTTTGAATTTTTAAAAAATAATTTGTTCCTATTTCTTGGCTGTAAGGGTTGGCAGGTATGCAATAGGTCTGTAGACTTTGCATTGTGATGTTGGACAAGAGTCAAGCATGCTGTTAGAATGTTCTGTTTTTTGTCATTGCAGAAGGACCACTTGTTCATCCCAACAAGCCTAAAGAATCTCTGTTGCACAAGGTCCTGGCAGAACAGGAAGAACCAATACCAATCCATCACTACCATGGCAACAGTAACAGTAGTACCATGAGTGGGCAGAGTGCTAGTTCCACTGACTCCCAGAATACGTTGGTCTATAAGGAAGTTAGTGCAGTGCCAGAGTTTAAAGCAACTTCCGAGATCAAGATGCCTTCGAAGGGTGAACATGGCAGGGATGTCCAAAGAAAGAAGGCAGACTGGCAGATCGGTGAGGATGGGTCTGTAATGAATGCGAGCAGGGCAAGCTGGATCCCAAACTCGGTTGTTGAGATAGGCCATGATGCTCTGAACTATGTGCCCATGAAGAAACCAAGTGAAGGAAGCTATGCCATCTCTCAGTTTGCTCTACAAGGGCATGATGAACCTGTGGACAAAGGAACTAGTAACCGTACAATGCCAATCAGTAGAGATCATAATGGTGGCAGCCAGACAGATCTAATACAATTTGGGAGACCTTCTTCTGCCAGAGATTCATCGTATGGTCAAAGGAATCAGGTTCCCATGTCACCTCAGCAGAGCAAGAGGCCATCCTCTGCTCAGTCAAAGATAAGTCGGCAGTCAGTCAGACAAGTATCTTCTTCTGAAGTGAGTGCAAGTAAACCAGCACCACAAAGAACAGATATCACTGGTGCATCTGCGGGTGGAGCAGTGTACAATGCCAAGACAGGGATGATCACAGGGCATACAGACATACAGGCTTCTCAACAAATGCCACAACCTAGCCTCACCTTTGAGCCTTATGGGAACTTTGCCACTGAAGTTGAATGTGACCCTGTACTGCAGAGGAACATGCAACTGAATATCAAACCTCTGCAAGAATTTAGTGGAAGACAGGGACCCCAAGGTTCCTCTAGGGACCCAACTAAGACTTCAAGTAAACATACCTCAAAGACGAATGTTGTGGGACAAGGATCTTGGAGCAGTGGTTCTATTGGACAGTACTCAGGGGACTCCTTCCAGAGAACTCCTTCAGCAGGAACAAATCAGTCTGTGCAAAGAACTAGTTCTTTGAACATTAAACCTCTGGAGAGGTATCAGGATTCCTATAGTAGTGCTCCTGATTTGAATGAGGATGCAAACCCCACAAGAGGACTGAATACAAACCCAAACTACAAAGGTTTCAGTGGTGGACAGGTTCCCAAGTATTCCAGTGTTCCGGATCTTCAGCAGCAGTTAAGTTCTCATAGTATGTCAGGAAAACAATTTTCAAGCACTAACTCAATGGAAGAACTAAAACCAATGAAGCGTTCTAACTCTATCGATCAGCCTGTTTCGCCAGGAGGTATACTAGATACAGCCATTCGTAATCGTGAACCAACCTCAGTGCAGAACCAACAGCATGATGGTCGTCACATACCACTAATGAGATCATCATCTGTTACTCGAAATCCTGATGAGAAACAAGCGAGGGCAAAGTTAAACATACAGAATGGATTCTTGACCTTGCCAGGAAAGAAACAGGTTAATCAGTTCAAGACGGGTAGCAAACAGAGTTTAATGAGTGGCAGCGGTGGGATAGGTTACAGTTCTATTACTGGTCCACAAAAGGATACAACATACAATCAATCCAGCTGTGAAAGCAGGTCACAAGGAAAATATCAGAATCCACAAGAAGGACTCACTATGAGACAGACACCTGAGGTGCATGTTAGCAAAGGCCTTGACATTGATTCTATTGCAAGTAGGGACTCTGGTTACAGGAGTCGAGACAGATCAAGTGCAAGCTCAGGAAGTGTTTATTCCCTTGATGGACATACTTCAGATGCTGCACCATCGTCTGCAACAGCTTCTGCATCCAGTATCTTCCAGGGCAAAGATAGCTCGTCCTCACAGTATGGACATGCCCACCAGGTCTTGGGAAAGAATCCACCACCATCCATTCATCAGACTTTGCAGGGAGGTGATGTCCCAAGATCACAAACACCCACTAGGCAAGTGGTTCAGCAATACGCTACAGCACCAGACAAATCAGAATCAGGAACTCCCAGTCAGCTCCAAGGATTGGAAGATGTAGCCATTGATCTTATCAAAGGTGTTGATGACCAGTTACTTGCTTCCAAGAAAGCGGAGGAGGAAGGTGATTTGGCATTAGCACTCAGTCTCTGCACAGCAGCAGCTTGTAAGTTTGATTTTGAGGAGCTTTTCTTCTATGTTTTTTCTGTTTATTTCTTGTACAATTTATTCTTTGTGATATCTTTATGCTGGAGTTCAGTTAATATGTTTTTTTACAAACTTCATATTCAAAGTATCTTTCAAAGGAGCAGTACGAGAATCTGAAGTATGTAATCAAAGTAGACTCCTGATTTGCCTGTCTTCTTAATACACTTGTCGCAGGTTTTCCAAATCAATTATTTGGGCATGTTTAGTTCAAAATTTGGCTGTCAAAATGTCAGAGCTTTCACAATTTAATGTAATCCTTGAATTTTCCATCACAAAACATAGTTTTAAAAATATGCAGAAGTAAAAAATAATGTCAATACCTGAAATTATGCTGATTTTGAAAACTGAATTTATGAACCAACAATCATCTTTGAGCCTTATGAATTTGCAGTGTAAACAATATCTGCATGCTGTGGGTTTCTCTACACCATTTAACCCATTCGTGACAGGAATTATTTAAAACCTAATTTGATCAGCTTTTATTCTTCAAATTGGCAACACCAACATTTTTATTTTATTGCTACATTTTTCTTTTAAAACGTCATGTATCTGAAATGAATAGAAATTGACAGAAATTATGATGAGAAGTCAAAAAGTTGCCAATTTGCAGGGGAAAATGGTGATTTTAAACTTTCTATCACATTGCCAATTTAAGGATTTTAATGCTTATTTTCCTTTAAAAAATTTTCAGCATCAAACACGAATATTGACGCAACCAAAATGGGCACAGTTTGTGTAGAATTTTTTGCTCTTTCTGCTCATGTATTTGGTATGATTTTTAGGGCTTTGCATCAAAAGATATCGGGCCAAGCCACAACATGTGGACCTCTGTCATGAATGGGTTAACAGATTTGTAATGTCACAGATGCTCACAAAAGCTGTGTTGATTATGTATAACTTCATGTAAATTTAGATATCTAGCTTTGAATTTCCTGTTAAGGGAACCCAAATGCTCAATTCAAGAAGTTTTTTAGTCAAAGCTAGGACAGAATAAATCAGATCAGTAAATATTTGAACCCGAGGGTTTTGGTTTCCTTTAAGGTAATTAGTTAATTAGTGTAACAATGCGAGCTATTGAAATTGCTTAATTTTTTTCGCTTGCTCTCTCCCATGTGGTCAAGAATTTAGATTGCTTTCTCAGTTTTCTTTGCCAAATAAAATAATAGAATTAATAATGGTAATGTACATTTTGTACAACTATTCTTGAAAAATCACTATGCTGAGCCTTAAAAAGTAGTTGAAACTTGTGGTTAAAAACTTTCTACATTCCCTTTCACTACTATTATTTGTTGACATCTGTAGCAACCCTGAAGATTGCTTTACGTTTGGAAGGCTTGAAAGATCAGACAAGGCTCTTCCTGCAGACCAAGTACAACACAACTGTCTTGAAATCAAGAGGGTTACATCGCAGGTTGACCTTGCTGAGACGATCACAAGAGGACACGAACATCGGCAAGAAACATACTGCACCACCACCTCCCGAGCCAGATTATCGAAGGTAGAAAAAAAATAAGCATTAGTTACTATGATACCAGACTAGTGAATAGTCATATAATTACAAAGTTATGCATCAATTGTATTGTATCACTTTTTTGTCAATCTTTAAAGGAGAATGTAACCCAGACATCAGTGTGCTTCCAGTGAATGAAGAAGAACAAGAAGAGTAAACAGTGAAAGTTTGAGGAAAATCGGACAATCTGTTCAAGAGTTATGAACTTTGAAAGTTTAAGTAAATCCCTATTATGAGGATCCTTGAATTGGCAACTTCGCCAGCATCTGTGATGTCATCGTGGAAAACTCTCTATTAATTTTGTACACAGAATTTAACATTTTCTTCATTTTCAAGAAAAATAAAAATTCTTTTGATTTATTGTTTGAGCATGACATGGCTATATCAATTCTGCAAGCATTTGGGGAAAAATTGTATTAATTCTTGACTTGAAATTTCATATAAATCAATTTTTTTTTAAAATTATGTACAAAATGAATTGAGAGTTGTCCACGATGACATCACAGATGCTGGCGAAGTTGCCAACTCAAGGATCCCCATAATAGGGATTTACTGAAACTTTCAAAATTCATAACTCTTGAACAGATTGTCTGATTTTACTCAAACTTTCACTGTTTACTCTTCTTGGTCATCTTTATTCACTAAGAGCACACTGATGTATTCTCCTTTAATGAAAGAACCTACAGCAGTATAAAACATAAAGAGTTGCACATTCACAAGCATAGTGGTAAGAGTAGTCCTGATCCTAGGGCATTACTGCCACGGCAGGATGTACAATACAGAACATATAATAATAATAATAATAACATACAGTTCTTGCATAGCGCATATCACATTATGATATAATGTCTCTATGCGCTTCCAAAGGACTTGGATATTATGTAATCGTAATTATGATTCGCGAGATAGATCTTGCAGTTATTATCATGTATAATCCTATTGATGTATTGTACAAATTATTGAAATAACTTAAATATTGTTACCAAATTTAAATGATTATTATTATTATTGTTGTTTTTGTTTTTGTTATTGTTATTACTGTTAATATTGTAACCAAATTTTAATGATGATGATGATTATTATTGTTATTATTGTTGTTACTATTGTTATTATTCATATTCTCATGTTTTATAAGCATCTTTTGATATGGGTTACTTGCTCAAATATATTCTATTTTCTCTTGTGATTGAAGCAGAGCACAACCTGTTCAGACAAGAGATAACTCTGAAGAAATAAGGCAAGAGCAGGAGTCATTGCAGCAGATAGAGCTTTTGAAGAAACGAGTGGAAGACCTGTCGTCTCAGGACTCCAGCAGACGGTATGGGCGTACTGATCAGACTGATACAGGCTCATCAAGGAGTGGCTACCAACCTCAGCAGTATCGAAGCGTTCCTTCGTCACCTTCTATGCAACGGAATATCAGCAATAAGCACACTGCACCTCCCCCTGCAAAGTCAGACTATCCAAGGTCGAATAAAATGCTTGTTACTCGTAACTGTAGTAGTATGTTACTGTGGAATACTTAGTATGGTAGAGAGTTATAGTTTTAATACCATTATAATATCTGAATATTGAAGAAAATCATATATTCATGAATATTATCTGTCCTCCCCCCCCCCCCCTTCTATAACTATGATTACACTTCTCCTCACTTTTCCTACCTTATTCTCTCTCTCTCTCACATGCTCTTTTTCTTTTCTGATTTTTTCTGTTTGTCTCATTTACTATATCTCTCTTTATTTTATGCAACTTAGTTCTTATTTTGCTGATTTGTATATCAGATGTTTTTTGGTAAATATAAATTGCATTTTACTTTGTATTCCTTTGCATTTTGTGACTCTGATATGGTTTGTTGACAAATATGTTTTCATATTCTAATTCATATCCAAATAGAGCAAGTACCAGTCCGAGCATGCAGTATAGATCAGCCTCCAACATGACATTAGGTGCTCCTGTGGGGCATGGACAGGGTCGTGTTCTGCATGCTGAATCCAGTGGACAAGGTCAGGTACCACAAGGACATGGTGCACCACAGGGATCCTCGCTAGGACCTTCAGGGTACCAAACAGTATCCGCTGCTTCTTCTCTGCACAAAGATTGGACACAATCCCATATAGGTCACGCATCAAGCTATGGTACGGCAGGTCGCAGTGCCACACCCCTTGGGTTCTCATCTACATCGCGCCAACCAGATGTCAGTAGTGTACATTACCGATCCCAAACGCCCACTGCCTATCTCGGCTCAACTAAACCCTCGGGGTACATTGAACATCACACGACCGCAGCAGGAAACCGCAATAACAATGCAATCAACGTACAGGCAGGGACTGCAAGGGATGCATCAAGACAGTACCAACACCCTGAGACACAACAGAGGACTTACAACCAAGACTGGGTTAGAAGGGAACAACCAAGGCATGGTGAGTATCAGAGTAAAAAATACCTGGGGGCGACTGGCAGTAATAACCCCCTAAAATCCTTAAAACCCAATTTTGGGGGGCTACCATTTTCTTCAGAGCAGTCCTCACCTCAGCTCCAAAAATAAGCAATGAATTTTAAAATAGTGATCTGGGAGCAGCAGAATTAACATATAAGGAGACAATTGGGATATCAGCAATTCATCATAGCTCCCTTGGGTCTAGAATACCTCCTGTAAAGTTGTCCACGGGAGCTATTTTTTCCAGAGAACAGCTCTCGTAGGAAAAAAAGTATATTTTACCCTGGTGAGTATATCCCTTGTTTCATTCCAATCAACCGTACGGGAAAATAAAACATTGCATTATCAGATTATCATTAATACTGTACATCAGTTTTACCCATTTACTAACACAGTTTTGTAACCTGGGCCCAGTTTTATCAAACTTGTTATCAGTAACAACTGCCACATTTCTATGACAAATGTGCTCTCTGCCAATCAGATGCAAGAATTTCAGTAGCTTATAACAGTTATTGCAACTTGTTATTGATAACAAGTTTTATGAAACAGGGCCCAGTTTTAGCTCTACACGTATAATTTAATGTCTAAATGATATGTAAATGATTAATTGATTCCTACTAGCTTATTTTTCAAAGAGGACCATGCCATATTTTGCAAGATGGAATTCACATAGTCTTTTGGTATTTCTTTTTCTGAAGTCCTGAGTTCTCGGTACGATTACCTAGTGTATCATATACTAGGGAGAGTACTGTCAATGCAAAAGATATTGTCCACTGTTGGTTATTGTGAAAAGATTCTCAAATGAATTCCTTAATATCAAAATTTCAACTTGTAAGCTTCAATCAAGGGAATTGATAATTTACAGTAATATGAACAGTTCTGAAATTTTCTTATTTTCTAACTTTCATTGTAACATTCATCCATCATCACGCTAACCCTTCATAAACTCTGGATTCAGACGCAAGGTAAAACCACGCACATAACAATATATGTCCATTGCTTTGTCTTACTTAACACATGTAATCATGATGGTTATGAGTAATTACATAGTGACACCACACACGATATGATCTGACTGCGACCAGATTTTAGAACAAATGGCATTTTGCGTTAAATATAAAAGCTTAAACAAGTAAATTATCTTATTTGAGGTTTGAAGAAAATAAATGTAGCAATACTGAAATCAAAATTCTGTTTAACTGCAAGCCTTTTGGTCAGTAAAGGTCAAATCGGCTACAAATCCGATTGCAAGATTGCGATGATCACTGATGACATCACTACTCTCTGGATTTGGTTTCGCTTTTATACCCGCAAGGAGGCTCGCAATGGCCCAGAATTTCAATTTTAGTATTCGTACAACTATTCAGAACTTTGCTCAGTACAATTTTACATGTTTGAATGTTTGAACGCCCCCCAGCACAAGCAGGAGGAAAAAGAAAAGTACGTAAGAATGTTTATATCAAATACTATAACATTTTTTTCCAAAATTGGATCGCAGACAGATTGTATATTGTGCAGTCGGCATTAAAACTGAGACAGGTGTGATACATTGCATGAGATGACTACATTTATGTGTAACGGGGCAGTTGGAGAAATTTGAATAGAGGCCTTTGGATTATACCACCATCCAGTGACAAAAAAAAACCAACTCTGATGTTTTTTCAAAATTGACTTTTTCTTGATTTGGGGTACTTTTTTGTATGCTTTACATGATGTTGAAGAAATTGAGGTCACATGACCCCCATTTTCCAAACTATAGACAGATCAAAAGGAAGCACCTCCATAGATTTCCACATAAAACAGTGACATATTTTCTTCATTTACTAAGAAACTCATTCTACAGAGTTGCTTCCTTTTGACATTGGGCGGCAGTATAGCATAGTTACATTGATCTTTTTTCTTTGGTCAATAATTGAAGAAAAAAAAAGAAGAAGAAATTATGCATACACCACCACAGATTTATTCTTTGTTTTGCCCTTGTTTCATCCTGTGTGTTAAATGGACCCCTAGCCCTCTGTACAGCTCTTTGCTATACATGCATGCATGTTTGTGTATGTAGGCTCGTGCATGTGAATTCATGCTGTTTTCCTTGCACCGTCAAAGAAATTTTTCAGATATGTAAAATTAATAGATAGGGCAACTGCAAATACTGCTTAGAATTACTTAATTTTTGTTGCCTTGCATGTGTGGTGGTAACAAAGTTGTGAAGATCGGATGAGGCAAGGTCACATGACAAATGGGAATTTTTTCGTATGCGTGTGTACACCAAGACAATCTGATGCTTCTCTTTTTATCTTATAAATTTGTCAAAACAGCAAATATATTTACACGGTTACCTTATTGATTATGCGCATAATTTAAAAAAAAAAAATCAAAATTTACACTGCATAATTAATGCCATCATTGTATTGCTATTGCATGTAAGCCAAACTATTTTTAAGCCAAATTTCAATTTGCCAATTGGACATTCCATCTCCAAGATCTTGGGGAGGGGTGCTAACTACATATCTTGTGAAATTTTGCAGCAGTTCCAGTATATACAGTTGTATATACTCATATGACACATTTGAAATACCAAGTTTAGGTTCATTTGTGTCAAATTCTTGATATGACAAATATAGCACTAAAAAAAACATACAGTTTGTAGAGCACCTCGTTTGGTGGATACGTGCACTATATAGATATCTATTATTATTATTATTATTATTATTATTATTATTATTATTATTATTATTATTATTATTATTAGATAAATTAACATGAATAAGATAATGACAGAAATATTCACACTAAGAATTCATGTCTTATAAAAGGCTAAATTATTTGTATTGTGCAGACACGGCACTATTTTATTTTATTTTATTTTATTTATATATTTTATGACACACATACACTTGTTGGTATAAACATGCCAGGCCTGATTAATTTATTTGATATACATTAAAAGAGTAGTGTAGATAACTTGCATTGCTCAAGGACATAACATGTGAGTGCCATACTGGGGATCAAACCCATATTCGCATTTCCAGTCAATGTTTTACACCTCTCGACCTCGACACCTACTTTATTCAACACTTAATCACTTAGGTACACACACATACACCATTTCATGTGTTCCATTGTGGAGTTTTGTTTTATATGGTGTATGAAATTTCAGGGTGTATTACTCTAATTATGTGACCAGTGCATACTAATTTTCTTTCACTAGTGATGTTTCTCTAACGAGCACTCTTTGTTTGGTGTGTTTTTTCTTTAATTTTCACCTCCATCTGCACTGTACTAACAGAGAACACAGGATTGGAAAAACCTATGATGTCTGTAAGTATGTAGTGGTCTATCTTAAGCCCACCACACAGTATACAACCCGTCTGCGAACCGAATTTCGAACAAATGGCATCTTTCATCAAATATGAAAGTTCAAACAAGTAAACTTGTCTTATTTGAAGTTCGGAATAATGATAGCAATACTAAAATTGATATTTTAGTTAGCTGCAAGCCTTTTATTAGGAGTAAATAATAATAATAATAATAATATACAGTTCTTGTATAGCGCATATCACATTATGATATAACGTCTCTATGCGCTTCCAAAGGACTTGGATATTATTACCCTGGCTTTAGCCCGGCAGCCGCCAGCGCGCAAGCATTTCAAGGAATGAATTCCTGCCAGGTACCCATTCACCTCACCTGGGTTGAGTGCAGCACGATGTGGATGAATTTCTTGCTGAAGGAAATTAACGCCATGGCTGGGATTCGAACCCACGACCCTCTGATTGAAAGACGAGAGTCAGAACCACCAGACCAATCAGCTTCATATCGTAGCCGATCGCAAGATTGCAATGACTATGTCACCACAATTCAGAATAGAGTTCCCTTTTATTCCTACAGGGAGGCTCGCAATAGACTGGAATTTTGATTATAGTATTCATACGACTATTCCGAACTGTGATTGTTAAGATCTTACATGTTTGAATGTTCATATAAAATGCTATTACAAATTTTTCCAAAATCGGATTGCAAATGGATCGTATAGTGTGTGGTGGGCTTAATACATATTAAAAAGCAGAACTTTGACTAGATGCCGTTACTTTTCCCCTAATGAAAGGTGACTTTTAGCATTTTTGGTAATACAAATATAATCATTGCTGTGTGCATTTTTTTTAATGCCTCCGCCCACTAAAGGTGGTGCTGGAGGCGATAGATTTTGGGGTTATCCGTCGGTTCCGCTTTTTCCTTATTGCAATATCTCAAGAACTGTATGTTGCATGAACTTCAAACTTGGTCCCACTGTGTATCACCATAAAAAGTTGATCTGAGTAGATTTTGGGATATTTATGTCAAAGGTCACAGAGGTCATTTCCAAAATTTTATTTGTTACCCTGGTTAATGCAAAATCTCAAGAACCATTTAAGGTATGAACTACTGGAACCAGACGGTCCCCTGTATTAAGTCTATGGGACTTTTAGAATTCAGTATTCAATGTGTTAATGATGTTTTCCTTCTCTTCTTTTTGTCCCTCCTCAGGATACCACGACGTTCATCAAGTATAACAGTGCTCTACCCCAGCAGAGAGGTGTAAACCGATCCAGCATGACCCGCAAGCATAGTATGGGAGATAACCTCATTGACTTGTATTAACCAAGTCAGTGTTGAATGATCAAATAATACCAAAGTTACATGTCATTATGTAAACTGATTGTACTTAGTGTTTTCATAGGAGTACTTATGTAATAGTTGTAAAGTGTAAAGAGAAATACAGTTGCAACTCTTATTTTTGTATAAAAAGAACTATTAGTGAATGTGTATGTATATATGGATAGTTCATATTGAAATATATATTGCAGAAATGATTAATATAATGATACATTGTATATGACAGAAGAAAGTCTTATCTTATTTAAAGAAACACTTTGGGATGTAAGTATACGAAGGGTATCTAGTATGTCCCATTTATAACAGATTTTATAGAAGATAAAATAAATTTTTGTTTTACGCGATACTAGTATTCAGGCGTGCAAACACTGTAGTTAATGTGTGAGCAGTCGATTTGTATTTATGTGTCTAATGAATACTGAATTGGACATTATTTAACCCAATGAATACCAGGAATTGAGGCTGGTATCCAAGGGGAATGTGTCTTATACGAGATTAAGTTGTATTCAAAGACTAGAAAGTTTGTGCTGTGTTTTTCTGTGTAGGTATGTGTTTTGCCAACATGTATATATTAGAAAAGTTTTTAAAAAATGTAATCCATAAATTCTGAAAGTTCAATTTGTAAGGTTTATTGTCATGCATGTCAAATTTTCATTTGGTGTGTGTGCATGCATGCATAGTATGTGTGTTCTGCGTAGGTAAAAAAAAAATTAAGCACTTTTTGTGATTTTGCTGCCCTTTACTGTTATGTCTTCAATGAAATAAGGCTTGTTCACATATGGAGCAGAAAACCCCCGCGGTAACCCCATGCAATATTTTTCCCGTACAAATGAATGGGATATGAGGTGGTAAAAAAAAAAAGGAACCGCTGAGGCAAGAGGCATATTTTTTGCCTCCTGGCAGCAAAAAAAAAAACAGTGGACCAGTCAAATTCTTAAAAAGGTTAGTGCGAAATATGATGTCATGAGTTTGTGTAACTTTTGGCAAAACTCTGTTTTATTTGAGCGTTGGCACGTTGATGCGCATTCATTATCATAAATGGCACGGTAACGGTTTACCGTGCCATATATGAATACTAAAATAACTGCTAGGGTTTTCCATTTGGGATATGGGATTTGGGATATGAGGTGGTAAAAACAAAAAAAGGAAACGCTGAAGTAAGAGGCATATTTTTTGCTTCCTGGCACCAAAAAAAACAGTGGACCAATCAAATTCTTAAAAGGTTAGTGCAAAATATAATGCCATGAGTTTGTGTAACTTTTGGCAAAACTCTGTTTTATTTGAGCGTTGGCGCGATAATGCGCATTCATTATCATAAGTGGCACGGTTTACCATGCCATATGTGAACACTAAAATAACCGAGGGGTTTTCCACGTCATATCTGAACGAGCCTTTAGAATGAAATACTGCATTGTTCTTGCCTTGTGTTTTTATGTTAATAGCAGTTTCATGTGACGTCAAATAAAACATAGCATTCATTTCATCTTCCTAGCTTTTTCAGCCAACGCCACTCTTAAAAATTGTACCGGTAAATCTGACCATGAATATGTCAGCCAATTTTGAGTATTTTGCAGTGAAGATTTATTTCAAGAAAACATGCTTAAGAATAACTTTGAATTGTCCATAAGTAAACAATATAAGTTTTGCCACAGGTAAACAATATAGGAAAACTTCAGGACAACTGCATAAACTGAAAATTGCCAAAACATATCGTTGGTGGGGTGATAAGACCTTGTATCTCAAATTTTAGTGAAGCTTACTTTTTTGTATTAGACTCCAGATTATCAGTCAAGTGATGTCCTGTCCAAATCCCAGCTCTCTTACAACAAAAACGAAGCCACCACGGCATGTCAAAGGAAAGGCAATCCCATTGCTTAAAATGCTTTGGCAGCCATGTTTTTTCACTTTCCTGAACATTTGATTTTTTTGGGATACGAGGTTTTGTCGCCCCATCGACGATATGTCCATGTTGCATATAGACAGTATACATGGCATGTACATATAGTACAGACTTTTGATGCATTGCCTTGCTTGTTTTGCTTCTTACCAAGTAATTACCATAGAGTTACAGTGTTCTCCGGATTTAACTCTATGGTAATTACTCATCTCTATATTTGGCATATGCTATAAGTACTTGTTGATGGTTTTTGTTTTTTGTTTGTTTTGTTTTTTTGTTCTGCCAAATTTTGCTAGAATTTATCTTTTATTTACCAAATTTCACAATTAACATCTGGAAAGATAAGGGTACATTTTTTTTCTGGAGAAAATGTTTGAATTTTGACTCGAATGCGTTTGCTGTGCAGCATTGACATTGTTATCATTTGTTATGTTTTCTAAGCTTTTTAATCAGGTTAGCAGTAGAACAGATGTATAATAGAAATAATGAACTTGAGTGATTTTAAGTTGATGTGTTCATTTTGAGACAAAGCTAAACTTCATAAAGAAAAGTATGCAGTATTCAAGGTACTTACATGGTAAAACAGTCTTTTCATGTGTAAGAAAATTAGAAATTGGTTTGTGTGTGTGGGGAGTAATGCATAAATGAATCAAGTATATGGTTACTCATGTTTACTGAGTGAAATTGTTTTCTACATCTCTCAAAAGATTGATACAGAAACCTTATATCAAGATGTTATTCTTGTGCTTAGGGTTTGTTTGTTACCCACCTCCTTTATTTTTTCTTACTCTCATCTCCCTTACTCTGTTTTTTTTTTTTTTTTTGCTAGTACCCCTCCCCCCCCCCCCCCCCCGCTCTCTCTCCCTCTCCTGCACCCACTCATTTTTTTTTTGCTTCATGTGCTTACGCCATCATTTTCTCTCCCTCTTGTCTGTCTTCCTCTCTACTTTCACTACCCTTATTTCTCCTCCTTTCAGTAAAGGGATTATCTCAAGGCCCGTTCACATATGACAAGGGAAACTGCTGCGGTTTTTAAGCGCATTTTATAACATGCAAGTAACCTGTTGTCTACTGGAACAGGGTGGTGCCTGTATTAACCCATTCGTGACAGAGGTCCACATTTTGTGGTTTGGCCTAATAAAAATCATACCAAATACATGAGCAGAAAGAGCAAAAAATTCTACACGTACTGTGCCCATGTTGGTTGCATCAATATTTGTTGTTTGATGCTGAAAATTTTTAAGGGAAAATAAGCATTAAAATCTTTAAATCCAAATAAATTGGCAGGTTTAAATCACCACATGGTTTAAAATCAGTTTTTCCCTGCAAATTGGCAACTTTTTGACTTCTCATCATACTTTCTGTCAATTTATATTTATTTCAGATACATGACATTTAATAAGAAAAAATGTAGCATTAAAAGAAAAAATGTTGGTGTTGCCAATTTGATGAATAAAAGCTGATCAAATCCGGCTTTAAAATAATTCCTGTCACGAATGGGTTAACCCGTAGAGGTACAGTGTCTCCTTTAGGTGACACTTAAGCAGTATCAGTTGGTCCAGAATGCTGGGTGGTGCCTGTATTAAGCCATAGAGGTACAGTGTCTTTTGCAGTATCTGTTGGTCCAGAATGCTGGGCATTACACATATATGAGCAGAAAGAGAAAAATTCACTGAAAAATTTGAGCCCATTTCTAACGCAGTATGGTGTGGCGTTCTGGAATAAGTACAATTTAATTGTAACTAATCATTAAACTGTTTAAATTACTATTTCCGTGTTCAAGTTGGCTATTTCCAATTAAATTTTACAATTATAACTCATTTTCGTTCATGTTATATCCATGCTTATTTTTTTTTTCAAACTATGCAAGAGTGGAAAAAAATTATAGTTGTTGCCAATTTGAGGATTGAAGACGATTAATTTAGACCTCAAAAAAATTCTGTACTGCTATGGGTTAAGCTTATAGGAATTACAGAATTCAGTAGTCACCAAGGTAAATGAGTGCGCGACATTTTAAGCACAGTCCGTTGCATCATTGTCATTCATTTTGTACCCCCCTCCCCTAATAAAGGGCTTTTAAAAAAAACGCAGTTTCCCTCATATGTGAACAAGCCTGTAGAGTTAACATGAGAACAGTATTGTACGAATAGCTAGGTTTGTGCCTTTGATTTAAGATAGCTTGAACACCTTGACTTGTGCCAGGCTTCTACCAAGGATACATGTCTGTGTTTCAATTCTCGAAAAGGAGTGTATATGACTGGTGTATGGAATTATAGAAATTATGTTATTTTATTGAGATTGAGCTATATTTGATTAAAATATCTGTTGATGCTCTTGAAGATTTCATTTTCATTTCGTTTCATTTAATTATTTTAATTTCCAAACATAAAACGAGGCAGGCACAGGGGCGTCGCTAGACTTTTTTTAATGGGGGGGTGTAGAGGCCAGATTGCCGACAAATTATGCCTCCGATTGCCGACGACCAACGTCGACAAATTCAACTGTATAAAGCCCACGAGGCATGTTCAATTGTGTGCCTCTATTATATTTTCCTTCTAAATTATATTTGTTCACCTCACTTGCTGAATGTGTTAGCTTTCTGAAAACATTCTCTATCTAAATATAATATGAGCGAGCGCAGCGAGCGAGGAAAAATATACACTCTCTTTCGTAGAAGTGATAGTTCTTCATCAAACTACATGATGGGCTTAAAGATATCTAAATCATATATTTGGTCACCTCTCTCACATGATTCATTCGCTTTCAAAGACCATCCTAAATCGTAATATTATACGAGCGAGCACAGCGAGCGAGGAAAAAATCTATATACTCCTTATCATATAATCCTTTTCATGGTAGAAGTGAAAGTTCTTCATCAAAATACATGATGGGCCTTTAAGATATCTATTTTGATATTTTGGTCACCTCTCTTACCTAATTTATTTGCTTTCAAAGACCATCCTGTATCTAAATATCATACGAGCGAGCGCAGCGAGCGAGGAAAAATATATATACTCTTTTTATGGTAGGTGATAACTCTTCATCAAAGTACATGATGGGCCTCGCTTGCCGAATTCGTTTGCTTTCCCAAATCCATCTTGTATCTGAATATTGTACAAGCGAGCGTAGCGAGCGAGGAAAAATACTCCTTTTCATGTTAGAAGTGAAAGTTCTTCATCAAAATACACGATGGGCCTTTCAGATTCCTATTGTGATATATTTGGTCACCTCTCTTACCTAATTTATTTGCTTTCAAAGACCATCCTGTATCTAAATATGCGAGCGCAGCGCAGCGAGCGAGGAAAAAATAGGCTCACTTTCTTTCGTTACCAGTGTTATTTCGTCGTCAAAATGCACAAGCAAATAAGCCGAAGACTCTATTTGGGTACCTTACTCATCTTTCTTTTTTTTCCCCCTCCTTCCTCTTCCCTCTCCTTTCTCTCTCTCTCTCTCTCTATCTCTTTTTGCCGACAGCGATCGCGAATTTGCCGACAAGAAATTTTAATGGGGGGGGGGGTGTCACACCCCCCACACCCCCCCTTTAGCGACGCCCCTGAGCAGGCAATGTCATAACAATTCTAACTAGTTACCTGGATTTTGGCAGTAGGGAAGAGTTGGGTTTGTATGTGAGGTGTCTTGGCCGTGTGTTGTTTAGCGGATGAACATGGCGAGGGGTTATGTTTTGAAAGAGGTAGCAGAGGCACCGAACTCTATTGGTGGGCAGTGGGGTGTGGAGGGGTGATTAAGAGCGCCGAACTTTAATGGCGCCAGGGATTGGGGAAGGGGGGGGGGGTGCTTCTAAGATTGTGCCACCAATCTAAAACCTTTTTTTACGTCTACTCCCGTGCGCGTGTAGAAACATGCCTGGAAATATATATATATTATATATATATAAAGGAAGATGTCCCCTCGCAAAACGTGTGCAGTGCTTCATTTTAGTACACAGTGAAAGAAAATAAATAGAATGATGCTGACGTAGCTCTCGATCATGTCCTTTTATTGTAATGGAAAGCTTTCGGCCGACATGGCCTTCATCAAGTCTGAACAAATAAGAAACGAACAGGCAAAATAATATACACATAGAAAAGATATCAAAATAATGTCGAAATAATACATAATTGGAATAATGATACATAACTGAACAATTAAATATCAAAATAATATACCGAAATAATACGGAAATGATACTTTAGGAATAATGATACATAACTGAACAATTAAATATCGAAATAATATATAAGTGAAGAAAATATATCGAAATAATACGGAAATAATATTTGATCAACTTAGGAATATGGTAATTCAGAAATGATAAAATGAATATAATTACCTCGGGTTGAAATTAGACCGAGCTCATCAGATTAGTAGAGGATGAGGGGTACACTGCGAATAAGATTGTGATAAAGAATTCTCCTATTTTATCTACCACTAATTGCTAGCAGAGTATTAAATACAGTAATGCTCGTCAAACCACATTTCAAATCGATAGTTTAGTAAACCACTTTCTTGTGTCATAAGTAGTCGTGTTATAAAGTGCCGGGTAATCCTAATACAAAATAAGCAGTATAGTGCGTCCCCCCCCCCCAAAAAAAAAAAAAAAAAAAAAGTCAAGATAAGTGGTACAAAAACGTAGATAAAATCTTCAATGATATTAATAGACTAGTGGTTTACAAGTGACTAATTAAATATGATATGTGCAATAACCTGTTGCTGCTTAAATAGAAAAGTGAAAAATAACAGAAATATTTACCAAAACACTTGTACGGAGATGTTCAATATGCTTGCTCGTGTGTGCATATGTAATGTATGGTGGCCCTGAAGTACGCTCGACAACAGGTCATGTGCGACGTGAATTTCGCATCCCAGGTCCTGAACTTTGCATCCCAAGTCGTGAAATTCACGACCCGATATGCGAAATTCAGGACCCGTGGCGCGAACTTTGCATCCCAGTCCTGAATTTCGCACCGCGGGTGTGAATTTCACGACTTGGGATGCAAAGTTTGCGCCACGTGTCATGAATTTCATGACCTCGGATGCGAAGTTCAGGACCTGGGATGCGAACTTCACGTCGTACATGACCTGTTGTCGAGCGTACTTCAGGGCCACCATAGTAATGTGTAATGTGACGTGTGAGGGACAGTGTTATGGGTCATTTATCTTCATTGATCTTTGAGGATATCCCTCCTGCTTACATTGGACAGTTCTTCCGCTATTCACCGCAGGTGGTTGAAACGCATGGTGTGAAATATGATGAAGGAAGCATCATGCATTACGGCCAATATACTCTTCAGGGATGTCAGTCCATTTTATATTGTTTGGGGGACACTCTAAAAATGTAAGGTCCTCAGCTTTAGTTTTTAAAATTTTCTTTCTCTTTTTTTTTTTTTTTTTTGGGGGGGGGGCATTAATTGGAGGGGGACACACACTAAACACTGGCTGACGGGCCATGAGAATAGGTCCTCGGTTTGATTTTTTTTTTTTTTTGGGGGGGGGGGCATACATCATAAATTTGATGACAAGCATACAGCCTACGTCCCCACCCTTATAAGTTTAGGAGGATGTCTTTCCCTCTCCCCCTCTTCTGAAATTGACACCCATGGTATTGTGTAAGAATGATTTACTCCAAGACCTTGTTCAAATATAACGAGATGACCCCCTACCCTCCTACGAAATATGAAAACAAAAGCATGTATCTTAATCTTGTGGATGTATTTTAAACGAATTGGCCACACCATATGGTTCGCGGTTCTAGCCCGAGCCTGTGCACTCTATGTCCTTTTGCCCTTGTATGGGAAGTCGTTCCTGAAATACTCCCAGCTCCATATAGCAGCTTAACTAAATAGCATATTACTCTGTAGGCATCTTGAGCATTTCCCTCTGATATAACGCAGTTATCAAGTTAGATATGAATAGAAAGTTGAATGGTTGAAATCGTTCTTGGATAGTTGGGCAGTTGAAATAGTTTATTTTAGTTTGGTTCAGTTCAGTTTTATTTTCGTTTCAATTAGAACAATTCATAACAATTTTGAGAAAAAAAAAATCAAACAGTAATTAGTCAAGTAGTTGAATGGTCTAAATAGTTGAGTTTATAGTTTTGAATATTTGAATAGTTGAAATTTTGCTTAGTTGAATAATTGACAGTTAAATAGTTGATTTGTTAGCTAGTTGAATGAGTTCATTATGGCTAAAATAGTTGAAAGTTTCGAATAGATGAATAGTCCCATCCTGCCGACAGATATGTAGTTTTCTTATTCTGTTTATTTTTTTTTCTTTTTTTCTTTCTATTCTTAGCTATTCATGCACCTCGGAATAGTATTACTAGATAGATGGCGCAATACAAGTGCATTGTATTATTATTATTATTATATTAGTTGAATAGTTGAATGATTGAATAGTTAAATGCTTGACCAGTAAATGATATGGTAATTGTTTGCATGCAGGCTTTCACGGAGAATGGACAGCCTACAATCATAACTAAGGACCAAACTAAGCAGAGCCTCCTTGGCAGCGTGTGGGACTATCTCCTGCGGACATTGAATTGGCCAAGATCGTGTATGAATGCCCGAAGTAAATGCCTATCTACTGGTAAGGGATGCCGAGATATTAGAAGTGGTATAGCTGCAGAGGCATTCGGGCACATAAAAGTGCACATCCTTGCCCCCAATAAAATAGAATTAAAATAAAATCCTCAAGCGGAAGGGGGAAACAATGAGAGACAAACAGGGATAAAAAATAAAATGGGCGAGAAGTCTAAAGAAGGAAAACCACTCCGATACTTTCCCTCTTCTGTAGTAGTAGTAGTAGTAACAGAAGAATATATTGGATAACTTGTTCAGCACAAGGCTAATCTGCCACAAGGTCCAAATTGCAGAAATAAGAAACAAGAGATTACCACATACATAAATGAAAAAAAATGTATGAACACATTGATAATTGACAACTGAATGTATGAAAGTACATGTAAAGATAATTATACTTAACTAATTTTAGAATACTTCTGTATTCTTGTAACGACTTGTGCCCTCCCCTTCCACACACACACACGCGCGCAAGCGATTACAGTGCCTCTCACTGACTCAGCCCACGCTACGCCGCTGCCGCGATTCTTAATTATGATCATGATACTAAGATAGGTTAAACATTGAATATTTGTTATTGTAAACAAAGTTTTTTTTCCTTAAGAAATAAAATAATAATATTCACTTGCAGTGATTGACGATATATACAACACATAGTCCTATGATATTTTAGTCATAACTTGTTTGTTTATTTCCAATATCATTTAAATTATCTGTACTTATTATTAATATTTAGTGCAATATACTTTACTTTTATCATGGGCGGTCGTCTCTACAAATCGATATGTTTTTTTTATGGTGACCCAATCCAATAATGCTTTATCTTGTATTGTTATCTGTTGTATTGTTTATAATTTCGCCTAATTATCCTGTAATTTTAATTGCTCCATACTTACTGTTATTCTGTCATGATTGTACTCTGTTTTATATCTTATTGGAATTGAATAAATATTGAATTGAATAGTCTCCATGTTTCAAGATTTCGTCATTTTGTAATGCATGCATGCATGGTTTCTATCCTCTTCTCTGATAAGATATGCATGGATTGATCTTTGTTAAAACTTGTATGTCTTGTCTAACAAACAGAAAATATATTCAGCTTCTTTATACTCCACAATTCGCTAGGCAAGCAAAGAAATAAACCCCAAAAAAATTATTTTTAAAAATGTCCTCTTCACCTCTACATGTATAATAATCTCTCAGCCGAGTCAAAAATAAAAGTGGGGCCGTCTCCATTCATAGAAGAAATGAGAGGGGAGGGCGCCCCTCCCCCAGGATTTCCGCCTATGCGGACGTGCTTGCATCGAAGAATGATTAGAGGATGAATGAACCTTCGGCAAATTCTTCAAAAGACTGACGTCGTTGGTTTCGTGGCCTGTCAGTCTCGTGAACCTTCCGAGTAAGTTTCAGAGTTCGCCAGACAGGCGCACTGGAAGCAGTTTGAGATGGGGGGGGGGCAAACATCCCAGGGGGTTCACCTTTTTAGGGGCTTATGTCTTCTTACCCCTAATATAAAACGCACATAATTATACGCGCTCCCTAGGGTGCGGGGAGGACAAAGTTTCCCCCCTTAATCGTACTTGGTGAAATCATAACGATTGTAATGTAGAACCGATAGTGCAGGAGATTCTGATCTCAGGTATTTGTAATAGCCGCCCCTGGTTTGAATACGGGAAATTAATAGAGATACCCGTCACACGAAACCAGACAGATAAATTGAGAAAAGTTCCACTACGTAATAAGCATTGATGATACTTTGTTTCGGAAGAATGACCATATTATCGATGAGCGTATATTCCATTATTACTACAAACAAACGCTAATCTGTTAAAAAAAAAAAAAAAAAAAAAAAATTAGGAGTGGCAGTGGAAATGTGCGCACTTGGTGCCCATATGTAATTATATACAGGGCGATAAAATTCACAACAAATTTTGCGCTGCTTTGCTTTATGTGTTCTCTGAAAGGATTGCGAGCATTCTTTTGTCAAAGACAGTATTAAACCTACTGTAAATTGGACCGTGTCACATTTCCATAATCATATCTGTCATGGAGTCGTTGCAGCCACCGAAAGTCTGTATTCTCTCCCGGCAAAGAGCATGCTTGCTGGCTGTAAGCATGATTTGCTTGGTGATTTGTGCCCCGATGAGCATGGCTGAGAACACTGGCATACTGGATCTGACAAAACAAGCGCCCATGGATAGTAAGTTGTCGATCATCATTTATCATCGGGCCACTTAAAATCTTGGTTTGATTTCACATTTTTCGGTGCAAGCATGCATCCTCGACTCCATTACGGCAAGTTCTGGGTTCGAGCCTTGCTTGGTGCTTATACCAATGGATAAGATGCTTCTCCCACATTTGACCCTCTAAACCCAGGTGTATAATATAGGTATCTTGCACTCGTGCATGGGGTAGGCCTAATGATATTAGCGGGGCATAGGCAAGATCGGTTTTGATACAGACTAATTATTCCCTGGGTAAAAATGACAAGCAGAAAGCAAACCCCTAAATCAGAATAATTCAAAGGATACAAGGGCCATTCCGATAATACTAATGATGGGGAGGGCAGTTGTCTGTTGTCCCCTCCCTAAATTGATCGCCGTTACTCTGTATTATGGAAAGTATACAAGACTGGTGTATTTGAGATGGTAATAATATATTTTCCATCCTAACTTTGAAGTTTATAGTGGTTAGGGACAGGATCATGGTTGAATTTCTTTTATGATAATAAAGGCGAGTTTGGCCCCGTATTTTTATTTTTGATAACTGCGGTGGAGGGCTCATGTCCCTCCTTAAGCGAATGGCTCAAAAAGAGAGAAAGAAGGGAGAGGGGTGAGGTACCTTGCATTTAAGATGATACCACTCATCCAACCCACCCTTCTTCACACTCTCAGGGAAAAAAATAGGTTGGTTAAACCTATCAACTGTTGGTTTAAAAGAAAATCCAATATGTTTTACATCCAAATTTGTTTTAACCAACAGTTGATTGGTTCATATTTTAACCAACCTGAAGATTTTTAACCAACTTTTCTGAGAGTGAAGACCTGTGCGCCCCCCCCCCCCCCCATGTCGCCAATGCCCTATCAAGAATGAGGTTTAGTTTTCAGACAATGGAGGGCTATGTTCAGATTAAATTTGTTGACGGTTTCGCTGCATGTGCTTTGTTCAATTTATGAAAATGCAGTAGATCAAAGTCATTACAGCGAAAAGTTGCAGGAACACATATCGTGAAACAGAGTGAATAGGAAAAAAAAATCTAAAAGCTGTTTTTGATTATTTCATTCACACATTGACAATGCATTCCAATTCTATTCATCTGGGTTATGTACCACAAATCTTTAGCTCCCCAACCATGATATTTGGGGAGCATTTCATCAAGTAATTTCTTTGTTCAATTTGTATAATTTTTTTTTCCAAAAGATCAAAGTCAACTGCAGAAAAAAAAGCTGCATAAACATCACATGACAACACAGCCGTGGCATGATCCTTGGAATTGAGGGGGCGGCGTTATACTGGATACTTATGAAAAGCGAAATAACGAGACAGTAGGCGTATGCATCCTCCATAGCTAATCCCCTGCAAATAAATATCTCTTTCATGCGAGAGACTATATTGCTTACAATATATAACGCCAGATCATGGTGTTACGAACATGGCGTCGCTAGAACATGTGGGACATTTTGAAGGGGGTGTAACACTCAAATTTGCCCACAAATTTTCAGGGTCCTCCACCCAAAATATGCCGACAAACATGCTGCACCCCAAACTACCCGCCCCGACTTAAAAACGAAAAAATATCACAGATCTTGGTTACTCTTGTATGGGATATGCAGGGGCCGTGTCTCGTTTTTTTTTTTTTTTTTTTTTTTTGTTGTTGTTGTTTTGATTGGGGAATGGGGCTGAAGCCTTTATAGCCAGATTTTCAATTATCCTTACAATTGTCATTACAAGAGAGAGCGAAGCGAGCTTTAAAAGAAAGAGATCAAATTTTGCTACGGCATAAGTGTCATTTTGTCATCACAATGAGCTAAAAATTTTCGGTCATATCAACTCGCTGCTGAACATAACCCATACGTCACACATGACTGAACATAATTATGAAAACGCATGCAATTCCAAAGGCTTTATTTATTATTATCATTATTATTATTATTAATATTATTATCATTATTATTACTATTATTATCACTACAATTATTATTATTATTATTATTATTATTATTATTACTGCGTTATAATAAGCGCTAGTAACTGTATAATACCTTAATTTCTCTGTGACATGGTGGCCTTAAAAAAGCCTTCAGTAACACTCTCAAAAATAATTATAGTTTTGATACTATCCCAGAAAGCTTGCGTTAGGGTTATGTTACACTCTGCAAGGTTCGTTAAAGTTTTCTCTTTAATTTTTTTTTCTTTGTAGGAGACGTAAGACTGGTAGGTGGCATGCAGCTTTGGGAAGGTAGGATCGAGATCTACAGTCAGAGCTCTAGTCAATGGCACACACATTGCAACACACCAAGAAGAGAAGAATTCTATCACGTGGTTTGCCGTACTTTGGGCTTTGGCGCTTTCGTCAAGGATCTGGACGTGAAGGACTTCGAGAAGAGTACGCGGGTTCCGCTCCAGGGTCACTTTGAATGTAACAAGGATTCGAACAGCTTGCGGGATTGTTTTTTCAAAGAAGGCGATGGATGTGGAAGTAACCAAGAAGAGGCGGGAATCGTCTGCTCTGGAGTGGGTAGGTTCCGGTTTGCGGTGTCCTGTTACCTTGGTTGCAGCGAGGCTAACCAAAAGCAACTTCCCACTATTGTCCGCTTGGCAAATCTTGGATTCGATTTTGATTTTCCGTAGACTCCGGCTTAGTATCCAACGGGTGTACTACTTATAAGAGCACCGAAAAAAATTAATAAATGAAAAAAATACTGATGTAATAGAAAGAAATCCGTTAAAAAAAGGTCACTGAATGCAGCGTTGGTAAATAAGGGATCTGTAAAGCCATGCATTTCTTCTCCAATGGATGTGACAAGATGTATGCTTATGTTTGTGTTGTAAGAGGTGTGTTCACTGGAAGGTAGTCGATGGGGGGGGGGGGGGGTGCACTGGTGAGGGGTGCACTGCGGGATCGAAGATATGGGGTATACGGGTGTGTGCCTTGTCTTTTCGCTATAAACTTTGGCCTTCATATTTTGTAACAACCAAGTGGGACCTTTTCTTTTTCCACCCATCCATTCCTACATAAAATGACCACTAAGCTGGTGGCTTTTAAAGTCCTTGCGGCACGACATTTAGAGGGCGGTATATTCAGAATTACGGATGGGATGATTCCTTAGCTCACCTCCATTTTGTAGCCTAAAAATCGTAAAAATGCCTAACTATCTGATGGAAATTACGACTCAGTGACGAAAGAAAGATCCTACAATGCATTGCGAGACGTGCGACAACGGACTTTAGAAACATAGTTTCCGAACGAACCAAACAAAACTTTGGTGTACATCGGCAATCTTCTGGCTTTTGGAAACATGGCAAATGTGTACGCGCACCTCTAGACAAGGTAAACCTCAATGGGTAACACGTCCCGTCCGTTCGTGTTCGTAATTCTCAATGAAATTGGTTTTTACAGACGTGTATCAGTAGATATATAAGGCTGGGACCGACCTTTTACATCACCATCCGAAAGACGTGACTCAGACTCGAACCTGGGTCCGGTGAATCAGTTTGTAACTTCCACTGTTAGCTGGCCATTGTAAGCGCAACGCCCTCTTAATGTCGTGCCGCACAGACTTTAGTTCTCCCTTGTAGCATCTAATCTACATATTCTAGATTATGCCCGTTGCACACGGGGCTTCATTTTAATTGCGTCATTACATGCGTTAATAAAGTCCGAAGGTAAGTAGTGCATACACCATTATACTTTAAATCTATGTTTTATTGTAGGCCTACTGGTCATCTTAATTGACATTTTCTATTCAAAACTGCGCTCTCACATTATACGTCAAAGACCGAGCTAATCGACGCAGTCGTACTTGAAATGCCTTGTGTGCAGTAGGTATGGTAAGCTGTGGCCGATTATAACGTTACAGTTTTGTTTGCAGTTCCATCGTGTGGACCAATCACTTTCCAGAAAGGCGACTTCCGTGAGATGCACCCGTTCAAACTAAGTTACCCGGTGGACACACGTGTGAACGTCAAATGTCCAGGTGACCCTAGTATCTCAGGGGTGATGAAATGCGTCAACGGTCACTGGGAGTGGGAAGGAAAGGAGCCTCCGGCGTGCCCCCCTCGAGTCGACGGTAAGTCACCAATATCACGGTCAGAGATCCTGTGAATGAATTTCTGCTTTACTTTAAATACCCTGTCGCAGTCATGTCTTTATTCAGTCCGGACTCGGAAATCTTCCATTGACCATGGTGACTTCTGGGCGATGTGTGGGAGTTCATTCTTAAAACCATTTTTTTTTTCGTGTGTCAAAATGATTGAGTACACACCACGCGAGTCACTGTTGACCGAACGTCCGGCTCCCTTGTAGGGATCATGCAAATATACGAAATGGAACCAGAAAATATTTTATCAAAGGCATATGATTTTGTTTCAATAGCTGAGTTGTGTTCCTTCAGCATAAATGGGTCCCAGGCGGAATTTCTGTTCCTACATAGTCTACAAAACACATTTGATAGTTGTTGTCCAATCATAGTTCTTTGCAGCAATCTGAAATAGTACTAATTTTATTTCATTGTTCCAGATTCGACTGCATGCCCTGCTCCTTTCATTGATACACGTCAAACCTTCCTGCATCCTTGGAAGTTGACCTACCTGTACCGCGAAACGTTAGATATCGTCTGCATAGATCGCTCTAACAGAACGAGCCTTAGATGCGGTGACGGTGGAAGACTGGTATGCATCGATGAAGGAGAGGACTGCATTCCTCAAGCTCCTTCCTGCCTGACGCCTACCCGCACCCCTACTGGTAAGATCAATAGAGTATACGTCCATTGACTGGTTGACCCTAGTGGAACTGGTCTAAGTCCTACAAGGTATATGAAATGCGAGAGAATAACTCCGTTTAGTCCGTCTCGTGACGACATGGACGAGAGTGTTCATTTTGCATTTTTCCCCAATATCATTCTCACCTTTAATCAAACCTGGCGATAAAAGATTAAAGCATACATGGGATGAAAGGAACGAAGGTGGGGGGGGGGGGGGGGGGATGAACAGCAAACTGGGGAAAGGTATTTCAAGAACTAGGATACTGTCGCGTATGTCGTAACTGATATGTTAGGAATATTATGACATATTGAAGCAAAATTAAGGCTCAAGACAGAGATGGATAACAAAGACAAACTAGATGGCTGTGGTGCGTAGACATGCCCATAGTAGATCACCGTGAGAGAAAGAGAGAAGTTGCAAGTGGTGTCTTGTGCTGGCGATTTATAGACTTCAGTATTTACCATCTCTTTCAGATGAAAAACTGATCTTGGTCGGAGGAGACAAACCCAATAAAGGACGCGTTTTAGTCAAGAGGGATGGTCAGTGGGGATCTATCTGCGCCGATGGGTGGAATCTTGAGAGCGCTAATGTCATCTGCTCTCAGCTAGGATTCGGTCCCGCGCGAGAACTGGTCCAAACTCCTCAATTCCCGCCAGGACCAAAGGAGTACTTCTTTCGGGAGGTGAGATGTACGGAAGGTGATACCAACATCTTAAGCTGCAGTGTGAAGCAAATGTCACCCGGAGATAAGTGCCAGTCAGGCCATGAGGTTGAAGTTGACTGCTTTCCAGAAGGTAAACCAGACACTGAATCTTCACACTACTTCGAAAAAAATCCAGAATTTTAGACATGGCAAAAGTTGGATGTTACAATGGAATTTGTCATGTTTTATATCTATGCCTTCAAGACAAAGATTGGGTACCGGATTCCTTGTGTTTCTTCACCATTTCTGCAACAAAATGCGCTTCCCAGTGTCTCCAAATACGTCTAAATTCTGAGAAATAGTATTAAGGCTTAATTTCTATTATTTTGGCTTACTTTTTCAAATTTCTTCCTCGTCCTAAACACAGGCCCCATTCCTCTTCTTTGCGTTCGAACGGTGGACTGTGAGGCCTGCCACAGGATGCACTCGCCAAACTCTCCGAACATTGTTGTAATCGACAGATCACCTCTTAATCTTAATTTTGTGTTATTGTAGCTTATGTAAACACAGAGCACCACATCTTAAACCCGAGAGTAAAACCCTCTTCGTTGCATTACAACAGTGCAACCCTAGTGTGGACCAAACAGGGCTTGCCACCAAAATTTAAGCACTCGCCCGCCCTCCACTGTCTGAATTTAAAAGAAGTGCATTCATTCTAAATTTTGTGTTAGGCCTATCTAGCTAACTTCTTTATTTTTCTTGTCCTAAAACAGAGCCTCGTCCTAAACGCAGAGCACCTCTCTTCGCTGCGTTCCAGCTATGGACCACCAGGCCTGCCTCAAAATTCGTTCGCCAAACCCTCCAAACATTGTCTGAATTCAGAGGAAGTGCATGCATTTCTAATTGTGTGTTGGTATAGCTTACCTTTTGAATTTTGATCTTTCTGGTCCTAAACGCAGAGCACCAGCTCTCTTCGTGTTCCAGTGGTGGACCATCAGACCGGCCACCATATGACTACAAATCTGGGGAGAAGGTGACTTTATCATGCGGAGGTAAGAGGTCCCACAAGGTTGAACTCAGGTGCGCGTCAGATGGACGGTGGCGTGGTAACGTCATTGACTATGGTAAGTTTCCTCATACAGGTATGTCATGTCATTTTTCGTTACATTGGATAGCTCTTACAGGTGATTGGTCTACCGCGCGTCACGTGATATCGATTGCGAGGATATTTTTTTTTTATCGACCGATCGTTTTTGATAGGTGTATTGAACCAGTCAACCAATCAGTACAGATATCCTAACGCAGAGAGATCGATAACAAAACACAGCAATGGCGTCAACACCATATATTCGAAGAAGGAAAATATTTTGCTTTCAAGTATGAACTATAAGTCTAGAATAAAGCAAAATACACGAGTAGTGAGTTAGTTCTAAAAGCAATCCTTTTGTGATCTATCTAGAGTGCGATAACTTTTCTTGAGTTTCTCACTTGCAGCTGATAGCGAGAAGCCGGATCAGACGGCGCAGAGCGGAGCTTTCTTCCAAAAGGCGCTAAATCACTATTTGAGAGAGAATGCCTTTCTTTGTCCCGAGTTTGCATATGATTAGGTCAATGGAAACTTGAAATTACAAAGCAATATCTCTTCTTATTTATTGATAACTTTGCTTTAAAGTTTTATTCATAGCAAATTTACTCCAGATGAATAACAAATATCTAGTTGCCTAATCAAAGGCGCTTACGACTTATAGACTGAAAAAATACTGTATACAAGTCCATGATTCATCTAGGAAAGACTTAGGTAGAGGCTAGTTGTTGTAGGCAATGTGGAAGAGATATGTCTTAAGCTGAGTTTCAAAGGCCCGGGGGGGGGGGGGGGGGTGTCACTCTCCACATGACCTGCTACCCACCCGTGTCCGACAACCTCAGAAATGCACCCTAAATGGCGTAACTACATTAACCAAATTTGCAACCCTAAATGGCGTAACCCATGAGAAAAGTTACCCTAAGTGGCGTGAACAGGGAAATCCCCTAATTTGATACCCTAAGTGGCGTAAACATTGAAATCGATTAATTTGATACCATATTGATGACTGATGTTAAATTGATGTTGAATTCAACAGGTATAAATTCCTTCTTTTTTTTGTGGAAGTTATTGAAAGTAAGGCCAACATGATTACTCTCAAGGACACCTCTCTTAGCCATTTTGAATAGCCATCTTTTAGCCTTAATTAATGAATGCAAGTGGAGAATGTTGCTTTCCTTGACTGACTGATGCATCACTTACCATTCGTTTTACCAATTTTAACAAAAGTTGAAAAAATGGAATCCATACCAGTTACTGTGTTGAAAAATACATACATTAATTAAACTTGTATCTTCTTGGTCAGGCTTCCTACACTCAAATAACAAGTTAGGCTGAACGATGAAGAGGAGTATATAGTTAAAACGGAGAATTCAGAGCACAGCTTAGCACGTATAGAAAATCTGCCTTCTTATGACGACATCAACCCGTCTGCCATCATCTGGGCCCAGTAACACAAAGCTTAGCGATTGATCGTACGATCAATTGCTAAGCTTTGTGTTACGGGGCCCTGGTGCGCTCTGTAATTCCTAACTTTGTAACTCTCTAAAAATGCTGAAACCTGTAATGGCGCGATGGCGTAGGTCTTCTCAAATTTGCCCAAATTTGCAACCCTAAGCGTAGATCGACTTAAATTTGCACCCCTAAATGGCGTAATCTGCATAACCAAATTAGCAACCCTAAATGGCGTGAAGAGTGAGAAAAGGCTACCCTAAGAGGCGATTTACCAGCGAATGGTGCTGAAAAGCAACCCTTTTTGCCAAAGACGTCGACGACGCCTGAGTGCCTGAAACGGGACCCTTTTCGACGCTTTTTCTGGACGCGGGTGCGTAGCAGGCCATGTGAAGAGTGACCCCCCCCCCCCCCCGGGTTTAAAGGTAGGCAGCACATCACAAGAGCGAAGATACAGAGAGAGACTGTTCCATAACCTAACCGCGGAAGCAGCGAATGATCTATCACCCAGCAGAGTATGTGTTCGAGGTCTCTCATCGCAAATTAACACGTTATCAATTTGATAAAAAACCGGATATAGCGCCTTTTGAAAGCAAGCTTCTAATTTATATAGTATTATGTACTTTACAGTACATGTTATACATCACTCTGAATTAAGAAAAGATACCGACAAGAAATAAAAACGGCACTAGCGACCCGAAAGGCACACCTGGGGCCCGTTGCATAAAACTATTATAGTAACTCTTCATGGAATACTGGATTTTCATTGGCTGTTGGGCAACATGCCATGCTCAACAGCCAATCAAAATCCAGTGTTCCATGAAGAGTTACTATAATAGCAAAGTTACTATTATACATGTAGTAAGTTTTATGCAACGGGCACCATGTTTTATAACACATGAAAGGGAAAATAGAAACTAGAAATTGATTAGAGTAACATGGCCGTAAACTATTTCGACATGAAAGTAGCAATTGGGTGAATTGGAATGAAACTTAAGTCAGAAAAGGCATCCCATATTCTACTTTTTCCATTATAACTTGTTCCACAATGCAGTACGGTACTTAAATTTCATTTTCCACTGACACCTGTCTCTAAATTTTCTCTTCTTCGCGTAGGCATGAAATGGGTGATCACGATAAGCGTCGGGATAGCCTCTGTCTCCGTCGTCATTAACTTTACCATGATAAGCCGTTATTCACGCAGGTAATTTACAGATTTAGTATTACTCCCCATTTGCGATGTATACCCTTTGCCTGATATACCTAATATGATACAGCCAAAATGAAACAGCCCGAAGTCACTCCTTCTATGCTTGAAATGAAGCGTTTCTATCCGCATACGCTACCCAGTGCTTCAGGGATGATACAGTGTAAAGCGTTTTGAAGAGGTCATCGTGGTGGAAAGTCTGTATAACAAAATGTATTTTGTGAAGGGGTTAGTAGTAGTAGTAGTAGTAGTAGTAGTAGTAGTAGTAGTAGTAGTAGTAGTAGTAGTAGCAGCAGCAGCAGCAGCAGCAGCAGCAGCAGCAGCAGTAGTAGCAGCAGCAGCAGCAGCAGCAGCAGCAGTAGTAGTAGTGGTAGAAGAAGAAATAGTAGTAGTAGTAGTAGTAGTAGTAGTAGTAGTAGTAGTAGTAGTAGTAGCAGTAGTAGTAGCAGTAGTAGTAGTAGTAGTAGCAGCAGCAGCAGCAGCAGCAGCAGTAGTAGTAGTAGTAGTAGCAGCAGCAGCAGCAGCAGCAGCAGCAGTAGTAGTAGTAGTAGTAGAAGAAGAAATAGTAGCAGTAGTAGTAGTAGTAGTAGTAGTAGCAGTAGCAGTAGTAGTAGCAGCAGTAGTAGTAGTAGTAGTAGTAGTAGCAGCAGCAGCAGTAGTACTAGTAGTAATAATAGTAGTAGAAGCAGTAGTAGTAGTAGTAGTAGTAGTAGTAGTAGTAGTAGTAGTAGTAGTAGTAGCAGCAGCAGTAGTAGTAGTATAGTAGTAGTAGTAGTAGTAGTAGTAGTAGTAGTAGTAGTGGTAGTAGTAGTAGTAGTAGTAGTAGTAGTAGTAGTAGTAGTAGTAGTAGTAGTAGTAGTAGTATAGTAGTAGTGGTAGTAGTAGTAGTAGTAGTAGTAGTAGTAGTAGTAGTATAGTAGTAGCAGTAGTAGTAGTAGTAGTTTCTGTAGCAGTAGCCGTAGTATTGGATAACTTGTTTAGCACAATAATAATTTACTACAAGTTCCATTTTGCTTTATTCAGATTCGTCAACTGAATGAAATATCGTTCATTATAATCGATACTTTTTGTTACATACGTTTTACAATTCACACAGTAGCAGAATCTTGAAAAAAGGGAAAAGTATGTAGCAGAAAGTATATGTCAGTGAAAATTTTCAATATTTCATTTTAATCGACATATACATTTCGTTACATTCCCTCCTTTTTTTCAAGTTTCTGCTACTGTATGAATTGTAAAAAAGGTCAAAAATTTGTTTCATATCAGTTTTGTTATTGTAAGAGCACTGCGGTATACATGTTCGCCAAGTCTTTATGCCCGTTTCTCTCTGACAGAACCCTTGGTTACCAACTTTTCATTTCACCTGTTATGCATAATGGCATCTGAATAAATGGTATCCACTTTGTATACGTTAGTTTTTGTTATATGTCGTGCATTCCTCTAACAAGCTTCTTTCGTAAACTGCTGCAAGTTGTAGTCGGGATAATTTTATAGAACATCGGGTATTTAGTCATGTACGTAAAAACTCTAATTTTCAGTATATCTTATAGGACACGATATCTTGGACTATACCCTTGTGTCAACTCAAGTAATGATATCGAGAGATTCGTGTATAGCGCTTATTTCTAGTACATTGGCCATTCCTAACTTATGAGTAGCCCACTGCCTGCCAGAATCAGATGGTCCATGTATAAAACCTATGGGGAATAGGAGAATTCTGTAGTCAACAGGTTAATACCCCGGCCTTAGTCCAGCTGCCTTTACAGCGCTAAGGCATCTTAAGGAATTCAATTCCTGCCTGGTAACCCACTCACCTCATCTGGAATGAGTGTGGTAAATGTGGATTAGTATCTTGCCAGGGGACACAGTGCTGCACCAGCACTGTAAAAGGTCTAAACACTTTTATAAACGCTTTTCTGTAGCACTTTATAAACACTTAAACACGTTTAAATGGAAATCATAAACACTACTAATTAGAAGTTATCATTATCGCCTGTATCCACGTTTATTTTTGGAACTCTTCATAAACACTCAAACATGTTTACATACACACTAAAACACGTTTAATATGAATATTTTGGAACACTTTGACACGTTAATATGGAATCATGTGTTTATAAACTTATCGTGTATAAACATTTAAACACACATCTCAACGTGTTTAAGTGTTTATGAAGTGTTCAAGATTCCCAATTAAACATATAGGATAAACGTGTCTAAGTGTTTATGAAGTGTTCCAAAACTAAACAGGGACTTTTAATATCATACAGGCGATAATGATTACTTCTAATTAGTAGTGTTTATGATTTCCATTTAAACGTGTTTAAATGTTTATAAAGTGTTACAGAAAAGCGTTTATAAAAGTGTTTAGACCTTTTACAGTGAGGGATTTGAACCCCGAAATTTGTGGTTCACATTCACAGTCGGAGGACTTATCCGCTGACTACTTATGTTGCATTCTAAATGTTATCATTGTATTATTCATCTTTACTTTTACATACACCGTCTAGGCGGGTCCCAGGAGCGGAAAAGAATGATACCCCACCCGCTTACGAGGACCCTAAACCACAACCGGTCAGCCAACAGCCTGTGCTACCACAGCCCCGCTCACGACCTGATGACAATAAACTGGAGTAGAAAATGGGCAAGGGCGAGGCTGGACCCTTTCTAAGTGGGGATGGCTTCGAAACAACTTTGCTGATTTGATTTGATTTGATTTGATTTGATTTTAGTTATTTCTGTTTTAATCTGAACAAAAATTCAAGCATGTACGTCAACAAAGCATAAATCAAAATAATAACTTATAATGAAATAATATGTATTGAGAACAGAACTAAAAATGTATAGAACAATTTTCACCAAAATTTGAACAATGAAACGGGGGACATGCAACTGGTGCAAAGAAGCTTAGTTGCATAATAGTATAATTTTGGTCGAAAAGGTTTAAACAGTATAGTAATATGATGCAATGGAGTTAAATAAGAATGCTTAGATAAGTGTACAATTTTAAGAATGGGGAAAAGAGGAGGGAAAGAGAGAGAGAGCGAGAGAAAGAGGTAAGGGTGATCGGAGAGATATTTTCAGGAATGAATCGATTGGGGCAGGAGAGTGTGCAAGAATCGGAAGGCATTTGCACAATATAAAGGTGAAAGGAAAAAATGTTTTCTTTCGGCCAATATAAGTTCTGTAATGTGTTTGGCTTGTTGGTGAAAAGTATTGGCTGAGAAGACATTTTTAAATATTCCGTTTAAAATGGTTAAGGGTTGGGAATTTTTTTATTTCACTGCTCAAAGAATTTCAATATGCACAGCCAGAGAAAACAAATGTGTTTTGCGTAAAAAAAGTGTTAGCGCTGCTTTGTCTTAATGTGTAGAATAGGTAAGTACAAGAGTTGTTCTCAAGAAACATATCAGTAAGGATAACGGGAAGATCGTTTTTATCTACCTTAATACATGAATATTGGCTCAATATATTGAAAAAGATAGATAAAGGCTTGGAGAAGTCCAAGGCCCCGTAGCACAAAGCTCAGCGATTGATCGTACGATTGATTTTTACGATTGATTGCACATAGTGATCAATCGTAAAAATCAATCCGACGATCATGCAGTTGCTACGCTTTGGTTACGGGGCCCAGGAACTTGTATGGCACCATTTATCAATGGAAGTGGCTACTTTATCTATAAAGGACAAAAGTGCGTGCGTATATATAGTATTGGTTTTTCTAGAAACTCACATTGAGAATTTGATTTTTTTTTTTCAGGGAAGCCGATCGTTTTTGTCTGAAATTTTTTTTCAGGACTTTGATATTGGTAACGGTAATTACTGACAAATTAGTTATCTCCTTTTTAAAAGGGGGTATTACTATTATCAAATTTCATTTTTTCAGAAACCCTTCCTTTGTTAACCGAAAGGTTGATGGGTCAACGATTGCTGTTTTTGTAATAATTTTTCTCAATAAAGAGTTAGGGATGCCATTGCATCCAGCACCTTTCTTGACGTTTATACGTATAGATTGTTAACAATACTAATGACTTCACTCGCATTAGTGGGAGAAAAAAATTATTGAGTTTTGATTTCGAAGTAGGCACCTGTTGTACAAGACTTTTACCCACTTGTGAAAAGTATAAGCGTTTCAGCGATGTTATTAGCATCATCAGTAGTATAGCAGTATGAGATCCTGTTGTTGTAATTTGAGAGCTTTGTTTTTCTCTCATGTCGTTTTATAAGTGTTTGATTGTGCAGTGTAGAATTTTTTATTTATTTTTTTATTTATTTATTTTTAGCAAAGCGTAGTGAGGTGGTGGTGAGAGGACATTTTAGATAACTTGGTAGAACGAGATCTGTCGCCTGGTTTGGAAATACAGATTATTCTTGCGATTGATAGATCTTAAAATCGATTTTGTGATCCGGGGTTGTGTTGGGTTCTTTTTTTCTAGTTTGATTTCCTGTGTGTAGTAAGTGGAATGTGAGTATCTAAAGAAGATGTGAGCTTATTAATAAAATCATACGATTCATTTGCGTCTGTGGGGCTCAAAACATTCGACCCACCTACTGAATTCAAATTAAGTTGGCAACACCGATGTCGGATAGTTTACAATATGTAGCATTAATCGGGGGCGGATCCAGGGGGTGGGGGCGAATCGGCCGCCCCCCCCCCCCCTTTTAAAGCACAGTTTTACGGTAAAATACATGTGAAAATGCAGAGGACCCCTTTTTTCGGGTAAAACAGACACCTGAAAAAGCCGACCGGCCCCCCTTTTGAAAAATTCTGGATCGGGCCCTGTTAATAGTTGGTTTCTTGGCCCAAGTTCGTTTGTACGTATTTGAGCAAAAATATGTTTAACAGCCGCATTTCAAATAAAAATATTATTACTGTAACAGTCGTTTGTGATAAATTTATCAAAATTTTAACAATTGATTTATTAAGATATTTCTTCTTTGAAAAGTGGGAGGGGGTATATTTGTACACGCCACCCCCTCTCTAAAGAGTGTAGAAATATACCCCCCCCCCCACCCCCACGGATTTACGCCAAATGTTATACAAGCATCTGATGCGAAATGAAATTTATCATGGATGGTAGCATGCTGATACAACTCTAAAATTTGGTACCCAGACATGTACATTTTATTCCAATATGGGACTCTCGAAAAAAAAATCAAAGTAGAAAATCATGATCAAAATTATCCTTATGTTTCATTCCAATTTCCCCTAACCGTAAATACTGGGAAAATAATAGCTTCCCCTGCCATCTTAAACTTAGGATGATACGGGTTTATTTGAATAGCGAAAAATATGCTTTTAAAGCCAGGGTGAACTGGCATCATTGTATGGGATTTTTAAATAGCGCCCTCTCAGTCCTAAACTACTGATTTTGTCCCCTTTTTGCTCCCAGCATGCTCTATTCTGGTCAATGAGAACTTTATTTTTTGAGTAACATCTGTTAAAATGTATTTGTATTCATACTAAGGAAATTCGCGAGAAGCAACAAAGGATGTAATGTTTCTAAGAGTCTCTGGTTTTGAGTAGCCGTAAGTTGGCGCTATTGTAAATACATCATAATAAGGGTCAGTTCACCGTTGCTTTAAAGTCAATCAGTCGCCGTCAGGTAGTAATAGTGTGCGGGCAAGCCTGAATCCGATGACCGGGGTAATAATACTTTTGTAAAGCGCTTAGAGATATCGGAAAGATGTATTAGGCGCTATATAAATCCAGAATATTATTATTAGTAGTAATAGTATAACACCACAAAAAATATAAGAGGAAGAAAAAAAGACCGCGGATGTGACCGAGTAAAAGTGAGAGTGAGAGGGGGAGAGTAGGATTAAAGGATTCTAGCAAAATGCGGAGAAACGAAAGGATACTCAAAGAGCTCTGACTTTAACTTTCACAACCCAACAAATCAAATTACGAAGTATCCACCCAGTGCACTTCCTATTTTATTTTTATTTTTTGCTCTGGCTCTCATTTTACATGAACATGTATTATCTTTCCCTATGTCACTATTCTCTCTCTCTCTCTCTCTCTCTCTCTCTCTCTCTCTCTCTCTCTCTCTCCCTCTCCTTCTTTCTGTACATACCTGTCCTGGGCCCAGTTTCTTAAAACTTATCAGTAACAACAGCCACATTTCTATGACAAATTAGCTCTTGGCCAATCGGATGCAAGGATAAATATCAAAAACTTATAATGTTGTTACAACTTGTTATTGAGAACAACTTATATGGAACGGGGCCCTGGTCTCCTCATTTTCTCCCTCTTCTTGACTATCGCTTTCTCTCTCTCTCCCTCTCTCCCTCTCTCTTTCTCTCTCTCGATCCCCTTCTCTCTTTCTCATCTTCCTCGCTCAAACACCCATGACCATTAAGTTCCCATTATATTATAAAATCTAACATAAAATTGCCTTCGTTCATTAATTCATAGACATAATTTCTATAAGTCGAGAATATTCATTAAGTCATACTAATCTACTATTCTAAAGGAATGTAAAAGGAAGATTATACATCTTTTATCGTTTTTCTAGCAATATTGTGATTTTCCATTCATTCATATCTCTTTGGTTGACAATTCTTGCAATAACTTCGGTCAACAACCTTACATACTACATTATCCATAGTTCTTGGTCGTTACAAAATGCGACAGGCAACACACGTTGGAAAATATAAATAAATCATACACATGTTTAATGCTTTTTTAAACAAATATACACAGACACCATGCACCCATAGATAAATCCGAAATTGAAAAATGAAGGCATCTCCGTTAAAAAGATATACCAAACTTGAAAATGAAAGTAGTTCGATGGGAAGAGAAAATAAATTACAAATAAATATATGAAAGTACAAAACAGGATACTATAAAAATAGAAAACCTACATAAAAGCTTTAAAAAAGAGGTTGCTTCAGAGATAAAACATGAAGTGCAATAACCGTTCCAAATACATGTATATAAAAATAGAAACATACATGATGTCATTATAGTGATTATTAATAACTAAACACACACGTGCAAAACTCTCAACGTTTCCTTTTGAAGGAATATAAAGTAAAAATGGAATGTGGAAAGGTGATGAACAAACAGGAAACAAAAGTGTTCATGAGTACGAGTATAAAATCTACAATGCCTGATCTGATCCTTTAAAAGGAACAATATAAAAATAGAAAATATCATATTCCAGCTTCAAGTGTTTCAGCCTTGTACAGATTCAGAAATTTTCCCTGTTGAAATCTTGTCACTCTTTACAATAGGCTGAGTTAGACAAGTTCAGAGAAACAACAGAAGTATAAAAAAAACAAAAACAAAAGAAGCAGAATGCACAGTATTACATGTACATGTACATGTAGTTGTGACAATAATTAAAAGGTTTAAAGTTAGCACATGTCTCAAATATCCACAGCTCTTTGTGAAAGTAATATAGTGTGTATGTCCATTCCACTCCTTATGATTTGCTTTATTATCATAAATTATTCTGTAAATCAGTGATGCCTTGTGAACGTATTTTGTAATGTACTCCTTTTCCATCATGTACAGTTGTACTTGCCTTTAATACAGGCAGGCTTCCACTGACATGCATGTTTACTTTTGTTTTTGAAAAAAAAAAATGAACTTGAACTACATGTACATGTATATCTTTAAAGGTAGTAGCCCACATTTGCAAGTGGCACCCAGTCTGCACAAAAGTTTTACTTTAGATTGCTTTAAGCCACAGAAAAACACTCGTAAAGTTTTAGATCCCAGTACATTCCTGTTTAGGATTGAGAAATATATGTTTAACACAAATTTTCTTTTACTTTCTTTGTTTTGTAAAGGTGTCTCCCTGACACCTTAAGAGTAAAACCATTCATTTTTTACTTATTCTTTGGAATATTGTTAAATGACCAAATTTCATCAGCATCCACTATTTGTGTCAGTGGATTTCACAGTTTGGCACGAATTTCGTTAATATAAGATTGTAAAACTAAAATGGCTCAACAACGTTACAATACATTAAATTGAGAACACGCTCCTCACATACCTAGAGCTAGATATTATCATGTCCTACAAAGTTGACAAATATAGATCACTGCCAATTTGTGTAAAATTTCAGTAATGGCAAAATAAGGATTAATTACAATGTACATACAGGACTCTCAGCACCTGTAACCCCGGTAATACACACTATATATCCGAATGGTATTCCTCAAAATTCTTGGCATAATCAACATAATTATTTGATTATTCAAAAGCAATAACATCAAGTGAAAAGTAAAAATTCACATCAAAATGACTAGGAATTTAACAGTACAAACCACAAAAAAACGAGCAACACCAATTGCTCTGAAGTGAACGTTATACATGTTGCTCGTAACAGTCAAATGAAAACACACATCCCATTCCATAACGTTTTGTACCACCTTTACATGCAGCAATTTAGAATATAATTTGCATTGGAATGGAGATTATTTACTGGCAACAGAATATGTCACACAATATTACACAAGCAATTCTAATTAACTCTGAATATAAATATTAATACGGTTATAATAAATATCAGCATATTATCAGAATTCAAAAATATATACAATACCACTCAATAGCAACTGAATAAGTAAAACTTTGATTAAAAAAGGTACAAATTTTAAATGCATATGAGGTATACATGTACATTTACATAGATGTGTATCAGCCATAGAAGACACAAAATAATGCGGATTTTATCCCCTGAATTGTTTTATAAATATGAAAGAAATCTAAGGCTAACATGTCCAGGGTTGTCACTGTCATTCTTCTCATAACTGGCAAACTTTGTAATACATATGTACATGAATATAGTCCCTCGGTGAACAACAAAAAAATATTCAAAATGTGTACATTGCAATGTTGTCATCTCTCCTTCATGTACATGCATCTTCATATGCATGTACATGTAAGTGTAATTTAAAAAAAGAACACAAACATTTTTTTTTCTTTTTCAAATGTCCTCTCTATTCAAAGATCTATTCAAAGATACTAGACTTTGGAGCCAATTTCCCGAATTAAAGCTGTCATTTTCCATTATATCAATGATTATCAATCTGAAATGACAACAATATAAACTCTTGAAGAGAAGAGGAAACAAACTACTTTTTACACCTGACCTTGTAACTGCTGACTGACACTTGGTACAGAAAGTCGACTAAAAGCTACATGTATTCCCAACACAGTCATTCTTCATATATCTCAACGATGGAATGATTCCAACTTTCTTCAAAGGCCAAAATTCAAACAACTTCCAAAATAGGTTAATTGTGAACTGAACCTAACAATACAGAGCTACAAACATACAAAAATGTATACAATTACAATCAATTATAAAAATGTTCTTTTTGAAATTAAACTTTGCTGTGACCAGATTGAATGAAAGCACCTGGATTCTTGATTCCACGACCACAGTACATGTCGCATGCTCTAAATTGCTATTACAGGAGTTTCAATTACCCAGTAATACTATCACAATTTGTAATTTGGTAGTTTCAAAATATATATATATATATCTATATACACATGAACAAGTAGCCTTACGTCAATTTAAACCAGAATACACACTTCTTAAAAGTTTCTCATTGCACGGTAACCAGTAATAACATTACAGCAGTCACATTTAAGGTACTAAATGTATTTGATAATAAAATATTTGACATACTTTACAAACTCATCAATAAACTGTACATTTTAATTTCTTAAAGAAATTTAAAAAGTTGTACTTCAGTTTTGGTTTGGTTTTTGAATGACCACATTTTCTAAACTTAGAAATTGAGAGAATACTGTAGTACTCAATAATCATGCACCATCTAAATGTCAATTTATTCATACAGTACTTTAGTAATTCATTATTTCCACCGAAATAACTGGGATAATAATAAAGTGTTTCATTTGCATACATTTGCATACATTTGCATAAATTTGCATGTGATCTTCATAGTGTACCCATCACAAGACATTTTGCTCTGTTTGGTAAAGGTTCAATGTCAAAAAACTATACCGCCATATAGTTACGTTTCTTTTTTTTTCTTACGTTACTATAATATTTACTTATCTATGTATCGTTCTGTTTTGCTATTATTCTGTTCTTGTATTAAGTATTGTTGTTTTTAATGTGTGAATGGACCCCTACAAAAACAGCACTTTGCTGATAGGTCCGGTGTTCTGTCCTACAAGTGATAAATAAATAAGTAAATAAATAAAACATTTAAAATATGAGCTCAGTTCGAATATTACTCCTGTAAAAAAAGATATTGAGAGTCAAAATATAGTCTGAATTAATATAAAAGTGACTAGTGAGGTAGACTAGTTGATTTACGCACATGTACAGAGGCATGAATTAGGGCATTTGCAGAATCGAACAGCCGTTTAATTCCACGCATTGTGGTCTCAATAGGCGCTTTCACACCTACCCGATCAAGACAAAGATCTGTAAACTACAGGAACTTCTTCGGGCCCCCAAATGACCATAATTATTTCGTGCTTTCACACCTCCCTGAACCAGACCTTTACAGGAAAGTTAAAGTAGTTATAAGCATGCGCATTAAGGTCCATAGAAGTTCTCCTAATTTGCTTTCACACTCGCAAATATCCCTGCGACCTTGGAGAAAATACCTTCTAAAGTACTAAACTACAGGTATTTTTCTTTGGGGATATTACTAGAACTTTCATTTCACACTGGCAAAATACCTGGTATTTCCTGATCGGGGTAGAATACTGGATCAGAAAATACCAGGCATTTTTCCTGATCTGGTAGGTGTGAAAGCACCTATAATATCCTTTATTTTCTTCAAAATCCCTAACTCGTGACACCTAGAATGCGGAGAAAAGTCTTTTTTTTATGGGGGAGGGGGGTGTTCCACACGTATGAACATTACACAAATTATTTCTTCTGGTGATTGTACGCTATAATTACAAAAGTACAAAAAGACAGAGTGTAATTTCATTACAGAGTACATTTCAGTCTACATGTACTTTGATTGACAGTGTGGAATTATACAAATAATTTGTCCTTTCATGACCGCAATGCCATATGTTATTCTTACTGCATATCTTAAATTGCATGTAGTTTGATTAAGAGTTTGGAACGGAAATACAAATAATTTGTCCTTTCACTGTCACAATTGTGCCATATGTTATTCTTACTGCATAAGTGCATACCTCTAATTTCACCCTGGCAGAAAGGATAATACACATAAGTATCAAAATTTCACAATTCCTTTTACTACATGTATGAGAAAACAGTATTCACAAACACTGTGGTACAGGAAAGTGGACCAAACAGACCCTTTAACTATGGCTTGTCATATCTCTACAAGTAATAAAAAAATGTTGTGATTTTTTTCTGAAATGATAGGATACGATTTGGTTGAAACTACATAGGGTTTGATTGATTTTCATCACAATTCCTTAGTTTTCTTGAAAATGGTGATCAAAGGATCTTTGAGGGAACGTCTCTTTTACCCTTTAGGTCGGGTAAAATGGACCCAGGTGCATCCTTGGGCAAAACGGACCACTTGGTAGAAGAATATTTTTTTGCCTGTTTTGTTATGTCTAATCCTCCTTAAAAGGGCAGTATTTGGAACTCCATCGGCTTTGCAGCTTTTCTAGTTCCTACATGTACGTCTCCATTTTTGTACAAGGCAATGGCCACTTCCATATCTTCAGTTTTCCACGAATTTCTGGTTTTTCTCTTGCAATCTCAAGGCATAGTCTTACCTACACATAAAGATCATCAATGTACAATGTACTAGATGAACAACAAACCATTAACAATCTTAATTCAATCTTTATCCTGTGTATATGGATATTAATGCACTGCATGATTGGGTCACTAGTATTTCATTTTGAGTCGGCTCTTGAACAGAATACTATGGTGGCCCTGAAGTACACTCGACAACGGTCATGTGCAACATGAATTTCGCAGCCAATTTTATGCCCCAGTCGCAAAATTTGTGACCAGTGATGCGAACTTTGCTTCCCAGTCGCGAAATTCACGACCTGGAATATGAAATTCACGACCTGGGATGCGAAATTCATGACCCAGGATGCGAAATTCATGACCTGGGATGCAAAATTCATGACCTGGGATGCGAAATTCATGACCCAGGATGCGAAATTCATGACCTGGGATGCGAAATTCATGACCTGTGATGCGAAATTCATGACCTGGGATGCGATATTCATGATCCATGACCCGCGAAATCCATGACCCACATGACCTGTTGTTGAGCATACTTCAGGGCCACCACAGAATACCATTCAAAAGTATTCACATCAAGAATGACCATACCCATTGGGCAATGCTCTCTTTTCCTCATCTGTCGGAGTACCATCGCCCATTTCACTGACCGATATATTAGACGAAATTTTCTTGATATGTCCTGCTAAACTCTCTCTGTACTTTGCAAATGTATACCAACAGGCCCCAATGATGTTCATGGACACACCCATCACCATGTATGTTGTGAGTACCACGCCCCCAAACGCAAAAATACCCACGACGGTGGTTATGACGCTCTTCATGACACCAACGATGCTCGTGGTGAGGGCTGAGTTCATGGTGGTACACAGGAACTGAGAGTAGTTCAAGACACAACCTGCCGTCACGACAAGCAGGAGGATGAGGTAGACTTCGATGGTCGCTGCGTGAAAGAACAAGATGCACTGCTGAAACTCCGATGTAAGGAGAGAATAAATGGTGAGGAACGGAAGACAGTTGATGCTGTTGACGTAGAGGATACCGTTGGTCGACATCTCATCTTTGAGGCCCAGTTGTTGAACCAGGGTGAGATAGATTCCTTGGAGGAATATGCTAATGATACCAAACAGGTAGGCTTTAGGCTCAAACGACAAATCACCAAACCCTAGCAAGAAAAAAAAAACCAAGATGAATACTGGTAGTTAATATCTAGAATATATCATTCTAGGATTATTACAAAAATGAAGAAATCATTGCCAAAACTATCACTAAACACTTCAAATTCATATGAAAATGGAAAAAAAAAAAATTAGGAGGGACAAGAAGCTAAAGTTGCTATTAGATCATGCACAGTGCACATTCTACATTGAATGATGAAAGGCTAGCAGTTGCAGCAAAAACATCGCAATCTCTTACATTTACTACATCGTATAACATCTGATCCAGTTTCTACCTCATTTTTCAACCTCTCCTGTACTAAGAAAATTTGTCTTCCCTGGTATATACAGTATAAGGAGGGTTATGGTGGAAGGGTAATGGTAAATTCCTATATCAATGCCCAGTACTAAAGACCCAAGAGTTACGTCTCTCAATTGACTGTGGTCTTATTGCTTTGTTGTTGTTTTTTTTCAACTGGTAAAGGATACTGTAAAAATACAACCTCTTGAAACTTGAAAGGGTATTAGACCAAGCTTTTCTTACTGGTATGTAGACCAATATATTATGCATACAACCTACTACTCACACATACACACAAAAAAAAAACCTTTTCCTTGTACTTCCTTGAATGAAATATAACCTTTATGTACCTAGCTAATTTCAGTAATGTAATTCTTTCTTGCTATTAAGAAGGAATGACAATATTGAAAACCCTTCCTTTGTCTAATGTTTTTTTATTGTGGCTCAGTGCTTATATAATCAGTAAAGAGAGGTCACAAGCTTAACTGTCAAGGTGACAATTACCATTTGGCATCAGGTTGGCTTTTTTTACCCATTTATTCATTTAGTTATTTATTTTTGGCAATTGGCTAACACATATGTCAATCTTCTAAACTTTGGAGCCAATTTCAAGAATTAAAACTGTCATTTTCCAGAATATAAATGAGTATTACTCTGAAATGACAAAAAGATAAACTCTTGAAGAGAACAGGAAACAAACTACTTTTTCACATGTGATCTCATAACCGTTGACTGACACATGGAACAGAAAGCCAACTATTCCCTCCATATATACTGTACTAAAGCTCAACAATGGAATGAATCAAACCTTCTTCTGAAGCCAAATTATGTATTGTTCCTGTGAAACATCATCTACACGTGTCACTGGCATTCAAAACAACTTCTAAAATACATGTATGCTATGTGTGACACATTTGAACCAAACGATATAAAGCTAACCAACTGATGAGGCATACAATTGATCATACAGTGTACAAATGATATTATTTGAAATTAATCACACCAGGGCCCTGTTTCATAAAAAGTTGCTACGATAGCAACTCCTGCTGGAATGGTAACTACCATGGCAACAGAGAGAATTCTGCTTCCTGATTGGCTTTTATAATGAAAATTGTCATTCCAGCAAGAGTTGCTATTATAAAAAAAATTTTATGAAATGGGGCCCTGGTAATTGATAGTAAAATAAGTAAATAACAACAAAAAATAAACAACAATAATCACCAACCCATTGCCTAATGCTGGGTTCCCACTGCCGATCAGGGCCCTGTTTCATAAAAAGTTGCTAAGATAGCAACTCCTGCTGGGGGGTGTAACATAAAACATACAATCAATCTTACGATTGATATCAATCGTAAGTCTATGGCAAACCATGTACTATAGAGATACAATTGATTGTAAGATTGATTGTATCTCTTTATGTTACACCCCCCAGGAGTGGTAACTACCATGGCAACAGTGGGAATTCTGCTTTCTGATTGACTTTTATGATTAAAGTTGCCATTCCAGCAACATGAAATGGGGCCCTGATCAACTCGACTGTCCCAATCTCTCAAAACCCAGTCTGCAAAATCAGACATTATTTTTAAACTTGAAAACAATTAATTCCATGAAGCCCTGAATGAGCCTTGTCATGGCAAGTCACTTGCGGTTTCAAATTTTTGACTGTACAAGAAGACTTGCCATGGGTAGGCTCATTCAAGGCTTCATGGAATTAATGTGTTCAGATGTCAAAATTATGTCTGTTTTTGTAGACTAGGTTTGGAGAGATTGGGACGATCGCGTTGATCGGATCGGCAGTGGGAACCTAGCATAACGGAACTAAGCAGCTCCTGTACTAACACAGTGACTACTGAATTATCTTAATAGGCTTAAAGAACAAGTCCACAATGAGATGAAGTTCATTTCAATAAAGAGTGCAAATTTCCAAACAAAACAGTGAAAGTTTGATGAAAATCAGATGAAAAATAAAGGAAGTGATCGATTTTCAAAGTTTCAGTTTTTTTGTTTTTTGACTTTTTTCACAAAGCACTTCTTGTGCTGTCAATTTAACAAATGAGGTGATGATGTCATACCCTTATACAAAAATATCCGAAATTTTTTATTTCTTTCACTGAAACTCTGCAAACTCATCTGTCATGTCTATACATATGTAAGGAATATTTAGGACAACTCTTATATTTTTATAGCTGAAAAATGATTTTCTGGGGGTCATTTCTGTGTGCATACATGTACATGTATAGTGTAGTGTATGGAAAATTGTGAGGAAAAGACATCATCAACTCTCAGTTCAAGACCTGTTTAGTAAAAAATAGCGAAACTTCACAAATTCAAAACTTCCTTATTTTTAATCAAGTTTTCATCAAATTTTCAGTATTTCGGGGGGAAATTTTTACTCTTTTTATTGAAATAAACTTCATCACATTGTAGACTTGCCCTTTGACTATTAAAAGGGACAACTTCGTCCCTGTGGGCGATGATTTAACCAAGGGTGGTGCCATAGTGAGTTTATTTACATTTTAAATGAACAAATAGGGGTATCAATGTAGGTGCATTACCCAGCTCTCCATTTCTACATACTCTGCTTTCTTCTTCTTACTTTTTTTTTCCTCTTTTTTTTTTTTATTTTCACTTGAAAAATGATAGAACTGGGTACGGTCAACCCCCCCCCCCAAAAAAAAAAAAAAACTAATATGAGATATGAGGAAAAGGAGACTTGAGTAGTCAAAAGGTTCACTTAATCACATAATCAATCACTAGGCTTTCTGTTCCGGGACTGGCGTGTTCCACTGTAAGAGACTCACCAGCAATAATGCATCCAGAACTTGTGAACAGGACAGCTCCAATGATAGAAGCAGATGGCCATCCCTTCTTCAGTATACACACAGCTAAAAAGATGTAAAACAGTGGCCCTGTCCTCTTCAAAACATTGTACATGGGAATATTCATACCACTGAGTGCACTCAACGCAAAGGTGGAGTTCAGGGCGTAGAAGAGCGAGGGAAAGAAACACAGTCTTGCATTATCCTTGGTGTACGCAGGCAGATTCAATATGCCTGCAAGATGGAGGAGTTTGAGGATCGCCACTGTCACGCTCATCTGAGCCAGCATGATGATTTCTGGATAGTCGAAGCCATAGGTGTTCATGGCAAGTTTATTGATAAATGACATCGAACCCGAACAGAGTCCATAGAAACCTGCTGCAGCCAAACTCATGGTGATGGATGCTCTGAATACCTCAAAGGAATTTCTGACTTACAGTCTTAACTTCAAGGACCTGTCAAATTTGAAATATGACAGAGTTGGTGAAATTAAACAGGAAAGAAAAAACAACTTAAGACAAAAGCCTCAAATAAATTCTAAAAATTTTTCTGAAGTAGAACATTATGAAGTTGATTAATGGTGGGTTTAACCCATTCGTGACAGAGGTCCACATTTTGTGGTTTGGCCTAATATCTTTTGATGCAAATCCCTAAAATTCATACCAAATACATGAGCAGAAAGAGCAAAAAAAATCCTACACAAACTGTGCCCATTTTGGTTGCGTCAATATTCGTTGTTTGATGCTGAAATTTTTTTAAAGGAAAATAAACATTAAAGTCCTTAAATTGGCAATGTGATAGAAGGTTTAAAATCACCGTTTTCCCCTACAAATTTGCAAATTTTTGACTTCTCATCATAATTTCTGGCAATTTATATTCATTTCAGATACATGTTTTATAAGAAATATGTAGCAATAAAATAAGAATGTTGGTGTTGCCAATTTGAAGAATAAAAGCTGATCAAATTAGGCTTTAAATAATTCCTGTCACAAATGGGTTAACTTTCCATGTATTTCATTCTCACCAGTGCACACTCATGGACATGTTTCATTCACATTTTTGCAAAACTACGTATTTCCCTATGGGAAGCCCTATGCTCCATAACGAGCATGGATTGTTCGCGTAATGTATGCTTATACCGGTAGTTATACAGGTAGTCACTTTTAAAATCAGTGATGAGGGAGACTTATTGCCACCATCTTTACAATAAACGATTGAGAAAAAAAATCAATACCGGTACACCCTCCTGGGCAGCATATTATACCTAGAAAGTCCGGTTTATTGTTGTGAGCAATGAGTCACAGCACTTCTTGTGAAATGCCACTGGGGTAAGGTCCAAAGTCACTCCCTTTTTCTTTTTCCCTTTTGCATGGGCTTTTCTTGACGAATTATCATGACACTAGAAAACTTATTCAATTATTATAGTGGAGCGGCATAGTGACAAAATATACCCGAATTGTGCACTTTGGGTTAATGTAACCAAATTTGGCACAAATGCAGATATATATATAATACAAACAAATTCAGATGAGGGGACATCTCAAATTCTGCCCATGGGGGCCGTGGGAGCCATCTATAAAAATGGTCACATAGGGGCACCTTTTCTTTATACACGGTCAAAAATCTACCGTAAAAAGTTAATTTTCAGTAATATGACATCAGTAATCTATATTTGGATGTTTCAGGGCATAAATATTTGTGAAAATATAGTTTAGGGGCTCAATTTGATAAAATAGGCTATTTAAAAAAAAATCGAAAGTAACCCCCAGTTTAAATCTAAAAGTCACTAGATTCGGCACACAGGTAGATAAATACACCATAACAAGATTTAGATGTGGAGACATCTCAGATTCTGTTCTTAGGGCCTTTGGGGCCATTTTAAATAATTTTCGCAATGGGGGCATTGTTTTCTATTAGCATAGCCCAAGTGAAATGTCAGCCGTGATCTGGCAAAACTACGTATCTCTATTTTAGTGATTTCAAGATATTTATGTTTGAAGTATAAATGCTTGCCTTTTTTCATGTATTTATTTTTACAACTTGGAATTGTGTTCTATAAGAAGCGGGAAACATATTTTTTTACTTAACTCAAAATACAAATTCTTCATCAAGTATTTAAGAATATTTTGCAGTTTTTTAAAAGATAAGTAGTTCTGCCAGATCAATGCAGCATACTCACCAGCATAATGATTTGACGAAACTACTTAACTTTGTAGATACACAGTTTTGCCAGATTACACCCGATCGATGCCACATATGACGCGTGCGCTGGGATCTGGCAAAACAGCGTATCTTCCTAGTGCGCATAGCTAGTGTGTTTTAAATTTGGCACGCATGGTTTCAAGCAGGAGATACGTAGTTTTGCCAGATCATAAGAATCCTGTTTGTGCAGCACGCGCGTATGAGATACGTTATTTCACTTTATGGTCTAACATAGTAACAACAAGCCGAGGAAAATGTATAATCTTTCGTGATCACAAGCTAAGATTGATGAACAGGCAGTGTCCAATATTATCATGGGACTAACCTAAAGACTTAAAGTAAGTAAACAAACTTGTTTTTTTTAACTAACTTAACTGTTAGATCTAGATCTACTCTATGACTCAGTATGAGTATGAAATCACAACTAACGACAACGTTAGAGGTCGAGACCATGTAGACTCTAAGACTAAGTAAACACTCTTCTCACGACCTTAATTCCATGTCGAGAATCAGTAGGACTGTCAGTAAGTAACTGTTCGAAGGAAGAGCTAAGCCTAATTTAAAGTGTAGTGATACGTGATGTGTCTGGTGACATAGTGTGGACTGTGGTGATGGGGTGATTACCCGCTTGCACGTACGGTACCGTATGTGCGGTATGCTCTTTTGTGTTTCCCCCGAAAGTCTGGCCTGCTGCCACGCCGTGAGCTGTAGAGTCTAGTGTTGTGCATGTTGTCTTCGTTGACGTGGCAAATCACCTCAGCTCAGCCTCAGAGCCAAGCCAAAATTCTCACACAGGCTAATTAAAAGCGATATTTAGACTACAAACTTATAAGAGTCAAAGACCATGCCCAAGTAAAAATGGAGTCAATCTTACCACTTTTCCTTAACTGCTTTACTTTAGAATTCCTCTATCGCTGAGCCTGAGAGTCTTCTTCGGCTTACGTAATTTGACGGGTCGACGCGCGAGTACGACAATTTGCACGCCGTATGTATGCCGCCTAGCTAGCTAGCGGCGTATAATACGCTTATGGTTGCTAATCTCTTTTCAACCGTATCATTTATCTTATTCTTAATAAAAGCATTATCATTGTTTCAAAGATGAATTTTTGTTAATTTAAAGATTAAAAATGAACTGAAATTATAATAAAATTCATTTATTTCACATTTTATGCTAAAATTAAGAAGTAAATTGGAATTGAATCAGATCAACGACTTAAAAGATGCTAGCCCCGTAGGGATCACCTGACATCTCTAGACCTGCGCGCGGCTTGCTCGAATTGTGCACGTGATTGGGCACATGATTGGGTGGACAAAAGCAAAACATCATCATCAAAACAAAAGGCATAACTTTTTCCGAATCATGGCAAATGTTATTATTAGGTAAGACCTACTTACACGAATGGTAGTATAGTAGTTAACTTCTAATCTTGATCTTCTTCCTCCTGATTATGCAGATATGATACGTTGTGATGTGCCTATAGTACTAGCCAGTAGCCTAGGCATGACAGGGAGGTTTTCCTTCACAGTTGACTCAGTCACACAGTTTTGAAGTTGAAGGCGGGGGGGGGGGGGGGGGGGTCAGTTAGCCTGGAGGCTCCTGGAGAGTAAAAAAAAAAAAACGACAACCCTAACACTACTTTTTTTTTTTTTTTTTTTTTTTTTTAAACTCTCCAGGACCAGGACATGCAGGCGCCTCCAGGCTAGGGTCAATATGAGATGTGATGAAACTGCTGCTTGTATTTTTCTTTCACCTCTGAAAAACTTATGAAATGTGAATGTTTCTGAATGCAACCAGTTCCAGTTTCTGATGCCACTATAGGTTAGCTGGTTCATGACCAGGTTGGTGCAGCGTCAAATTCGTATTTGACAGCTCCACTTCTCCTGTACTTGTCTACATGGGTGCCAGGGTTATTTTGATTGGGGGAGGGGAGGGGGGGTGTGGGGCAAGGGGATGCATTAAAAATGGCAAAGTAGAGGTGCCATGGTCGAGTGGTTTAAGGCGCAGGACCAGAGACACTAGAGTGGAGGGCTCGATCCCCAGCATGGCACTTATGCCCCTGAGCAAGGCATTTTATCTTCATTGCTCTTTTATCGTATATCAAATAAATGAACATACTATAGGCATTTAGGGCGCGTTTCATGAAACCAACTCCATGACAGTCATATCTCCTGTCGATGATCTACGGAGATGTCATGAAGCTGACAAAGTGTTTCACGAAACACTCAAATTTGTGATATCGATACTACCGTCTAGAAAAAAATGGTGTTTATCACAATCCTCTAGATTTATCGTCAATTATCCAAACACAATTTTAAACTCAGACAAGTTGAGCGACAATGCCGAGATGTCGCTGATCTTGTAGTTATGACGGTTTCATGAAACGCGCCCAAGAATACCAACATGTGCAAGTGGTTTTTAAAAATGTCGCACGTCGTGTTTGTTTTCTTCCCTCTTTCCTATCCTTCCCCCTTCTCTTTCTGATTCCTTCCACTCTCTCTCTCTCTCCATCCTCTCACTCTCTCCTCTCTTCCCTCCTTCCAGCTTCATCTCTCCCTAGCTGAGCTAGCTCTCTTCCTCATGTCATCATGTCTCTCTACTCTAACCCATTCATGACAGAGGGTCCACATTTTGTGGTTTGGTCTAATAACTTTTGATGCAGAACCCTAAAAATCATACCAAATACATGAGCAGAAAGAGCAACAAATTCTACTCATACTGTGCCTGTTTTCGTTGCATCAATATTTGTTGTTTGATGCTGAAATTTTTTTAAAGGGAAATAAGCATTAAAATCCTTAAATTGGCAATGCGATGAAAATGTTAAAATTACCGTTTTTCCCTGCAAATTGGCAACTTTATGGCTTCTCATCATACATTCTGTGGTTGTGTGTCAATTTATATTTATTTCAGATACATGATGTTTTATAAGAAAAATGTAGCAATAAAGAAAAATGTTGGTGTTGCCAATTTGAAGAATAAAAGCTGATCAAATTAGGCTTTAAATAATTCCTGTCACGAATGGGTTAAATTTGCTCTCCCTTTTACGTCTGACTGACCTCTCTCTCTCTCTCTCTCTCTCTCAACTCATAACACTGCTCTTGTTGATCTAGTCCAGGAAAAATTGCTGGATTTGGGATTCCACTCCTAGATTTCATAGCTGATGTCGATGAAGGATTCCTTGGTAGGTAAGTTTCCATCACATAATGTATTCTCTTCAGACTCGTGGTTGCTACATCATACATGTATCGTCGCGTCCATCATTTTGCTGTTAGATTTTTAATCTTATTCTTGGGAACAACACTTTAACAAATTATTCAGGGGTCATTCTTTTAAGTTTATGAGCAGGGGCATCAATCCTTGGAGGGGGGGGGGGGGGGGGGGGAGAGGACGCTCTTTAAAAAATGGTCCTCGCTTACAATTTGTTTGAGGGACATTACCTATTCTGTCCCCCTTTCTTTTTGGGGGTGATGTGTCTCCCCGCCCTTCCCCTCTCCCGGCTGATGCCCATCTACATGAGGTCCCTCCTTTTTCATTTGCTTACATTTTTTTTTTAATCTCCATACTTTTGATTATTTACTCAGGAATCTCCCAGTCCCACAGCAAGTCTTAGAATCATGTGTTTTGATTTTGATTAGCCATTTCTTTAAAAAAATCAAGAAATAGTTTATATATCTTATATATATGCCTCGGCCTTATATCCCAAATTAAGAGTGTGATGTTGTAAGTTGTGATGCTTTCATTGCTAGGTAGGTAGCAGTATGAAGAGTTTTTCTTGTATGTTTTTTTTTTCTTCTTTCTCTTGCTTGCCTCATCAGAGGGATTTATTAACATCAAAATCTTCTTCAAGATAACAAAGCACCATCATATAAAAGTGACAGTGACTGTCCCGTAACAAAATTAATAAACATAAAACAATGATATCACTTCTGGCTACTGATGCTACTATTATTATGAGTATATTTCTTCTTGTTTCATATAAGGTACGGTTTAGAATGTAATAGTTCCAACCAAGCCACTGAAAAGCAGAAAGGACTGTATGAAGAACTAGCCGACCATCCAGAAGTACAAATCATCCCAGGAGGGGCTGTCCCCAATGCTCTTAGAGTTGCTCAGGTATGATGTCCATTGTTACCATGGAAAGAACATCCTCACTTTTCCTCAGTTTGAAGGTTTCATTATAAGTTCTTTTATGTTTATTGTTAATCAGTCATATTTGACTATTGTTGCCAATGACTTAACTTTTCTCTCTCTCTCTCTCTCTCTCTCTCTCTCTCTCTCTCTCTCTCAATTGACGGTTGCTTGATAGAATGATTAGCTTAAATTTTGGTTCAGAAGAAATGGATTTTTTTGATGTTTTATCTTTAATGGAAGTTGTTCCAGATGAATTACGGTATAATTAAAATATAAGTATTATGGATGAATTTTGTAAGAAACAAATCAGAATAACAGCAGAGTTGCACAATGCATTATTGATCAGAACCACTCCCATCCTAGTTTTACATTGACTTTTATTAATTACATAGTGAACCATAACAATTGATCAAGAAAAATAAAGCATACGTTGGTCCTTACAAACAATTCTCACAAATATTAGTAGTATTTTTGAATGATTTGACAACAACAGAATTCTTTTGAATGATAGATGATTATAAGAGCAAATCCACTTTTATTAGCGAAATGTCGATAGAAGGATTATTAGTCACGGCCATATCAACTTAATTTTTCTAGGGGAGATTCAACTCTTAGTAAGATATCTGTACATGTATGTGAATTGACGGAGTTATGTATAAGAAAAGTCACAAATTATTTTCACCTTCAATACAAGTCAAATACTGCAACAGAGGAAAATTTTGCAGGATTGATTTTTAGTGCTCAGCCAATGTGTGATTGTGTTACAATCACACATTTGTAATTTTCATGGACAGTTGAGATAACTCTATTCATGTGCAAAATAAACGAAATATTTCACATAGTTTTATTTTCACGCAAGTGTTGTGCCTCACAAAATATGTGAAAATTTCCACACTGCAAAATATTCCACATTTACAGTACACTACACCACTACACCATAATTAGGAATTGAATTCCCTTATTGTATCTTGATGCAGTGGCTTCTGGGCATCCCTGATATCACAATATCATTTGGATGCATTGGAGATGATGCCTTTGGTCAGTTACTGACCAACAAGTCTCGGTCAGAAGGAGTATGTGTCCAGTATCAGGTACATCCTACACAGCCAACAGGAACGTGTGCTGTACTTATCACAGGACAAAACAGGTAACCAAACTTACAACTGATCTTCTATCAAAATTGCTTTGATGATGATGATGATGTTGATTCACAGCATTTGTATGGCGCCATATATCTGGTTCAAAAACAATTTACTTTAAAAAAAGTTTACTTCTTTTATAATTCATTGGAACCCATAAATGTGAATAGAATATTTAACAGGCTCTTGTTTGTTAACCTGTTGGCTACTGAATTCTCAAATTGCCATAGACTTAAAGACGCTCAGTCGTGGGCTTTCATAGGGAATTTGACACCATGGGTGCTTACCCAGTAACAGGTGTTGTCCATCACTGTGAATTTTATGACCAACAGACCTTATGTAATGCTCTGTATATTCCACCCTTTCCCCCATGTGTCAAAGTCATTATCTCATTTTCCCTGGCCGAGAATGCCCGAAGCAAGCTGAAGAATGTTTATGGTGGGACAGCTTGTTTTGTTGTGCTCCAGAAATGAAGCTCTATTACAGGTATTTCCAGTGCTTTTCACAAAGTCTGGTGTCAGCAAATTATGATCCACTCCCCATGAAAGCCCACGACTGAATGTCTTTAAATCAGGTTCCATTAGGCAACAGGTTAAAGGGGTATGTCTAAAGCCCAGCGCACACCTTACGATCCGACTGGCTCACGACTGGTCCACGACTGAGTGAGAGGAGATGTGACGTCACAGCTCTGGTCAGTCGTGAGTCGTAGGCCAGTCAAAGGCCAGTTGGAAGGGCAGTCGGAAGGATTTGACATGTCGAATCTTCACGACTGGATCGCAAGAGATCGCAGGCTCAATCCATCTTCCAGCCAATCAGACAGCGGTATTGATATGTCATCAGAGTACTCGGATGGGTCTGGAATCGCAAGGTGTGCGCTGGGCTTTAGTGAGGTCTGTACATCATCTGTATACATGAAAATCCATAAAAGGGGTACTTTTTTCAGCATCAGGAACACAAGGCGCGTTATGCTTTTAGGGTATATCTAAAACGGCAAAAATCAAGAAAATCTTGATTGTCCCCTCCCTGGGAGCGTATTTTTTTTTCCCAGGCGAGATCAGGGCTGGAAGCAGTATCAGGGACTGCATTCAAGAACAGCCGTGATACTTCAACTATTTCTGACAAAATAAACGCCATTGTTATCAATTATTACAGCAAAAATGAACAAGACAAGAGCGGGATTCAAACCCGTGACTATACGTTCAAAGAACACCCAACCTCTGTCGAGCGCGTAACCCATTGAGCTATGAGCGATCGACAATGCCAATGTGTTCTCTTATAAATTTATACCTGGAATCATTGCTAGTCTTACTTCTCAGACGCCCATTATGGTAATTAGCCCTGAACTCGCCTGGGAAAAAAAAATTACGCTCCCTGGGACAATGAAATCTTCCCCACTGTGAATCTGTAAATACATCAAATTCTGAGGCGATGATGAAATTCTTGAATAGGATGTAAAATGCTATGCAATATATAAAACCTATGTTAAGGGTATTAAATCAGAGATGTTTTCCAGTTTTCCTATTTAGGGTATCAAAACCACTCCTTACTTCAATTCAATTCAAATTTTGAACGTCCAAATTCTCAAGGAAACATGGAAGTTTGCTTTGGTCGCACATTGTTAGAAATAGGGTGTTCAGGGTGCTTTTTAGAAAGTGATGTGCGTGGATAGTGTTCAGGCTTTAATGAGACATACCCCCCCCCCCCCTCCTTGGAACAATGAAATCTTCCCTACTGTGAATCTGTGAATACATGCATATTTGAGATGTACACAGTAGAGTCTCCTGATAAAACTTGAGGCCCTGTGCAGAAACTTGAATTCATCAGTGAACATGTTACAAATCCTGTTAGAAATTCTGGAAGACTCTGATCCATGATGAGAGATTTGAACCAATAATCTGTGAGATCTCGCAACACTGGTGCACCCCCAGAAATAAAAGCAAATCAATACATCTTTGGATTAATCTAACATTATTGTGAATATCAATTGATATTCAATACAGAAGTCTTGTAGCAAATTTTGCAGCAGCCAAGCATTTGTCATCAGAGTACATCTTAAAGGACGAAACTTGGAGGCATATCAAGAGTGCATCGTGGCTTTATCTGGTGGTAAGAAATATTTCCCTTTTTCATATCTCTTATCTCATAAAGAAGAAGTCTTTTCTAATAGAGGCATTCTGAAATAATTGTCCATCCTTGACCTCCTCACTTTCCACAAGGATGGAAATGCATGGACTTAAACATATACATCTTTATTTAGATATAGCTCTAACTTTCAGAATGTAGTAAATACAGTGGTGAAGCATGGGCCAGCCACTGAAGGGGCACAGGCATCGGGGGGGGGGGGGGGGGGGGGGGATGGAGAAGGCTCCGCTCTTTGAATGATATGTGACTTATTAAGGCTGTGACATGGCAGGAGGTTTTGGAAGGGATGCTGTCTATTTTCTGCTCTTCAGATTCTTGGCCCTTTCTCACTTTCTTGTGCATTTTGCTACATTTTCTTTTCCTATTCCCCCTGTATGTACATCACTGCTACGTTGATAACTAGTAGAGAAAAAGGTGGCAATGAAATTTGGGCTGAATACGGATCTGTGCTTTATATATCCTGGGGTAAACTGCATTGTTTTTCTGATCCTCTTTAATTATCATTTGTTGCATGTTTGTATGAAACTGCTGCTGCCTCACTTATGATCAACCAACCATGTTACAACCCATTGACATAAGTCCTGTGGGGGGGGGGGGATGGGGTGTATATCCCCCCACTTTTTAGAGAAGAGGGATGGCATGTTCAAATATACTCCCACTTTTCTAAGAAGAAATAATGTTTTCATCAATCATTTGTTAAACATTTGATAAATCTATCACAAACGATAGTTATAATAGTAAAATTTCTATTTGAAATGCTATTAAAAACCAGAAATAGGATCAAGAGGTTCCAGATAATTCTGACTTTATGTAGCGAAATCTCCCATCCATGTCATTTAGGCCCCTATCTCACTAGAAAGGCGATCATTGCGACCATGGTGATCTGTGATGATCTGTGAAAATTTTGCAAAGCGTGGCAGAATCGTCCTCCAACTCCATTTTTTACCTGCGCCGTGATTGCACTGCTGTTGTGATGACGTAACAATACCAGCCAAGATGCGCGGATGAGATGTGCAGAAACATACGGTAACTGTGGAAAATCATCTTGGGAACGGGCCTGAAAGCACAGGCAATAGGAGCCGCTTTCAATGCGCTTGAAGTACACTTTAGGCATTGCTGATACGTTAGAGCTATGGGCGTGTCATTTTTAACGCGCTCTTTCGATTGTGGTGCTCTTGGCGACCTCGGTGCTCTCGCTACAGAAGTTTTTAACATGTTCAAAACTTGGTGGCGACGGGGAATGGTGGCGATCATTGGCACTTCAGAGAGGCTAAAGATATGACCCGGAAGATTGAAAAGGGAAAAAGGCTCAAGCCATGATCCACCACGCTTTGTTGATTTTTGAGGATCGCAGCGGAATCACCTAGTGAGATAAGGATGTTACGAACATGTTTTCCATTGGTACAAATGGAGAGGGAAGCGAAGGTGGATCATTCCCCCACTCCTCGAAACGGATTTACGCTGGTGTTATTACCATTTCTCACTGATCATAAAAAGTTATATAATTGGTTATCGTTTTCATCATAGTTGATACCTGTAATTTTCTTTTAACGACAAAACTATGATGCCACAAGACCACAATTTCAAAACCTGTGCTTTTTAAAATGTTTCTTTCTTTTCTAATACAGGGTTACTTCATCCATACATACCCATCCATTAGCAGGCAATTAGTGGAGTTTACAAGCAGAGAAAACAAAGGATTGGCTATAAACCTGTCTGCGGTCTATGTGTGTCAACAGTCAACTCAACTCTTAGCAGAGCTTATAGCACATGCACAGTATGTCTTTGGAAATGAAGCAGTAAGAAATTGCTTCTTTTTTCTTTCCTTTTTTCATTCTCTCTCCCATAGAGGTACAGTGTCTCCTTTAGGAGATGCTTTGGTAGTATCTGCTGATCAAGAATGCTGGGCGTCACACATTATACATGAGCAGAAAGAGAAAAATTTACTGAAAGTTTTGAGTCCATTCCCAATGCAGTACGTTGTTGCATTTTCGAATAAGAGCAGTTTGAATATAACTAATCATTAAACTCTTTAAATTGGCAACGCAGTGAATATCATGTAATCACCATTTCCGTGTTCAAATTGGCAGTTTCAGCTTAAATTTTGCAATCATAATTCATTTTGGTTCATATTATATCTGTAATTATTTTTTTCAAATCATGTAAGAGTGGAAAAAAATATTTGTTGCAAATTTGAGGATTGAAGATGATTAATTTAGACCTCTAAAAAGCTCTGTACTGCTATGGGTTAACCTGGAGTACAAGGATCTAGTTATTTTTGGAACATTGATATGTCAACCTTTGTATTTTCCTTTAATTTTGATGTGCACAATTTGATGTTGCTATAACAGGCGAGTGTACCCGGGTATCATCCTCAGAAGTTAATTTTCTTTTTGGCCAATATTCATAAAAATGCAGTTTTAAGTGGGTAGATGTAGTTCTCTGAATTTATGAAGTGAAATGATTGTAGGCAAGTATACAGAGAAACGTTTAGATAGATAATTAGCCTTCCAATATTGCATACGGGAACTGGATGGTCCGTGTATTAAGTCAGTGGGAGTTTGAGGATCCAGTAGTCAACAAGTTAAATAGATATCTTTGTACAACCTACCCTCATTGGAGATGTAGAATACTGCAGTATTCTGTCACCAAAATGATGGTGAAAAAAGAGAGTGTGAGATGGAGAGAGAGAGAGATATATATATACATATATAAAGAAAGGCAGGAAGAAAGAGAACAGAGATGAGAGGTGGGAGAGGGGAAGGGAGATAATGGGGGGAACAGGAGCATTTTTGTCAGAGACTGTGCTGTATTAAAAAGATTAAAGAAAATTCTTTAATTTTGTGATCATAATCATGACAAATGTGCTTATTTTCTTTTTTTTTCATATGTGTAGGAACTTCAAGCTTTTGCTACAGCAATGGATTGGAAAGTGAGTGACATTTTCTTGGTTTCTTATCATTCTTGTTGACAAGTTCATAACACTTAGAATTTGTGACTTGTGACTTGAGACAGAGACATCAGACTTTATAATTAATACACAACATTTGTGTTCAGTCAATAATTATTTTTATATACACCTTGAGCATCCCAAAGAGTGGATTTGGCACTATATAAGTTACATTAATAACAATAATAATTATTACGATTGTCCATACATCCTGAATTTGTTATTGATATATCTTCTTTGAGTAATTGAGAAAGAAACCTGAAGATGTCCATTGAGACATAATTTTGAAACCCCTTTTTTTAATATTTTTTTTTCTTCTGTTGTGCAGATTTGTGGAATGGAATTTAATACATTCACCTAGAGTAGTACACTAGTCACCACTTGTCCATGACAGACATCAGATTGACTAAACTTTACTGTTAACCCATTCATGACAGAGTGTCCACATTTTGTGGTTTGGTCTAATAACTTTTGATGCAGAGCCTTAAAAATCATACCAAATACATGAGCAGAAAGAGCAAAATATTCTACATATACTGTGCCCATTTTGGTTGCATCAGTTTTGTTGTTTGATGCTAAAAAATTTTCAAAGGAAAATAAGCATTAAAATCCTTGAATTGGCAATGCGTTAAAAAGTTTAAAATCACAGGTTTTCCCTGCAAATTGGCAACTTTTTGACTTCTCATCATACTTTCTGTCAATTTATATTTATTTCAGATACATGACATTTAATAAGAAAAATGTAGCATTGAAAGAAAAAATGTTGGTGTTGCCAATTTGAAGAATAAAAGCTGATCAAATCAGGCTTTAAAATAATTCCTGTCACGAGTGGGTTAACCTAATGCCTAATTTTTGTTCTGTTTTGAATTGGTTCAGAGTCATTCTATGATATACCATCTGATAATTGCTGGTATCCTACTTTTCCTCTTTCTTGCTGTTTGTTGTCAGTTTCATAGTTACGACTATTATTATCTGTTCTTCAATCAATAATGTAGTGTACCGGTATCAAAAACTTGGGATAATTTATTCCAATTTACAAACATAAAAGCAAGTAATAATCCTTTTCTTTTCCCAGGGAACTCACGAATCTGTGATGATGAATATGAGCAGAATGCCATCCAAATCAGAGAACGCAACAAGACATGTTATCATCACTCATGGTCCACAGCCTACTGTATGGTGCAATGGTACGCAGATAAGATGTATCCATATTTAAAAGCAGTTTGAAAAAAAGTTTGAAAAAAGAGAAATGGATCTGTCAAATTAATGATAAAAACATAGTAATGAGAGAATTTCAGTAGGTCCATTCAGCTGTCCAATGACAAAAGAAAGCAACTCTGAATTTTATCAAAATTATCAAAATTAACTTTTTCTTAATTTTGAAAAAAAATTGGTATGCTCTACATGATGGTAAAGTAATTAAGGTCATGTGACCCCCAATTTCTGAAAAAAAGACATATCAAAAGGAAGCAACTCCATTTATACCACTTTTCAAAGACACTTACCTTCAGGGTGGACTTCCCCTTTAAGGCACGACCAAGTGGGCCATACTATAATCAGGGCTTAATACGAACAGGTGGCAAGGAAAATTTAAAAATTCTTACACAAAGCTCAATGCAGACAGGGTCTGAAAATCAATCCAGACCCCCTACAAGAATAGCTAGTGTAGAGACCAGCTATAATTCATATTTTAAATAATCATTCTTACCAGACTCCAAGTTTTTTCAGCTCCTCAGCTCCTCAGCTCCTAAATGTAGGTGACAACCATTATGACACTATACTTACCTTTTTGTGTGTTTGTTTGTATTGTTTTAATTTGTTTTTGTTTTTCCTGTGAATTCCTTTAATTCGTTTAACACTATGCCCAAGACAACTCGGGCTGGGGTCAAAGGAAAACATGTTTTCCTGAAATCAAGCTGTGTTCAACGGGTTACTGGTATTGTTAATTGTAAAGTGCATAGAGACTGTATTTTGTGTTCTAAAAGCCTAACTTTTTGTTATCATTTCACAAATTTAGGTACCACAGTGAGATCATTTGATGTGCCCAGTATTGCTGAGGATAAGGTAGTTGATACATGTGGTGCAGGAGATGCGTTTGTTGGAGGTGAGTCTGTGATAAGTTTTGTCTCAACTTAGTTATCATCATTATTCTTTGCTTGGCGTCACCTGTGCTTAGGAGGCAAAACGCAAACTGAATCACTGTAACCAACGGTCTCTCGATATAACTTATTGGGGGTGTATGGGTGGACCACTACACCGGGCTTTCCCCTACTCTTATGCGAATAGTGCAGTGGGTTCTTAATGTGCAAAGGTGGTGACTCTCCTCTACACGGGGCCTCCATTTAACATCCAATCCGAGGGACGGAGTGTTTTCCACTCTAACATAGCCTGCGTCTATGAAACAGGGGAGTGGCATGTTAACACACAACGTAGGCTTCAGTCATCCTCCTGGGTTGGACTCGAACCCACGATCTTTGGTTCGACAGGCAGACACTTTACCAACTGAGCAAACTCGCTTAATAAGCCTCATGCACTCATGATGCAGTCAACTGCTTACAAGACTGCCATGACAAACTGCAAAAGCATGGTGTACTTTCCATTTGTTATACAACACAGAGATAAGTATGCAAATAGGCCTTTGTTGAACATTAATACCCTTTTGTCCAACTTGCCGTTCATTGATATAGGAAATGTTTTGTTTATTTTTCCATGGAAAACACTTCCTGTGTAAACAAAATTTTATAATTGTATGACAGTGGAATACTTAACATGGATGAGGTTTACGGTTTACCATGTTGTAAGTCCTGAAAGGGACTGTTATTAAGAGGAACGGTGGAGAAAGTTGAGGGGGAAAAGAAATGGAGAGGCGATATAGAGAGTAAGAGAGTGTATAGAGTATCTTTCTTGAGAATGAATGAAGTCCTAAAAAAATACTGTAAACCAGATGAGAGGGCAATGAAGAAAGGAGGCTCAAGTTGCACGAAAATCCGGTGTGGCCGCTAATATGAGTACTCTCTCAATCTCGCCTCTCCATTTCTTTTCCCCTCAACTTTCTCCACTTTTTCTCTAACTTAACAGTCCTTCTTAGGACTTAACCACATGGTGAACCATAAACCTCATCCATGTTAGTGACCAACATGCAAGCCTCCACCTATAAAAGTGGAATACTTCTGTTGTATTTGTATGAATAATGATGTCCACTTTTCCTTGCAGTTGTGGTATTGTGCCATGATGTAGACATGTACATGTAATACTGTAATATGAAATGCCCGGCAATTTTTTAAAATTAGGAAAAATTAGGAAAAAAACAAACTATAATGAATTTCTTTGAAATAATCTATAAAATTCACTAAGTGAACTAGGCTATGTTTGTGGTAAAAGTCTCTGTAAAATTGAAACATAAGATTCCTGTCATTTGACTCACTTTTTTGTATGATGTTGGTTTGCTTTTCATTTGTCTTGCAGGTTTTCTGGCCCAACTTGTACAACATAAAACAATTGAAGAGTGTATAAGATGTGGTCATTATGCAGCTGGACTGTCCATTCAATACAGAGGAATGACTATCATAGGGTCACCAAGCTTTAGATGACCACTGCCCATTTAAAAAATAGAAATGATCATTACAGAGCCACCTGGATTTTAAAAGTTAACTGCTGTGCAACTAACAGCGAGGAAGGATTATTGCCAAGTGACCAATCTGTAGCCCACTGATGGTCTTTGTCCAAACAAGAGGTGAATGACCAATACAAATTACCCATTCCACATAAATGAGAAATCCATTACAAGTTCACCATGCATTATTTTCCATTTTTTCCCTGTTAATTCTGCAAGGGGTGCCCCCCCCCCTCCCCATTTACATCTCTGACCAATCAGCAGTACTGCCAAGCAGATGTATACCAGTATGTTTTGCTAGTTATGAATTCTGGCACTGATAACACATCTGCCTCAAAAATTCAGAGATAAACCTGTTCTGCACAAGATGTTCAACATGCATTTTCCATAGACCCCAGCTCAAGTTATCCCAAGTTTTTTTCATGCACTGTCAGGCCTCTACAAAAAATTTTTTTCTTCACTTGCCCTGTCGGGCAAGTGAAAACAAAATTTGGTTGCCTGGAAAGAAGAACAACTTTTTAAAAAATTTTTATTTCCTTTGTTTTTATCTAATTTTTTTTCAGTAGTAAATATCATTTTAGATAGGGCTTAGTTATTTAAGTTATTATGCAAAATGTTTGAAAACCGTTTGAGCAAAAACAAAAACAAAAACGCCAGTTTCGTTTAACCGTTTAAAATATTGTACTCTAGATCTAGAATAATGTTAGATAAAAAAAATAAAGAGAGGTAAAATCCTAACAACTGCCAAAATATCGTTAAAATTCATGTCTCATACCCATGAAATGCCCTTCTAATGTCCATGTTCTCTCAAAAGTGGTTTTATTTGGTTGTTTACTTAAAGTAAAAAAAAGTAAAAAATCTTACTCCCATTTCTCTGGTTTTTGCCGGGTTTGAGATTATGAGGAAAATTGTGATTTTTTTCCACCTTTCTATAGGCTAATTTGATTGTGTACATTTTTATTGTAAAAATCACCACTTGCCCGATTAGGCAAGTGAGTTTGACATTTGCTTGCCCGCCCATGATTTTTACTTGCCCCGGGCAAGCGGGCAAGCGGGTTTGTCGTGCCCTGCACTGTTATCTACATGGATCAGGCAAAGTGTAAGTAACTAAATCATGCACCAAGATTGTATTTGTTTAAAGCAAGTTACTCTGAAGGAAAACATAACAAGTGCCTTTGGCAGTCTCGCCTGCATTACGCAAATTGTCATGGCAGCATTTCTAATTTAGTGGAAATTGTGGTTGGAGCACATGAGGGGTGCTTGCAAAAAGTTCATTGACCTTTTGACCTTTGATCTTGGTCAGATTCAACTCCTATTCAAAGTTGACCTGCGCCTCTCAGAGATGTACCTCTGGTATGAATGTTGTGATTCTGCCTTGTATCCATAGAAAGTTATTATGATTACACTGCTTTTTGCAATAAGTTCATTGACCTTTTGAACTTGCTCAGATTCCACTCATTTTCAAAGTTGACCTGCACCTTTAAGAGATGTACCTATTTTATGAATTTTGTGATTCTACCTCAAATCCATAGAAAGTTATTGTGATTACAGTACTTGTTGCAGTAAGTTCATTGACCTTTTGACCTTTGACCTTGGTCAGATTCAACCCATTTTCGAACTTGACCTGCACGCCTCTATGACATGTACCTGTTTTATGAATTTCGTGATTCTACCTCAAATCCATAGAAAGTTATTGTGATTACAGCATGATTGTTGACGACGCCGATGCCAACAACAGAAATAGTGATGTCTATAGTTTTGCTCCGCTACGCAGGCAACACAAAAATTAGAGAAATGAATTGGTGAATGTAGTGAAGTGGTTAAAAAAAGGGGGGGGGGAGGTCCATGCTTACATGTAGGAGGAAACTGAAAATGTGATATTTTTATGTACTGCTCCAAAAAATGGGGATAATGTTCCTGAAAAATGTCATTGCCAAATGAATAATTCTGAAACAAGAGATTCTCATATTGTATTGATAATAATTTTCAAAAACCGATAAGCTTTTTCATTACTTGTCAGATTCTCTTTAACCCTTATTGTGCCAGCTGCATGCATATTCCCCCTGTGCCGTGTTTGTTGCAGAGGTGCTGACCGTGCTGAGTATGCATAAGTGAGCATTCAACTCCTGTATACACTGTACAATGTATTTGCCAGTGGCTGTTTAGTTGGCAATGCTGCATAGACTTGTTTATGTAGCTGTGACACCGTAACCTTATACAGAGCATCCCCCCCCCCCCCCAAAGTTTACACTTTGAAAGGGCCCCCAAATAAAAAAAATATATGAAACTTTTTGGAACTGTTTTTATATACGAAAAGCCCAAGGTTTCTTCTTTCATATGACACAAAAAAGTCTGAAAATAATTCATGCTTGGGTGAGCACTGCCCACTTTTGAAAACGGTATGAAAATCAGGTTGCCCAGGAATTGGCTGTCCCGTTTGTATGTGATAAGTAGTTCTCCTGCTCACAAAATTGAGGATGGTGTTATAAGTTTATGATAAATCATTATGGATATGGGTTTTTTGAATGAATGATGCAATCAAATGCATGACTGAGCCTTGCATTTCCAATAAAAGTTTTATTGTGGCATTGTTAATTGCATTACATGTACTTGGTATTATGTCTGTGGAAATGGTAGCTGATTTTCTCTGGGAGTTTGGTATGAGGTGATGGTACATGTTATGGGTTGGGTTCAAAAGCAGTCACACTGATTCAGTCATTGAACTAATCAACAAATCAATCAAGAAAATCACAGATGTGCTCATTCTTCAGGCATTAATGGGTTCTAGTAACCAGTCCCTTGTGGGAAATGAGTAGAAATGGAAATGGTAGAATTTGGGGTATGGGAAGGTAGACTGGATGTTTTTGAATGGAGAAAAACCTGTATGAATGGTCTTAAAAATGCCATTACAAAAAGGACCTATGAACATGCACACCAGAATATGCACATGCACACCAGCACATACATGAAGGGGGGGGGGGGGAGTAAATGCATGCAAGTGACTGTCCTCTTGACCCCACCCGGCACCCCTCCACCCAATCACACCTAACCCCATCTCACCTCTCCCGGCAACATTTACCATCACCTCATCCTGAACTCCCAGGAACACAGCTACACCATCGTCTCAGACATGTCGGACATTATCATAGACCAGGCAATGCTAATACGTGTAATAAATGCCATACATGCTCACTCATGCATAAAATTTTGATTACATGAACCATGTTATTCACTCCACAAACCCACATCCATCACGATTTATAAACCTATCATACCATCTGAAATTTGTAAGCTATGGAACTTCTCACTTCGTACAAAGGGGACAGGCAATTCCTGCACAACCTGATTTTCATACCTTTTACAAAAGTGGGCAGTGCTCACCCAAGCATAAATTATTTTTAAACTTTTTGGTGTCATATGAAAGAAGAGTCCTTGAGCTATCCGTACATAAACGTTTCTAAAAAGTTTCCAATACCTTTTTAATTGGGGGCCCTTTCAAAAGTATAAAAAATTTTTGGGGGACACTTGGTATATTTGGCATGCTTGTAGCTTGTCATGTAATCTAAAAAATAATCAAATGTACTGAAATTTTGTATTTGTTTTTGTAACTAATTATGCAAATATGCTAATTTTCTCAATTCTGAATTTTCGGAATTCTTGTGTATTTCTTTGCTTTTATTTTCTGATGTATTTCTTTGTTTTAGATTTATTATGTATTTCTTTGCTTTTAATTTATTATGTATTTCTTTGTTTTTAAATCTTTTGTTTTTCATTGTTATATCTAGAATAATTGATAATAGCCAAAAGGGATGTTATCTGAGGACAAACAGAAAAAAAATTCCTCTGAAAACACTTCCTGTAAAACCCATTCATTGTACACCAAAAAATCATTGGAAACCCCCATTTTTTTGTTGGACACATATATGTGCTGTATCTCTGTAACTGTACCCCTGATTTTTGCAAATAGGGTCTTAAAATGTGTGAGAGATGTGAAAGAAAAAAGTCATTTAAGTTCAGCGCAAGATCTTTTTGCGGTGAAAAATTATCGTGAAAAATGTCAAGTGGGGGCTATTTTAACCCCCCTTCCCCCCCCCCCCCCCCCCCCCCGGTAATCAAGGAGTTAGTGTTAAACATTCACCAGTCTGTGATCTTTTTTATTTTATTATTTTTTTTTTTTTGCACAAAAGCAACTGGTATAGAAGTTAATCCCTGTAATGTGTATAAAGAAGAAGTTTGCCATGTTCATGAATGTCCATATACGTACATGTATATATGGAAATTGTTTCTTGTGTTGTGATCATAACTTTAAAATTCTTATTTCTGTTCTTTATTTTCAGATGATTTTTGTTTTATTGTTTTTTTTTCTTTGCCAAATAAAATGATGATAGTAATAATGATCTTTTGTTACTCCCATCTGTGTACATATTCAGAACTAACATTCCATTCAATTCTGAGACAAAATCAGTAAATAAATACTCATTAGCCCCGTTCATATTACCCAATACTGTAATATCACCAAAGCGCATTGGTAAGCGATTTTTCACGGACACCATTCGTGTGAGGGGAGAATATAGACCAATTTCACAACGCAAGAGGGCAGCAGACTGTTCGACACTGTTGGACATACTGCGGTGGGCGCTCCAACTTTTATAGTACACAAGTCAATAGCGCGTTATGTACATTCGTTCGATTTTTTGTCTATTTTGACCAGTGTATGCAGATTTATTTTAATATTTGCAATGAGAAATTATCAGGGAAGTTCAGGTCGCAGCTGTGCGGTGCTCAAATGCCACAAGAATTAGAGAAAGTTTAAAAATTGGATGCTAACTGAGTGCGAAATTCACTCGCTTTTGACTCATGAAGCCTGTTTGTGTGAGAAGCCGTACTCCCTACACAGGTTTCCGTAAGCAGTGTGAAGGAATTCGTTGCCAGTGGGTAAAAACATCAACAGAAAGGACTTTGAAGTCAAGAAACATTATCATTATGTACTTTGGCGTAAAATTTAATGAGTGAAAACATGACTTTGTAAACAGGGTAAGATTTAGGGCTCCCGTTTACTACGGCTTCTATGCTGCAATCGAACTTTTACTGACAAAACTAAGTTGAAAACCATCGAAAGTACAAAAATACATCATACCTTCATCCGTCAGATATGACCATTGTCTTACCTCATCTACCCATGTATCCATGCTTTATTTTATTGATCTAAAATAAAGTAAATGGAACAATATCGGGGCATATCTCATATCTTACATTCATTTTGTACACAGAGCCAATCGCGGTCAGCGAGTTGCTCACCGCAGCAATGGCGTCGCCGATAGAGGGCCAAATACATAAACCGGAGGTGAAATTGGTCTATAGAACTGCAGTATTGCAGAATGCTCCCTTTTGATCCCGTTAATGTACATCGGCAGTGATACAGTATTCATGACCATCGGCAAGTCCTGCAGTGCATTGTGGTAAAGAAAACTACCTGCATTTACTTGTGCAAACATAGGATAAATAATCTTTTAGAAAGATAGAGAGAGGAATAGGAATAATCAAACAAAATAAATTGTGATGGTTTTGGAAGAAATTTTCCCAGTTCCAGATGTGATTACTGCCAAATTTCTCCCTGTATTTTCTGTGATGTGTCAACCACTACTAGAGAGGCAATTCCTGCTAAATATGACTGATGATTTTGGAAGAAATTTTCCCTGTCCAGATGTTATTACTGCCTAATTTCTGCCTGTATTTTCTGTGATGTGTCAACCACTACTAGAGAGGCAATTCCTGCTAAATACGACTGAATAATGGAAAAGAAATTTTTCCAAGGGTGTGTTTATTGGTGTGTCTCATTTTCTAGAAATTAGAAACAGGTACTTGAGCGGCTTTCTGTAATTATATACATAATGGTGAAAAAAAATATTCCTTGAAAATACATCTCCATCAAAAAGGGATGAGTTAAAATGAGCTAGGTGATATCTTGAGGGAAAACATCTTCTTTTGATAAAAAAAAATCAATTAATTACATTATGAACAACTGCTCATAAGAAAAATCAAAGAATATCCATTTAGGCTACGATCAATCACAACTTGACAATTAATAATTTCTTCAGCTTTTCCTAAAACTTCCACAGATATGCTGCCATCAAATGACAAAAGGAAGTAACTCTGATTTCTCTTAAAATTGACTTTTTCTTGATTTGGGGTACTTTTTTTGTATGCTCTATACATGATGATGAAAACATTGAGGTCATGTGACCCCCAATTTCCGAAATATAGACATATCAAAAGGAAGCAACTCCATAGATTTTCTCATGAAGCATTGATATGTTTTCTTCATTTATACAGAAACTCATACTAGAGAGTTGCGTCTGTTTGTCATTGGATAGCAGTAAGTTTCTCTTCACTTTGTATTCATTTACAGCTTATTTTCCATTAAAAAGAAATGAAAAAGAAGGAAAAAAAAGACACTGTTTCACATTCCTTTTGCTTGCAAGATTTACTACCTATATCTTTTTATTGTCTGCAAATGCAATACATATTCAAGGAATCGGACACATGTAATATGTATATTGATTATTTCAATACATGACTTCAGTACTGTCCAACCATAAAACAAGTATAGATAAAGTATAGATAGAGTATAGATAGTGTAAGTGAATTTACATGTATTTTCACAAATCCACAGAATGCAAAATTCACCTCATATTCATAGCTGATGATTATTTTTTTTTTCAAATTTTCTGACAATGTTGAGAGGTTCTTGCTTTTACTGTCTTCTCAAGAGATTTTTGCTGAAACATAGTCACGTGCATGTACTTGTATCAAAATAATTAGTTGCAACACAATCCTACCAGTACACATAGGTAATGCTAATGCCCCAAATAAAGATTTTTAAAAAAGTTTTAAAGCCAAAGGCTGCACTTGATAATTAAAAAAAATGGTTTTAAATCTAAAGACTAAAGTTGAAGCAACCAATGAAACATGGGAAAGCCAAAATTAGCAAAAATTGCCCCCCCCCCAAAAAAAAAAAATCCAGCCCACAATGAGAAATACATCACATCTTCATATACCATTTAAAGTTACAAGGTTTTGTGGGTTTTTTTTTTTAATAAAGGCAAGCAGAAAAGGTTACAGTGCTTTATTTGCTCATAGCTTTGTGTTACTCCCAATTTTTGTCTGATCACTCTTTCAAACCATGATCTAGCTTTTAGCCATCTCCTTGAATTTGGGCCACTATCAGCTATGAGCATTTTTGGTGGCACAGTAGTCCTAGGGCTCATTGCACCATTGTATACATTTTTTTTGTTTTAAGAGATATTTTATTTCCTTCCTCTCATACAGCAATACATAAAAATATCAAATTAAATCATGTAAAAAGATATCAGAGTACAAGACATATGCATGAACAGTTAATCATATACATTTAGATTCATCAATTGATTAAAAAAACAACTTAATTACATCACCTCAAAGAACATGGAGAAATCTGAAATTATACATGATTATACAATATCCTCTTTTTTTCACCTTCCAGGACACACACACACACACACACACACTCACCCTCACACCCGCACACGTGTACACACACCCACACACACATCTCACACTTTTTTAAAAAAAAGAAACACATGCACACGTTGGTTTTAATATACCTATGGCACGTTAATCTATTTGCTGTACGATAAAAAATGTATATAAAAATGCCTTGCTCAAGGGCATAAGTGCCATGTCGGGGATCGCACCCCCGATTCTCGCGTCTCCAGTCAAGCGCCTTAAACCACTTAATACTTTTTTTTTCCATACTGTTTTATTCTGATTTCATGAACAAAAATATATAACATTTCAATTTAACATTTCAAATCACATAATATAATATTTTACATTAATATTTTGACTTTTTTCACTAACTTAATATAAGCATGAATCATATATAACTTAAAAGAGAAACAATGAAATCGGTTATTATAAAAAAAATGTTGGAACACCACTCTCCTCCCCCCACCCCCCCCCCCCCCCCCCCCCCCCCGCCCCAACAAAAAGTCTTCCCTTGTACATTTTGTGGAGGACGATATATACATGTTGTGTCTTTTTAAAAAAAATCTACAAGAAAAGAACAAACAAAGGAGACCCAAATCCAATACAAACTAATAAACAAATAGATATATTGAAACTAGGATCCCCTAAAAAAATACTTACCAATATGCATAACACTTTTCCTTTCATGTATCAAATATTCAACAATGATTTAAAACTATCTGAGATTACGTAGCTTACACTCATCAAAACAAAGCAAATCAAAAAAAAAAATCGATGAGGAAAAAAAAAAAACATCTCAATACGGCACCTCACACACGCTTGCGCGCACACACCCACACTTATCCACACACACCACACACACCCTCACCCACTCACTGCATGCATCCTGTTTCGGTTCATCTGTCAGTACATGAGCGAGAGGAAAAGAAACACTTAAGCCCGTATTTAAGTAAAAAAAAAAATACATCGATTTGTTCCCATTTTTGTAAGTGCACCCCTAGTTATCTATTTGAATATTCATAGTCTTTCATCATTATCTAGGATGGCAGAGCGCCTTGTTTTCTTAGATGAATATGATATATTCTACTACAAAATTCATACAAGTTTTCTAACAGTTTTGACGGATACACCCATAAACACTGATTTCCAATCACCACTTTCAACTTCCCATAAATGTAACTTCTCAATTATCTCCTGCCATAATCGTTTTACTTTGGGGCAATCTAAAAATGAATATCGGTATGTTTCTACGTCTTGTCTACAAAAGGAAAAAAAATAATTTGACTCAAAACCAAAAAGATCTCCTCTTTCGTATGTATACAGCCCCTTGTAATAGTTTGTATTGAAACTCTCTTTGCTTACTACAGAACAATGCCTTTTTTAATCTTGTATAATGTTTCTTTCAATTCCCCCCATCCAAAGATCATCTTGACAATGCCTGTCTTTAATAATATAATGTGTAAACTCTTTGAAACTTTTAAGTGAAATAATCATATAACCGTTTGCGCGTACCGTTTAGACTTTAAATCACATAATTTATGTAAACGTCCAAATATCATCATTTCTATTTCAAATTTTTCAGCATCCACTTTCATAAAATCACCTTGTATCTACTACTGTATAAATTTTTTATATAGCTAAAATTTATGACGCGTTTTTAGGAATTGAAAGATCGCCCTCTTTTGCCGTCATGAGAACATCGCGTGATCTGCACGAGACCAAATCAAGGAGGTCCGAAAAAGAAAACGCGGTGTAAAAAGATACGAAGGAGAGAGGTGACAGGGAGCACTGGTGGAGAAAAGCGCAAGAGAGA